>JAFREQ010000161.1:0-574765 GCA_025331565.1 Holacanthus passer | reverse complement strand
GAATTATATTCTTGAGGGTTAAAAGAGTAAAAAAGAATCAAGGACAATAAAGTGAAGGGGAAAAAAAGGAAGTGGAGAATCAAAAAGTGAACTCCTCAAACTGCCTTACCCGCTGGTTTTCTGACTCCATCCCCCCACCGTCCACAGGATGACATGGCTCATGTTGCCATAGAAACAAGAATTACCGAAAGCTCAATAATATGTGGATGGAGGGCAGAGAGAGACTGTGGCTTCTGTGCAGAAACAGTGAGTTAGTATTTCATGGTATGAGGTTCTTTTTTACCAAAGTTGAAACTCTAATGAATCTGGAACTGAAATGCAAAAAAATATATGCTTTACATTAAATGAACTCATGATTCTAAGGTTTAAGGATAGTGAGCGTCTGATTGCAAAGCAATCTGAGGCAAATTTGTGATTTTAGGAGACACAAACAAAGCATCTTGACTTGACAAACCCTACAAAGTGGACATCCATGAAAAATCTTGCAAGAGATTATTAAAAAAGATTTTCAAAATCAGAGTCACTGGATTCTCCTTTTCCCATAATGCAACTCAATAACATGTGTCGTCAGACCCTTCCTACCTGGTAAATGCCCAAGTCTTTTAAACTACATATGCACACTTTGTAATTTAATTTGCAAGGCATTCTGTTCAAACCCTATTCAAGATAACCCTGATGATATTATTATGGCATTGTTAGGGCTATTTTTTCAGACTTCACAAACTCCTCCAGAGTGAAAAAAACAATGTATAGACAAGACTTAACAAGAGTTCTTGCTGTGCAAAATTGGCCCTTTGAAACAATGTTCAATCGTCATCAGGCATCCTCAAAAACAAACTTGATTAGCGTTTCTTAAAGCATCTTGATTAGAGATGTTTTTTTACCCATTCCTCAGAAATCTTCAGTCTTCTGGTTGATTTTTCAAATGATGTTTTCCAGAGATTCACTTCTAATGAAAAGTGCATTACTGATGAATTCCATCCCTATTATCATCATCAAGAGTGGAGTAATTTTGTCGTGGTCAGGCAGCTTAAAATGAAAGATTTTGCGAAGCTGTAACCACAGAGGTCATCGGATTTTAATGCACCAAACTTTGTGACATATTTTTCTCAATAATTGCCCTTTTGCAACATTCACCTCAGTGTGTATTTTATGCAGAATGTAAATGTTTCAGCATAAATATGACATCTTCAGCCATCACTTCCTGATTTTTAACAGTCATGACAATGCTGTCACATTTATCAGAAGTCTTTTGGCTTTTGTTCCGTTCAGCACATCCAGAAAGTACACGCACAAGTCAATTGCCTGTGGCACATCTCCATCTTTCTCTTCCCCGCTATCACAGACATTATCACATGCCTAGCCACCACGTTAGCAGAAAGACATATCCCCCCCCCCCATGAATTAATCTGTAAGGAGCAGGATCGCAGCGTTCCTCTCCCTCTGCTTCTTATCGCCACTCAGAGGCAGCTTCTTAAGTGGGAACGGGAGATAAGATGAGGCGGAGGAATGAGATATCACAAACTAAACTGAGATTTAATTTGTGATGGAATTTCTAAGCATCCGCTGTGACGCTGCGCAGGTAACACTTTGGGAGGTATGAGCTCTCCATCTGGGCAAACAATTGCTCTCCGCCTGTGCAAACAATTCCTAATTACTTCTGTCTGATTAACTGGAGATTTTGACCCGAGTCCCAGACACAAATAAGCCACAGGTGTGTACATGGCAGCCGCCACGTGATGCACAGACACAGACACCATAATTTCTGTTTGCATAATGCAACTGGTTTTGCATTGACACAACATTAAAATAATCCAGTTAAGACTGTGCTGCTGCTGTAACAAAGAGGTTTGGTTTACTTGCTACAAAATGCCAGTTGTCATTTTGTTTTTCACAAGCATTGCTTTCATTAAATGTGTCAGTGAGTGGCGTGTGAGTGTTCAAAAGTTTAACATCAAAATTCAGGCCCCTGGCATGACTTTTTTTTTTTCAAATGATTACATTCCCAGATGACAGTAAGCGAGGAATTATTTGATGTTGTAAAGCATAATCATGCACAAAAAGGTTGCTTTCCTGAGTTTCACTGAACTTCACCCAGAAAAGTTCAGAAAAGTCTTAGATCCAAAATAGAGTAGACTGTCTGATCACACTGCATTAATCCTCTGTGAATAACTCCAAAGCCAGATACAATCAACCAAGACTCATAAATCTTATTTCTTCCCTCATCCCAACACGGGGACCCCCAAGTTATCACCTGCTGCGTAGGGCAGCCCTGGGCAGGGCACCGTGCCTATTCTTGTCGAAGACATCAAAAAGGATTCATCATTAACGAACCTGCTTGAACATTCTTTCTTTCATTTAGAGGTTTGCTTGAATATTCAAAAATATCTTTCATCCGGAGATGTCTATGCTCGACGTGTCATTATTGCCAAAGTTCTACCGTGCGTGCTCGTCTTTTTAAAATTGAGCAGCTTTGATCAAAAGACAATAAAAATAGCATTGAGCTAAAGGAGACAGATCCGATTCTGGAGTGTGTTATGCATTTACAAAAGAGCTGCGGTGCACCCTTTACCTTCTTAGCTTACATTCATACACATGTGTTGTTGTTTTTCTTAAATACACAGGCGCTGCAAGCATTTATAATTTCCTCTGACATAAAAAAAGACATACTTGCCAAGGATCATTTGCACGACTGAGAAACAAAGGCCCAGAGAGAAAATGAATTTTGCCTGCATGAGCTTATTTCTGCCTCTTTCCCCTGCTAAAAACCACTAAATATATTCAACTGCTGTTTTGCTCAGGTGTTATCCACAACATGGCCTTTCATTCTTCCTGTCAGGGGACAATTTTGTAAACCTGTCCCAAATTCTCTCGGCTTTAAAAAACTGCCTCTCTGCACTCTAACCATGTACGACTTGTCCTCCCATGTTCCTCTATTTTCCCTCTGTCTCTTCCTCTCTCGATCTCAAAAGTGCTGCCCTGAATGGTTTTCTTTAAATGGAGGTCCCCGCGGTCGCTCGCAAATCCAATGGCACCTAGGAAAAGACTGGTGAGGCTGTGATCCAGTTACCTCCCCACAGACTCAAACTGAACTCCCTCCTCCAATGAGGGACGCTCGCTAACATCCTGAATCTTAATTTGGCCAGTTCCCTATCTCTCCCCGCTGAGATACCCACGGTGGTGGCGAGAGCGCAATGTGCTTTTTTTGGGATAACAATTAATGACTGGCTGGCCTTGTATCTTCAAGTGGATCCAATTCGCTTTGGGGATTAGATACACTTGTTCCATGCAAACTCTCTCTTTGATTGAGCAAGTTGATACAACTGTTCAGGATCAGGCTGAGGCGAACCCCATGCGCAGTGCAGCAAAAGAGAAATGTGCTGCATGTGCTACTTTATACATTGCAAAGCAAATAGTCAGGGGGCTGTTATATAGGCATGAATGTACAGTTTACGCCATCCAAAAGGGACAAAACGTGATGAACTCCCCTGCTAAAAAACAGAAATATGCATTTGTGTTGCAGTTCTGCACATTGCTGAAGCGGCTCCCCAGCTCCGATTTGCATTTTATTTGAATGCATCTCTGCATTTAGCGATGGATGTAACTCCAGCACGTGAACATTGTCGAACGAGTATCTGAAATGTTCTGTGGAGAAATCCCATTTCAGGGTTCAATGGCTCTTCCGAAGCTGCTCATCCGGGCAGCTGTGAAATATACGCCCTTGTAAAGCTTGTCTATTCAATCAATTTCCCCATTTTCAATTACTGACATTACTGCTGCGCATGCTACTGTTTTTTTTTGTTTTTTTTGCACAAAACGTATTAAACCAGTTTTGGGTCGATCACGGCTGAAGACAATTAATGTGGCTCCGGATAAGCTGATGAGATGTACACTAAAGTCCACTGTTTCTCATTGACTTTGTGTACATTCTTCTCCTTTCACATGTTGCTTTTGCTTCACTGTGTAGCGCCAAAGCATGACCTTGAGCGCTGCAGAATTAAACACAGAGCCGAAATGTTGCTGCTCAAAAAATTTAAGCTTGAAGAACAGATATCAGCAAAGTTGCATTGATCAGAACGCCTGTTAGGTTGCAGAGGCTAACATGCCACAATGACAATGCTGCTACCCTGGTTTTTAACAAGTACATGGACAAATTGAAATTTTGACCTGATAACCTCACAAGAGGAAAAGTCAACAGTCGACAAAGTTGTCAGAATTTAGTTGTCAGAGTTGTGACCTTGTGTTTCTGTGAGAGAGGAAGGGTGAGAAACTGCCAAAAATATAGTGCCTACAAAAGAAAGCGGCAGCATTGATAATTGACTCCTTATCCAAAATTACATTGCATAAAAAAGTAAATATTTAGTGCATCAACAACAAATGACTGATTACAGCTGATTACCGTGTATTGATGTGAGGACATGTGACTCATGTTCAGCCTTGGAAAGAGGAAAGAGGAGCCAACTATGTGTAAAAGCTATGAGAGATATGTGATAAGAGAATTTGGAAGCGTGTCGTTACATTAACAGAGTAGCATTTTGTTTTAGTCTATTTTTGCACACTTAGATGAGTCATCTTCATCATCAACATTATTATTGCGTGCACAAGCTGGCAGCCGGCGGTTAGCGACGTCAGCCCGTATGGCACCTTCTTTGTTTGCAACGTCGTGCCGTTTTGGCATCCTGCATTTTGATTTTCCACTTTATTGCAGAACAAACCTGAGCTTGTCCACTGTAGCAGTCTGATCCCGCTCTTTTGGAGGGCCGCGGCGGTGGCGGTGCATGTGTCTACGTGGCCGTGCGCGCTCGCCAGCCGGACACACAGAGAAAATGACAGTCTGCCATATGGACCACCAGCAGTGGTCTCACACAGCAAGTCAACCTGGTCACTTTATAAATCTGTTCCATCCAGACTGGTCCAACCAGCCCGCTGGGATCCCTCCCCGTCCCACTGATTAGCCTGTCCACACTGCACTACGAGCCTTGAAGTGTCCATCAGGCTGATCAACCCCAACGCCTCTCATCTCACGGATTACAGTGCTGCGCCGTTGGGCCGCGTCCAATCACGGTCTCTCGATGTGTAAATAAAAGTCGAACAGAAAATTCCACACTTTCTTGCTCTGGCTTGTGTTTGCTGGTAAATGGGATGCACTGAGATATAAAGCGAACAAAATGCCATCCATCTATTTATTGCCTCCACTCAGCATTTTGTTTGGACTAATTGGCACGGATGATTAATTATTATATAACCCATGGCAGACCATGGTAAATTGGAATGAAATGACTGGCTGACATTGCATGTCCCAGTTCAGTTGTGTAATAAGCTAAGAAGGATTCATTTGCCTTCTGTGGTACATGGCCTGCTGTACTCATTCAGTGTTCAGCAACATGACTGGATGGTAAACGCCATTTGGAGGTAAACACAAGGTATTTCTTGTAGTTCAAGGGAAGTCAAGGTGTCACACAAAGATGCTAAATATTTAAGTGTTTGTCACTAAACCACCTGTGATAGAAAACAGGAACAACAGCTGCCGTTAGAGAGGCTTCTTTCAGAAAAATATAAATATTCTTTACAGTTTACAGCAATTTTAATTACATCCTAACAGTTCAAAGATTTCCTTCAGACATCTTTTAAAAATACTCTGCTTTGAATAATATTTTTGGTTTAGAAGGATTTAACCACAAAAAAAGTCCATTAAAATTCCCCTGCAGAAAGTTAAGTAAATATTTTGCTATGATTAATATACTGTTTTGTAAAAAAAGGTAAAAAAAATAAAAATGTGAAAAGGTGCTGGAAGCACATCTTTCTTCCTTATTAAGAAAGTCTGGATTCATGAATCACAGGTCTCGTCCTCCGCCCGGCATCGCTGCTTCTGCTTCGTTGACTGGTGAAAGAGCAGGATGCATCGAGCTTGCTGGCTTCAGAGGAGCTGTGTGCTTCTATAAAAGTCAAATGTCTAAATTTGCCTCTCATCCAGACCCTCCCGCTGCAGATACGACGTAATGTAGTCCGCTCTTCCACCCAATTCAATGTTTTATGCTCTCCAAAGGCGCAGGCAGGCTGGAGGAAGACATACGCGCTGTCAGAATCGAATCTAATAACGTCTCGGGCTCGGCGCTTGTTACGGTCGCTGGTATTCAAAATGGTCGTAATGGCAGTGTTGGTGCTGTTTGTGAGTCCATGTTGAGACTCCTAATGGATGTGATGTGCACAGTTGTGCTCTCTGTGACATACTGCTCTTGTGTTTCTCACAAGAGAATATTGAAAAATGCTGAGTCTGTTGCAATGATCAGTGCAGTTCCATCACATGACCACTAGAGAGTGAACTCTCCACCGTGATCTTGACTTGGCCATTTACAGGTCAACCTGGTCTTGTGTCATCTTGAGTTGACATTTTAGTGGTCGGCTGATGCATACTTTTTTTACACCATCAGTGGATTTTAATTGACCTGTCATCATTAAAATATTAGACACATGTAACATTAGAACATTTAATTTCAATTTAAAAAAACAAGAAAAAAAACATCAGTCTCATTTGTCGTCATCCAGGCAACGAAGAGCGACAGTAGACAAATCCAGGTATTTCTTCCAGGCAATGAATGGAATTTGAACAACCTCTTGAGGTTGCTTCGTCTCAGTGTTGCCATCCAGTGAAGGAACCCCTACATACTTCAGACCCTTCACATCACTGCGCCACATTTCCAGCACGGCCTCAGCAGGCGGAGGGCTCGGAGGCAGTGGAATCTCAGCCAGCTCACTCAGGGTCATCAAACCAGGGGCTTCATCGCGAAGAGAAGGAAAACACACGCAAGGCATATCTGGGGATGTCTGTTCATGAAGGTATCGCTCATGATGTGCAGTGGAACCTCCCATGCATGTACAATGACAGGCCGGGACATCACATCTTCATCATCCAAAGAAGGAAACCTAATGTCTGTCCAGTCTGGGTACTTCTTCTCATGAGAGTTTTTTGGAGATGGGCGTTTGCCTAAGATAAGGTTGCATTTTTGATGGTTAGTTTGTTCATGAAGAAGCTCATAATTTAGTGAGATGGAGAAAAGTAACTTACCAGTCTCTCAGCCCTTTTAAGGTCTGACCAAAGGTCCATGATGGATTTGGTTTGACAGTCTGTACGACATTACAAAAAAAGTATTGTCAGAAAAGTAACATATTTTGAAGCCTAATTCATAACTGTTATATCCAATTATCATGTTGAAATGTTTCATTAGACATATGAAGTAACTGCAATACTTAGATAACAATGAAGCTATTTTGAAAAAGGTCTTTTTTTAAAATGAAAGATCCATAAAATCTTACTTCACTGGGGTTTTTCAGTCTCGCAGCTGGAAACAAGTGCAATCGCAGCAGGACAATTTCCCTGAAATACCTCTGGGTTTCGTTCACTAATGTACCAATGTTGTTTTCTTTCAGTTGTAGTACATCAAGAAGACTGGAAATTTTGAATCATGCAGTGACTTGTTATTGTTTTTTTTTCGTTTTTTTTTTGCAGCAAGCAAGTAAAATAAGAGAAATTAAAATAAAAGAAGCCGCATTAAAACCTGAATATTGAAGAGATGTGTGAATAATAATTAAAATAAGTTAGAATTGAAATAATTAAATAACCACATTCAAGTTCATACAGTGAAAAGTCTGTGAGAAATAAGAACTTAATCTTCATTTTAAATGTTACTGGCAGGTAACAGAATGTGGGGCCCTCAAGTATGCAGGGGCCCAGCAGAGGGTGCTCATTTTACACCCAGCACACCGATCCTGGTGGTAAACTTTAATATCAATTTTAATTAGTAATATTAATACATTCTAAACAGTGTTGACAAAAATAAACTGGTACAGTTATGTCAGATCACAGTTAGTGATGGCAAGTGGAATCACTGAGTCTGCTACATGTGCACTACTGCAAGTGTTGATGATGTGAATGAACCTAACCAGTGTCCCGTCCTGGATTAGACAGTTTCCCTATGAGGACGATTCAGAAAATAACAGACATGCTGTTGATCATTGATGAGTTTTAGTTTGTTTTCCAGCTGTAACTGTGATACATATCAACATGTATCACCAGATTTACATCTCAAGTCCTGCTCGTCTGCTTCCCTCTGTGTTTCTTGCTCTCCGTCTCCCTCCCTCACCATCTCTCTCCATCTCTAAATAATTACTTAAATGAATCTATTACCGGCCTGGCCTCGGCACAGCATTAACTGAAATGCCAGTCTCTATGGGAAAGTGATGCATTCCACTGCAGGTATAACGCTCGAGGGGGAGCAAAGAAAAGATTTTTTTTTTTTTTTCAAAGGATTTCTTTATCCTAAAGCAAAGATCCTCTCTGAGATAAGCAATGTGGTGAGGCTCGACCATTATCCACTTAAAAGATTTTTATGCTCTTATAGTGAAGAATAAATTGTGCGCATTTGAGGAGTGCCTTCAAAAGTGCACTGGCCCCAAAATGAAGCGTGATGATCACTGTCAAAGAGATTGATTGAAACTGGTGGAGCACCATCAAAAGGTTTCTGCTATTAAATCTCCAACCTTTGATCAAACGGTTGTTGAGACTGACTGCTGCTGAGTGCTTGCTTTGTTCGCGTCCCTCTGTGGCTTCTTGATCTCATTTTTTTTTTTTTTTTTTTTTTTGACTAACGGCGATGCACACACAGATTTCTTTACAGCCTGAGTAACAGTCGCTGGAGTCTGCACATCCTGCATCGCCCAAGAAAACAAATTATTTCAAGTGTGCAACAAGCAGTTTTTGGACTTTGTTTTACCTTTTCAGAACTTTACATTTTTACATCAGGGTGTGAAAAAAATTACTATCTGCTACTACTACATCACGGTGGCTGCTGAAAATCAAATGTGAAATGGTTCAATCTTATTTACCTATAATTATGTTTAAGCTGGTTAACTGGAGCAGATGGTACAAAAAATGATCTCTGTGTTTTATGATTTTTATGATTTGGTTAATTGTCCTTCTTGCAACTATTACTTTCTATGTTCGGGCTTTGTTGTTAACATCAAATTTGATTGCACTGATTGCAACGTTAAAGCTGCAACTACTAATTATTTTCACTATCCGCTGTATTGATTCATCATTTAGCCTTTTTGCATCACAATCACACATCGTCACAATTTCCCAGAGCTTAACTTGACATTGTCTGTTTCGTCCACAGATGTTTCCTGTTTACTGTCATATAAAAATATACATAGCAAATATTACACACAGGATAAACTGGAACCAGATAATGTTTATTTTGGCTTGATTAAAGAATGATTTCCTGATTAGCGATGTTTCTGCTAATTATTTTTCTGCCAATTAACTAATCCTTTTTATTGTTTCCGTCCAGCTTTGCTGCGATTTCTCGGTTGAGATTTGTGAAAGTTTGCCATCATCTCCTCTCATCTTGTCCAACTGTACGTTATCTACCTGAGGCAAAACTGCCCACTCGACAAATACTTTAAAATACTGTCGGTGTCAGGGGGAAAAAAAGCATTTAATAACCCGTCGTGACACAGGGTTAGTGATCTTGAAGGTGGAATTTATGTCAGGTTTAATTTCAGCACCTGTAACATATGCTAAGTAAAATTGACTTGTTCTTCTCTGGTTGTCACAGCAGGTTAAATCATCCAAACTAGACCCTTAAAAAAAATCACCGTCTGAGGTTTGGGTGCATTTGATTCAGTGGGTTTTCTTTTAGATGATGCTGTTTTCATCTCCACACAAACCGAAGAAGTAAACATTTCAGGGTCTGAATAATGTACTTGGTGGAAAAAGCATTAATAGCCTCAACCTAATTATACTTTCAAATGGGAGCCAAAGCTAGTAGGCTCCTACTCTATTGTATAAGTTGGATGTGTACAAGCTATCGCAGCACTTTCATCCTTTTGATTGGGTCAGCCTTGAGTGTTATATTCCAGTAATTTTACACACAAACACGCTCATAGCCCCTTCGGCTTGAGGGGCTTTGGAGGGAAGAACAAAGACGCGTGCACACACTCTGGTTCTGCAGTTGTCATCCCATTTTTCAGAGACGCTTTAAACAATCAATGTCGTCTCCAGAGTAATCCATATTCTCCATATCCGTGTTTGCAAGACATAAAACATCAATTATTGTGTCAAATTTTATTCAGAAGTCAAGAATGACAAGCGGGGCATACAAATGAGGCCTCGATGCGCGCACACACACACACACACACACACACACACAGGAATGCATGCACGCACGGGGTCGCACACAAACTGGAGTCCACGCTCCCTCGCTCTCCTTCCCCCTTTTGCTTCTCACACACAAACGCGCCATCCTGCACACACAAACTCGCATTCGCCCCCAAAAGCAATCCTTTTTTGAAAGGGAAAGCAGGGGGGGTGGGGGCCGAGAGGGGCGTGGAGCGCAGCTCGCTAGCTAACGTACATAATGAAAAGTGCAAGCTCTGTCATTTTCTGCAGATAAAAGTGTTCTGATGAGAGCCGGAGACAATAGCGGCGCATTAATCTCCTTGACGTGCCGAGCTTTGGCTTTAAAACACTCACTCCCCCCATTCAGAGTACCCCCTATCTATCTAAAGCTATGCTCTCCGAAAACCACATTAGGCGCTCACACACACACACACGTTATAAAACGCACCCTTGCAAACATTTCACACAGAAAATTGAAAGCAAATATACAGTATTCTCATATACACACAAATGTGTAAGTGTAAAAGCAAGGATGAAGGAATTTGGTATTAAGGAATTACACATTTTCCCCAGACCAAACATTAATCCTTCTAAATGTAGTGTTATTCTACTTACATTTGCAGTAATTGATTTTTTTTTTTACCTTAGGGCAACAATAAACAGTAAATACACAACTTACATACTAAAGTTGCACAATGCAGATTTACTTTACTTTTCCTCACTATTACGTGATATTAGATCAGCTCCGACCTCATTTCATCCGTCACTCGCTCACAGGCACGTGCACGATGAAATTAGCTTTCATTTGCAGGAAGGAATTAATTTCTCATATTCATCGACAAATACTTGGGTGTGACATTCAGTAGCATTTGTCTTCTAAATTCTGTCGGGAGGAAACGTTCAGGCTTGCGTTCTCATGACTTATGTTTGTGATACTATCACACAGGCCTGTTGCGCAGCCTGATCAAGCAATTTTAACTTCTGACTTCCTTTTTTTTTGCTGTGACCTTCACAGTGTCGCCACAGCCGCCTGTTACTACAAGCTCAATAAGATGAGTCTGCAAGTGCCCTTTATATTTCTTAGTATTTCTTTCTAATATCTTAAGCAAGGCAGATTCATCTCAATATAGAAGCACGGCGTATGCATCTCATTTTCCCACCGTGAAAAACTCACAATCATATCATCTCAAATATCAAGGTATATGGTTACTGTTGTCATTCTGTTTTCCCTCTCTATTGCTTTTTAATCTTCTGCTGCCGAGTGATGTATGGCTCGCGCTGGGCAAATAATGTTTTGAAGGACAGTTTGCATTATTTCATGCACACTTTAGGCGTCTCCGGGTTTTCATCCTGCATAACGATGACTGCTCGGAATGGCTGAGCCGTAAAGATCGGCGATGTTTTGCGCTGATGCTTTTCCATTCCGTCTTTTGAGAGCGATGCGATCTGAGCGTGTGACAAGCTCGCAAGGAGTTCACGATCAGATCTAGATATAATATCTCTCCGGCAGGTTCTTGTTTTCTATTCTTCTCGGCTTTTCCTCTGAAGTTTAACGCCGCTTTGCACAGTCTGGTCATCTTGCTGCTGGGTCAGCACGATTTGCATTCGTACCTTCCACCAGCAGACTCTACAAGCTGCACACTCTCATGTGGCTGAAGTCGCCTTGCTCAGGGGCGTCTTAGTGCTCGTTCAAAGATGGTTGCTCATTCCCTGCTTTTACAGTGTTAAGAAAAATTGCAGTATGGATTAAAAGCTGACATTATAGTAGCACCTCTCTGTGCAGGGTTTGAAATTAGCGGCCAGCAAAAACCAAATGTCAATAAAAGTTGCCTTCGGTGGATAAATCAATACGGCACACCCACTGCATGAGCAGGTAACCTTTTTCGGGGAGCAACATTTTCAAACCTCGCTGACACACAGCTGTTGTTTTTGCCTGTTAAACCTCTAATGACTTCCTAATTTCCCGTTTCAAGAAAAGATATCAGGCAGCCTGCTGCTCGATTCAAAGCAGTGGCTCATTCTGTGCAGATTTTCTAGTTGACTCTGCTTCACTTGTACATGAAATGCATCACTATTAAATTCCATTCAGAAAACAGTATAAAAATGTCTCCCTCCTCATGAGGACACACAAATGTGTCGTGCATAGTGACAAATGCGTCGTAAAATGACCCATCCCGGCTCCGTGGAGGCCGTCTTTGACCTTCATTGACGCGCACCTTCAGCGAGATGTGTACGGCTGACCCCTCGCTGCGTCTCTCCGTGACTGGCAAGGCAAAGGGGAGTTCATAGGAAACTCCTAATGCGGCCTCTGACAAGTGCCTCCAACCCCGCTAACGATGACAGAGGAACTTCCCACACAATCAGCCACTGCATCAGTCTCCCGAGGAGAGAGGAAAGGGGAGGTGGGGAGTAAGCGGGAGAGAGGTGTTCAGGCTGGAGGGGTGAGGAAAGGCAGGTTTTTATTTGTTGAGCAAAGCATGCACACTAAGTAACACGACTGAAATCAGAGTGAAATATTAAATAGCACAGTTTGAGTTTAGTTGTCAACCATTTTTTTAGTATTGCATATTTTATTATATCTTCACACACATTCTTTTTTTTAGCTTTATCATGATAGAAAGAGGTAACATTTGAATTTATGTGCACGACATTCATGTTTTCTAAGCTCTCATCTGGATGTAAAAATGGGCATGATGCCTAAGTTAATGGTTAAAAATATCATGCAGGCGCCAGATTTGGGTTATTAACATAATTTACTAAGAAATTTCTCATTTTCTCGCGCCGACTGTGCCGATCGGCTGCAGCCACGCGTGTCTTAAAGATGTGCGACGCCCGGACGGATGGTGTAGTTAATCTGTTGCATTAGCCTTGTGAGCTAATGGTCAGTAATCCATGAAATAAAGCAATAATATACTGTAGCTTTAAATCAGTCAGGGCCGGTCGGGCGAGGCCTTAAAGAAGTGGACACAGGTTTTGGTCTCAGACACAACTATTAGAGTTCAAACTGAACAGCAGCCCTTTTTTAAATGCACGTTTTTTAATTTGTGCCATAAATTCAGAGGAAAGTGAAGTGGACATGTTGATGTATCAACAAAGCAAAACGCTGCAAAGGGTAATGGAAACAGGCCGAGCTGATGGCATACATGAGACTGAAGACATGGAGATGGAACATCCCACTAATGGCCGGCATTCGATGCGCCGAGCTCTCTACCTACAACTGCACATGTTTCCAACACCATTATCAAACTGCCCTCTACACACACACCTTTCTTCATGGACTGAACTCCCCCGCAGTCCCCCCTCACTCTCCTCCACACATTTGCACTATGACTGTCTTCCTCACTCGCTCCTGGCTCCCACTCACTTACCCCTGACACACTACTGCACATACACTCACCTGCACTATATATGCACTCTCATACCAATACATATTACACTACTGTATTTATCTGCCCTTCTGCAGATTCATATTTATACTGCTGCCTATGCTGTACATACACTACTTGCACTAGTGCGATGACAATAAAGTTGAATCTTATCTGTGCATATTGTCTTTCCTGTTTTATTTTGAAAGACTCTTCTCGTTCGTGCGTCTCCCGCCTCCTCGATTATCCACACCTGCTCTCATCGCCCTGTACAAACAATATACTCCCCTGATTTCCCCGTTCCCCCGCCAGATTGTCTTTGTTCTCCCCGTGTGTTCGTCGCTTTCCAGCCTTCTTCCTCCCCACGGTTTTAGACTTTGTTGTATTGTATTTTTGCCTGCTCCCTGCCTGGATTTCTTTGCCTTGTTTGGACTGACCTCCTTTGTGCGACAGCCCGGTTTTTCGATAAAGACTCTGCCTTATTGAACTTTCCCTCGCGTCCCGTGTGTTTTATCTGCGCTCGAGTCTCTGTGTTTGCCCAGAACTGTTGCAGAAACATGGCGGCAGATGAAACGCCAGATCTGTGCGGAGCCATGAGGAGACTTCAAATTGATACATGAAGCAAATCCTTCACGTTTATCATGCTGTTTTCAACTGTTTGAGATTTGACTGGCACATTTTTAATGACATAATGACAGCGAAAAGTTTTATTGAGTTGTGACATTTTGGGTGAAATAAAACAAATATAGCTTTGGGTCCCCGATTGGGGTTCAGTCCTAAATTTCTAAATTTGGTTCTGTTGCATCTTAAAGACAATAGTAGAATTTAAGGCAGCCATTTACAAACTCTTTTTCTTTTCATGAAACCATTAGCAACATTTCAGTCCCACACACAGATGTTTCAAGGTCTTTCTTCCTCTGTCTAAGTGTTTGAGCACTAAACCTGTGAATTCAGGGGCCTAAAGTTTATCAAGAGAATATAAAGACAATGCTTTAAGATGAAGGGTTTCAGTTTCAGGCATGTCCATTTTTCAAAGCTGCATCATAAATCTGACTGGAAAAAAACCCCCACTTTATATACATTCATAAGTATAAATTGCTGTGAGATGGAAAATTGTGACACATTCTTTAGGATCTTTGTACCATCACATGCTTGTAATAGTTAAAGTTGCAGAGAACGCACATACACTCAACAATGCTGCCATATTTCCTTTAGTTTAATAACATCATTTATTTTTTCCCCATCACTGAGAATTTTCCAACATAAAAGAAACTTCATTCAATAAACCCATTTTTATTAGATTGTACTCAGACAAATCCACTGGGAGCCAGAATAACTGTTACAAGTCGCGTCACGTGACAGTGAATAATATGCCTGCGAGCCTCTGACGACTGTTGGCAGCAAAACCAGAAAGTTTGTTTTCACTCGTCTTCAGCTGTCAGCTCACATTTATAAATCAATCTGAGAAGTCGGTCGGTATGCAGCCTATTGCTGTTTCATAACGGGCTCGTCTTGCTTAGTCAGACTCCTTCTTTTCCCCCCTCTCAGCCTCCCTCTGTTCCTCTCCTCTGTGTCTCATCTCTCCTTCATTTCTGTCTCTCTTCTCTCCTTTTCACTTCCCCCCTCTCCCCCTCATTCCGCGTAACAAGACTCTCTCGTGTTTTGATCCGATCACGGGAGATGATGTCAGCGAGCCTCGTCGCGGCCGTACGTGATATGGGCACGTGCGTCTCGATATCTGCCGCCGTGTAAATGTATCCGTGTGCTTTGTCTCAGGGGCGCCGCTGGCTGGAGCCGCGCGGCCGCTTTGCGTTCATCTGTGATGTCGTAAGTGATGTTAATAAGAACCAACCGAAAAATCCAGGCAACATAATGAATCATTCCTCGGCTCCACTGTGAGGCAGGATATGTGTGACTAAAACACACACATCAAAACATACACACACACACATGCTCCGACGGTGGCAGTGATATTTAGATACAGCAGGGTGCAGTCGTTCTGTTCTCGGAGCCTTGGAAGATTGCGATTGGTGGTGCAGCAGACTTCAAGGCAGTGGATGTCTCCCTGGAGGATAGAGCCATGTGACAGTCTATGTGTGTGTATGTGTGCAGGAAAGAGCAGGGGCATGTGAGGGAATGTGTGTATTTATCTGCACTGAAACCTGCTACAAATGTCAAATGTGAATTCTGGCCTTCCGGTCAGTTGACACGCAACGTTTCCAGCTTGCTTGTCAGTCGATCATCGGCGTCAGCGTGAGGCTGTTCGTCAGGGCGCTCGATATTCCAGCTCCAGCTATGCGGTGCTTTTTTTTTTTTCTTCCCCCAATTAATTCAATTAAACAGTCTTTTTCTGACTGGTAGTTTAGGTCCAGGCAAAAAAAAAGAGCGAGTGCCAAGAGGGGCCGGGGCATTAGCATAGCTGTCACGACTAATCTCAAAGCATCGCGGGCAAGCAAGTCCGAGCCGAGTGCCAAATTAACAATGAAAGTTAAATTGGCTAGTGAGACGTAAACAGTCAGAGGTACAAAAAATATATTTAAGAGAGGAGAGAACTAAACGCTCTGTTGTTTGCAATCGTTATGATAAAAAGCAAGACAATGATATGTTCCTGTTCAGCCGGCAGAACCGCAGAGTTGGCAGGAACTCAGTCTGAATGTGGGAACGTACTGACATGAGGGCATTTGTTTTCTGCCAAAATAATCACATTGATTCTTCCCTCAGTGTCACGGATTCTGCACTCGCATCATACTGCATGCGACTCGACTAAAAGCCGACACAATGGATTCTGCGAAGGCGTTTGAGCAAATGTAAATCAGGAGCAATCTTTTTCCTTTTTTCGGCCGCGCGCGAAGTTGGAAAGCATTAGGGAAGAGAAAAACAGAGGTCGCGACCTCCTCGGTAAAAAACTGACCAATTAACGGGAGCTCCGGGCGAACTTGAGCTTAAAGGATGAGGCCGGTGAAATTCTATAATTATATATTGTCAACAACAATTGATCCTACTAACAAGGGAAAAAAAGCCTGTTTCTTTTTCCTGTGTGCTACAGAGCTCCATTGTTGGGCAAAGAATCTTTTTAATAAACACACCAATGAGCCACAGTGTTGCTCTGGGTGACATGTTTCTTCATTACCATGCAGCCACTACAACAAGGCTGTTCAAGTATGGAATAAAATAATCAGTCCAGGTGAATCATAACACACCAGTAACTACATTAAGGGCAGTGCAGCATTTTTTAAGTGAATACCAAGACAACCTGTTCAAAAATCAATCCTTATTATGGGCTGTTGATTGATTTTTAAAAAAATGAGCAAATTGATCAAAGAATTGATTTTCCATTCTTTTGCGATGTTCACAAAACGATCATCACATCCCTCTGCATCGCGTTGCTCTTCTGTTTTGACGATTGCAAATTCCATTTTTCATCTGCAAAACGCGCCGACTCGCCCAACTAGTCGTCATCGCTCACAGACGTCCGACGGTCCCCCGTGAGAGCGGCATCCTTTGCTTGCTTGAGCATGTTCGTCCTCCGCGCCGTCTCGCCTTCAAAGTGTGCATTCTCGGCACGATGGTTCTTCTCGAAGATAGATTATAAGGAGGTGTCTCCTGATGCAATTCAAATGATTTCTCTCAGTCTTCTACTATGTTATTTGTAGAGCAGTTGTAGCTGTCCAATTAGCCAAAACATTAGTTACCTTCTCACATGGAGGTTTTGTTAGTCGCCCACGAGTGCCACACATCTTGTAATGTGGATTGGCCTTGCGGAGATAGTTTTCAAATGGTGTTTTGCTTTGAGGCGATCTGTAAAGCCTGATGTTGTAAGGTCAAAGGTCAGTCGCCACAGGAAATAAGTCAAATGCAGCTAAATTAATGTTTTTTTTGTTCGCCAACATTTGCCATTTAATGAGAAGAGAAGAAGAGAAATGACTTTTTTTTTTGCAAGTGCAGTGAAGTCAGTGGTGCAAGTGTGAAGGATGTGCAGTTATTGGTTTTAACGGAATTCATGTGTGAGGATGATGATTTGTAACTATTTGTAAACAATGTCGGGACAAAAACCGCAAGATCACTTGAATGAGGGACGTTCTCATGGCTGACTTCTCGAGTCCAGAACTTCTCAGAACCTGCCAACTGGAATGACCGTCACAGGTCTGATGACTGAATGTCAGTGAGTTCGAGTTGTAAAGACACCTGATTCAATGATGTGTCTTTGCTTTTAATGCAAACTACCTCAACATTAACACAGAAACAGATCTTTAAAAATCTCATCAGCGGGGATAAAATGATCAAACCATTTGAAGCTGCTTTTCAATGCATCTATATATCCATTATCTCAGTGATTTGAAAGGCTGATTTGTGTAAAGTGGGGAAGCAGAACATTTTGCCTGGACATAGATCAGCAGCGAAAAAGTGTGAGACTGCAGCTGCATATTGAGTTGGTTCAAGTGACGCAAAAAAAGTAAACAACAGCAGAGAACTCGCCATTCTCCGTCAGAGATTGAAAAGCATAGGCTTTGAATTACGAACAGATGCCAGGATCTCCTCAAAATCATTGCAATCCTTCACTGTGGAGCCACAACTGCCAACCTAGGACAGGGTCTGAGTCCTCCCAGCCATAGCAGGCACACCATCCATTACCAGCATATTAATATGGTCCAACTTGTTCTCCTCAAAGAATGAGACAGTTTTGGAGAAGTAGTAATAATGGCACAATATTTCAATAGCAAATCAATTTCTTAATGCAATGTACCAGAGAGTTGATGCTGCCTCTGTTGTTTGCAAAGTCAAGGCAAATGTCAAAGGTTATTTGCAACGACCATCTTGGAGTTGAAATTTCCACCGTGGCTTGCTATGTGACCATGGCAACTCCAGACACCTCTCAAAGGAAAAGAAGGAAAAGTTCCCGGAGTTGGAGCAATATTAAGCTTCAAAGTTTAATTATCTGGTCTCAGTCAGTAAACAATTCCACTGATATTAGTTCGATAAGGCTTCTATATTCATCATATCACCAGCTACAGTACTGCCCTCATTTTAAGCACTGTTCAGTCAGGTGATGAGATTCGAGAACGTGGTAGGATTAGATGTAATCAACCCTGCTCACGCCCATTTAAAATATGGACTCACCAGGCTGGTTGTCTGAAAGCTCCTCAAGTGATACATGAAAATACTTGATTTCATAATTGACTGGATGCACAGTTAATTCTATGACTGTATGAAGCTGTTAATGATGCTGTTAGAACACAAAAGTGTGTTACATTCACTCAATGTGTGAACTCATAATTCCATATTATTATTTAGGCAGAAAATGAATAGCACAGCGTGAGCTAAGATGAGTGTGGCAGGGTAAAAATAATAATAATAAGTGTAAATATTATAATAATAATAAGTTCAACCGTTGCTGAAGTCGCCTAACAAGAGTGTCAGACATGCAATTTTTCTGTGCTGACTTGCATCTCAGTTAGTGGCACAACTGTGACCTGTTTAATTACACTTCAACTTTTTGACAATAAGCACATATACACGAGGGTGATGCCCAATAAAAAAAGACACTGAATAAACATTTATCAACACTTTGCAACCTAAAATGGAGACAACTGCAAAAAACAAGGATATAATATTATAGTCTGGTAAAGCTTTACATTAGGGTTGGATAAATTATTTATAAGCACTGAAGAGAAACTTGTTTAAAATGTTGATAATTGGTGACTTATAATTGTTTCTAATAGCATGAAAAGCTCATTCATTTATTCTTTATACTTCACATCTCATGCAACACCTATTACGAGGTGTTGCATGAGATGTGAGATGTTACTGTTTACTCTCTTTGACTGTTCGTAGCAGTTTGTAATTGTCAAGAAAAGGGCTATTCATAAAGTTATTGGTAGTTTAAGTGTAAATTAAATTTTAAATTAAATACACTGTTGCAGTATTTCCAAATTTACAGCAGTTGTAGAATCATTGAGTTGTGATGGTACATTTTTAAATTTACAACAGTTTTTGCTTTGACAAATGGTGATGAATTGTGCAAAATTCTTCAACTCTTATAACACTGAAAACACTATTTGTGCACCAAAAGACAATTTTCAAATACTTACATGTTGCATTTACACGTTTTTAATTAAGATGCTCTGAAGATGCTAAGAAGAATCACTCAGCGAGTTTAATGATGTTGGTGCTCGAGAGACTCTGTATCAGTGGGGGAGGGCGGATAACAACCTCCTTAAAAAATCTGGAAATATCTTCTGTCTGCAGTCGAGCTATCAATCATTGCACTAAGTTAAAAATAATCAGAGACAACATCATAGAGGTGGTGATCATGAAGTCCCAGGGAGTTTGTAAGGTTCTCATGGGTCCTTGGTCTTTTATCAGCTTGGGCCCTGGGGTGTCTCCAATACAAGCCTGTGCATCAGTCTGTTCATGGAAGATATTGCCTCCTGCTTCTGTTTTATATTTTCTCCATCATCGTTTCCCAAGTGTTATTTGTACCGTTTCAATGAAGAGAAAACGCTCGAGGGAGGCCGGACTGCCCACTGTCCTATAAAGAATGAAATAGTTGGCTTCAGTGAATAACAGTATTTATTGAAGAAAATTGACGTTTTGCCTTATTGAGCACAAGGGGTATAAATGTAAAACACACACTCAATTCACACACACACTAAGTGCTTGGTGTGCAAGAAGTGGACAAAAATTAAGGAAATGCCACATGAAAGAGGGAACTTTGAAGCAAGTAAATCACTACAACAAATGCACGGGAGAGTCATTAATTCCGAATGCCAGTCAGCAGCACGGGTTTGATGAAAAGAGGCTTGACAATAGCTTCTTTCATGTCATTTTTCAAAGCGGCGTGAGGCAGCAAGAGTTTCAAAGAGGCCACGGAGTGTCCAATTGACAGGTGTACTGGCCACGGAGACAGAAAATTGTTCAATTTGGCCGCAAAATTAAACATATGCCGAGCAGGGAACAAAGTGTTGGCAAGGTGTGCCAAGGTGGACCGAGGGACCGAAAAACATTTATGGGATGGTTATTAAAGAGCTCAAATTTCAGAGGCAAAATAAAACTTTAGGCAGCACTTCTCTGATTGTCAAAGTCTTAGAAGCAGATGTTTATAAAGCTGCCATATGTGAAAACCACTTGGATACTTGAAATATAATCGGATGAGAGGTACGTATCCTGGAGTGATGAGCGCAGATGACTTTATTTTTAGAAAGTCAAAGAATCACTTCGATCTGCAGTCAATAACTGTTCAACATGGCGGTGAATGTGTAATATGTGAATAGGCTTTCAGGGGGTCGAGAGAAGAAGAAGCTTTACAGCATTCGCTCCCCATGGTGTGAACACTGTTTCCAACAGTGGTGTAAATAATAGTGGCCCGATTACAACTGGAGAAAAAACAAAAAGCAGCATCATCAAATCAGCACTCAAACACTTTTAGCTTTCTAATAAGTGCATCTATCTTCGTGAGCCTTAGATTTAAAGTTCCATGATGCCACAATGAACCTTGTCTTCCTAAAGTATAGACCAATATTGCATAATAATGAGTAATAATTGATGAAATACAAAGAATTAAACGGGTTAATAGTATGAATAACAAAGCTTAGTCTCAGTTCTAAATAAAAGCTAAAGAAGTGTTAACTCAGTTGTAAACCCAACAGTTAAACATCATTGCCTCGGCTAAATGGATTCATTGAGTTATATGGAGTGAGACACAGTGAAGAAAACAAACGCCCTTTTCTGTGCAGATTATATTCTACTGGGCCAAGCAGGAAGCAGTGGGGTGCTAAATGGGGGGGAAGTGCAACGCTGAACTGTGCTAAATATCTTGTTTGTCCAGTGGTGGATGCAGGTGAGAGTTGGGGATTTAAGAAATGTCTGGGCGCTAAAGTGGTGCGAAACAGTGGTGCAAAAGATTAAAATAACCGTGGGGATATGAAATCTGGCACATACAGTATATTCATGCAGGTTTTCAAATGCACAAGTGGAGATGAATCAGGAATACAGAGAAAACTTGTGAGGCAGTTACACAAAGGAATGATTAAAAAGCAACGTTAAATGTGCTTAATTTGTGCATTTCAATGAGATCAGGAACATTTTCCCTCCATGTGATGATGGACTTAATGTGTTGTGATGGGCTCCAAATTATTTCTTCCTTTTCTGCAGACCTCAGTCATTTGAGGTTATTTTGGTTGAGCATTATGTAATGCATTTTCCAAAATCTTGACAGCACAATCCACCATGTGGGGTGGGACAGCGCAAAAATAAATGCCATTCATTCAAATGAGCTAGACCCAAAATATCAAACAACAGATTGCTTCACAGTGCACATTACGCCGATTGTTTCCAAATATCAAGTAAAAAAGTTCAGTTTAATCTCACAAGAGACAATTCATCAGAGGCCGTCGCCCTCCTGGACAAAGTTCTGAGGCAGCGGCTCGAAGAGACAGCGCGCTTTTATCCGTCCATCCATCCTTATCAGCGGTGGCAGCAGGCGAGGCAAAGCCCTCTTCCCCGGCCGCGTCCTCCAGCTCCGCCTGGGGGATCCTGAGGCTTTCCCAGGCCAGATAGGATGTGTAATCCCTCCAGTGTGTTCTGGGTTGGCTCAGGGGTCTCCCTCCTAGTTGAGAGTTCAAAGAATACTTCCAGAGGGAGGCGTCTGGCAGACATCCTAATCAGATGTCAGGATCGCCTCGACTGGCTCCTTTCAACATGGAGGGATGGCTGTATTCTGAGGTCCTTCCTGTTGTCCTCACCTTGAAATTAAGAGTGACCCTGTGATGGAAATGTAATTTAGGCATCTGCCATCTCATTCTTTCAGTTATTACGCAAAGCTCATGACCACAGGTGACAAACCGAGTGCTTTGCTCTTCTTCGCCATGACTTGGACCAATCCGCCAACCACCCGTCTCATTGTACATCATCAACTGTGAACAGAACCCACAGACACACACTCAGAATTTGAGGAATCCACATGCTTACCATTATAGAATATAATTCATTCATTTCTTTTTTCCCCTTCAGAGCCATGTTATTATTAATTATTAACTCTAAATATCTACTAAAACAATCCTGTTCTTCAACCATGATGAATTTTTTTTTTGCATAAAGTTTGATTGAATCCTGATCAACTCTAATGCAGCATCATGACAGCAACTCCAGTTACAAGTTTCTAACTCGTAAACAGTGTTCATGTCAATGTCTAAGTGATTATGAAACTCTTATTTTTCAGAAAGCATCTATATGTCTGACTAAGCATTGACAAAACAAACACCTCACATCAGCTAAAGACCATTGCTCAATGGAATTAAAGCCACATTTAATGGATATGGTGTTATTCTGTATAGCATTTTAATCCTCATGCGACCAACTCTGCAACTCTCATAAAACAGCCTTGATGATGTGAACACTCTCAACCTAAGAATCCATCCCATGTGACATGAGTGCATTAGTAAAAAAAAAAAAAAAAAAAAAAGTAATTAAAGAACAAAAAGGTGCAACAGGCACTAATCAGCTAACACCAGTCAGTAGAGAACTGAGGCAGCCGGAGCAGCATGTTTACAGTCAGAGGGCATTTCTCATGAATCTACTTAAACTTATCACCATAGTACTTTAAAAAGAGTCTCAAGAGCTCAATTGTGCAATTCGCCGATGTGTCTGAACATAAAAACAACACATTTCTCATTTTGCAAAATGCAGGTCGACGCAGGTTATTACTCTGGAAAGGCTGTAAAAGCTACATCAATTGGACCACCCACTCGATGTGTCTATGTGAAGCGTACAGGTAAAATATTGATGCACCGTAAAGCTGCCGCCTCAACATGAGCACACAAACTATATCCAATCAATATAGTTTAAAAACCTGTGCTGCCAATCCTTATGTTTATGACCCAGAAATATTACTCCCTTAATTATGAGCAAAGCAGGAGCTGAGGGCGTTCTCCTGTGCTCACACACACACACACACAGCTCACAGGTTGCAGCCTTCCATAATAAGTTTAATACCAGAGCTTTCACTCCTGGGTAATCAATCTGTAATTCATCATTATTTATCTAGCGCGCAAAAAGCCCCAGAGGACCCCGGCACAGGCGCACAAATTTATACGTACACAAACACACAGCTCAACTCACATGGGAACGGACAGGCGCATACACATCCACACACGCACACACACACACACTCAGACACCCTGGAGGTGTATTTGCCCACTTGGAGGTATTAAGGGATCATGGTGGAGAGGTAATTACAAGCACAGAGGAGGAGACTGAGGGACAAACACAGGACAACACCACACTCTAACGCTGTCCGAGGCCTTGCAGAGGAGACAGATAGAGAGCTGAGACCTCTTTAGTCCAGCGCAGGTCGAGTCCTTATCAAATGTGGTTAACATTTCTAGTAGCACAGACGGGGTGTTATTATATTAAAGGTTGGTTGATAGTGTCAAAGGCACAATCCATGATCCCAGTAAACAAAAGTTAAAATCGAAATGCAGGACGGTGAGGAGCCAACATCATATCTAAGAACATGTGATCACCAAAATCAGGCTTTTGTCTGAGAGTTTCATCTCTCTTGCAGGGAGTCTGAATACCTGCTTTGCTAGGATTGGCACCTCCTAAACCCCGACTGAACCCACTCAAAAGCAAAACTGATCATAACAATGTTTTTGCAGCAAGCTTTGCAGCCAGATGCTTTTCTGGACCCCCCAAAAAAATAAATAAATAAAAAAGAGAGGATGAGGCTTACTGATTTTGGTGATCCTTGACTTTTCCTCTTGTGTGTGAGGTTGATGTTTTTGAATTTCAGTGGATTTTTTTAAAAGTTTGGCCTAAATAATAAAAAAAAAAATCCCATCAGGTTCAACTGTATGTTGTGTTTAATGCCACTATGTTAATTTCAGCATCCTCACACACTATTAGGCCAACATGGTAAACGTGACACCTGGTCGACATCAACGTTACCAGTGTCATTGTGAGCATGAAAAGCATTTACCTCAAGCCACTATTGTGCCTATTTACAGCCCCGCCGAGCCGCCAGCGTGGCTGTGGACTCCCGGTCTTTGAAGTAAAGCTGCAGCATCCTGATAGCATAGTGATTAAGACACGTAATCGCAGCTCTTAGTTTCTTTTGGGTCTTTCTTCTGCAGGCAAACAGTCTCAGTCAAACTCTGGCAAAAAAAAAGTATCCAGGAATGTCATGGTTTTTAATAGCAATTAACAGTTGCAGCGTCTATCTGAGCCAATGGCTGCAGGAAAACCACTGTTGAGTACATATTTCATCATATTGCGAGTTGGCCAAATGTCAGGTGCCTTCGACTGATGCATGTAAACATCAAAATGCACAAGATCATGTTCATAAATAAATGATATTGAGGAAACAATGACTCAGTGCTGCTTAATTTTTTTTATGAAAAATGAAAAATATTGCCAATTAAAGAGGACTAATTTGAATAGTTATAACGCTTTATCCCCCAGGCTAACTGATTACAATAAAAAAGAACAAATACATTTAACTGATATGTCTTGCTGATATTAGCATAAGAAATCTGTACATAAGTTATAATGCAATTAGCAGTGTAATTAGAAAGGGGCTTCTGTGTCAGCTCAGTTGTGTGATTATTCACCGAGGAATGCCTCCACTGCAAACTTCAGCTCACACAATACCAACTGCCTTTCGCATAGACACTTTCAGCAAGAACGCCACATCCACAAAGAGCAGCTTAAGTGAGCTTAAGAGCTCCCAGAACGCACGCAGCATGCGGCAGCCACAAGTGTGTGTTCCTCAAAGCCCGAAAAATACACAAGAGATAAAACAAAAAATGTCCACTTTAAGTCCATCATAGCACAGCCAAAGCGTCAAAAACATTTCCATCCCATAAATTAACCAGCCCGGGCAGACAGGCCACTGCTGTTCTGGATAATTTAAAAAAGCCAAATAAAGCAACATTAGGGGATTAAACATGGAGCCACAGAGAGAAAAAAAAGATGGAGCGAACTTTAACTGTGCTTGTAACTTGAATGAGCCGTGCATGCAGTTAGCCATTAACTACAGTGGCATAATACAGCCCTATTTGGCCTAATATAATACCATTAGTGGCTCGATCGCTCACCATTACACATCCCCTGCCATGGAAGGCTCCATTTGACTATGATATGATGCACAAAGCAGCGGGGCAAAACACTGACTTTATACTTAAAAGACAGCTCGATGACAGCGAGTTCAATGAGCCGCTTATTTATTGACCAAGGTCGTTCCTAATTAAGGAATGAGAAAGAAGGTGAATGAGATGGAGAAGTTGTTTCTTTTAAGCGGCGCATCACTCCTGCTGCCCAGCAGCCATGCCGGCGTTACTGACAGGAACAGGCCCACTGCACAGTCTGCCACTGTCCGCTGTGATTATTGATTCCCTCAGGGTCTCTGCCTCTGTCTCACTTCCCCAGAACAGCATTTTTTTTTCCTTTTACCCGCCTGGCAGCCACTGCATAACTTACCGGCTGTTCCAGCTGCATCCTGCAAATTCCAACTGGTTTCTGTTAGAGATGTGTGGGATTAGTCAACTAGTTGATTCTTACTCTCACTGGTCAGCCACAAATACTAGTTGGTTAAACTTATTATTATAGTGGAAACTGCTTCTCAGCTGTTTATATGGATCAAAAAGCTTTGGACAGAATCATTTCAAATAATTAACTTATAGTTATCAAGTAGCCCATTAACAGATTTCACTTTGGTTCTTTTCACACTTGACATCATACGGTTGGCCACCTGAGGCTGGATGCACATTGAAATCATGATGAAGAAAAAGAAAGTCATCAAAACACAGTGGAACCCACTAGCGCGACTCAGGAGGCAGAGGTGCAAGAGTCTGGGCAAGCAAATAAGGTACAAAAGGGATAAGGCAAAAGGCAAAATATGAATGACTCAGGCTGGGTCACAAATGAGATCAGGATTAAACACTAAAAAGCACAAACAGGACCCTGGAAGACGGCATGGGAGGAAGGGCTGGCAGGTGGGTCAGGGGGCAGGGTCTGAAATGACAGCAGCCCAATCAGAATGAATGATCAGACTAAGATACAAAACCATGACCATACATGCAACGTACACATTTCACTTTATAGCATTGGTGTCACAGCCAACATTAGATTTAGCTTCTAAAAGGAGCATTTTGCTTAATGTCCACTTGCACGATGGCTCTGGTGGTTGGTAGTTTCTGGCTGTGGTAAGACAGACAGACAGATGTGATCACCATATATGTTTCCACTGTATTCATTTTATTAATGTGCACATTTAAATAAAAGGATGTGCAACGTTCTTAATGTATGGTGCAAAGTTAACTTCATAGATTAAATTCTGCTTATTTTTTTTTAGACAGGTCGACTAGTGTTAGTTCAAACTTCCATTTAAAATCAGGGAAATTCATGGTTAGGAATATCCCCACTCTCTGCTTCTTTTCCCTCTTGGTTAAGACTCGCATTTTTGTTATTCACCCCATGTGGTGAAAAGATTTAAATCTGGATTTGTATTCCCTCTAATTAGAAGTTACACAGCTTGAGCGTGACGCTGCAAAAACTCAACATAGTCGCTGGCTTTGTAGAGCAGCGTTGCCGTATCCCCAGATCTCAGCAGTAAAGCTGGTGTTTAAAAAGTTATAACCAAATAGGCCCCAAGTCATTTATCATTATGGAGAGAAAAGTGTCCGCTATAATTTCCTTAAGGCTGATATGACTTATTCAAATGACTTTTTTTTTGTTCAACCAACAATCCAGGCCCAATAATGTTCTGTGTACTATTTTATATGATAAGCAGAACTTGAAACCAGAGAATCTCAAATGATTAATTGATTATTCTAAATTAATTTTCCATGAACCATCTAATAATTTCAGCTTCGAAATAAGAGAGAGATCCTCATTAATATTCCTGATGGAGTGTAAACTTTAACGACAAACATCTCAGAGGATGAGTCTGGCAATAGTCTACATTTTTCTTGACCTTAAAAAAAATCTCATGAAAAGATCAAAAACAACAATGTATTGATTTAGTTAAGAATCAGTGAGCAACAGACAGGTCATGCGTACATAAAGTCAACTCCTCCTACCTTCCTCATATTGGTATTAGGAAGAAAAAATCTGCAACAGTGAGATATGACTATATTTCAAGAATCCTTGTGTTACCAATTCAGCTCCCAATATTGCTGAGCTGTTAACCCCTACACTTTTTCAAAAATGCTCTGCAATATCACAACTCGAGATTGTCAAAATCAGAGAGGGCTCACCGGCATATCCTCTCACTCATTTGGTGAATTTCCACCCTCCGAATATCCTGCTGTTTTATTGAGATGCAAACCCAGTGTGCGAGCAGTTACAGTACACAGCCCCCCCTCCTCCGAACGGAGTGCTATATTTTTAGATGAGTTCTCCGAGCTGCTATCCATCACTCAAATTACGACAGAATGATTATTACAGGGGACTTCGAGCTCCGTTTTGACAACCCCGCTGGCTCAGAAGCGATGGATTTTCAAACCGCCGTATGTGTCACGGATTTTACACACATCAAAAAGGACTCCTACATGTATGGACACAGTCTGGAATGTGTCATAGGTCATGAGCTCTCAATGGAGCGAACCTCGATGACTGACACAGTTTCTTAGAGCAACAAAAGAAACAATACTGAATCAACTGTATAGTAGGTTCTTTAAAAAGGTCTATGACTGTCCATTGTCTATGATGTTCTTTCAGTCCTTAAAAGCATTCTATTTTTGGAAATGTGATGCTTTCAGTGACACATTTCCTGTTGTTTCCATTATGGTTTGGTTGGTGCGCACGGTCTCATTTTTGAGTTGTAATGGTTTTATATGGTTTGTGATGCTTTCCATGACTAAAATGGTTTTCATGGCAAACTAAGGATTTCAATTAGGAGGCTCAGTAGGTTTCTTAATGATATTCCCATTAAAGTTCCAAATAAAAAGAATATACACAATTTTGTAAAAGCATTTTTTTTTTCAGTGGGTGATACTCCGAGACGTTCAAATATTTTTCTCCAATGTCAAGACGCAGCACAGATGTATGTGGTCCACCTGACAAATGCACCTCTTATGACCAAAAGTGAACCGAGGAGTGCGCTCACTGTTGCGTAAACCAACAAATGGAAGAATGTAAAAAAAATGGGTTTTCTTATGACGGGGATAAAAATGGAGAACGTCTGCCACGCAGACCCCCTCCATCTCTCGCTGCCATCCATCAGCCATGAGATGAAGACTATCGGGAGATGCATCGTTGTCTGCCAGCTGTTGTCAACAAACCTCTCTATCCCCTTCCTTCTGCCTTTTGAAAAGCTATTTCTCTCTATTTTTCAATCTATCAGGAAAGGCTCTGCTCTGTTAAGTTGTTCACCATATGTATATTACAAAACAGGGTTCCAAATAAAACAAGTATGATCTCTGACCTTTTTCTAATCTGACGCCCGATCGGCAGGATGACGTGATTCATCAGTGTCTTCCAAAACTATGACCTTTCATGTGACCTTTATCTGATTTGAGACAGCAACGGTTAAGGTTTACGCCCAAAACGACTTGGTTAAAGGAAAAGGTCACAGTGTGGGTTAACACATCTGCCTTGACAGATAAAACTTCCTTGAGTTCCTTGGTCATGGCAACATAGGTCAACTTGAGCATTTGAATGAATGACGAATGCTGTCTTTGCTTTTTGTGAAAGTAGTTGCCATAAAGTAGAAATTACATTTTTATGCATATAGTGCCAAAGCACAGCAGAACAGTTTTTTATATTGTCTTTATCTTGGCAACCTTTTTTTCTAAAAGAGAGCAAAATGCATGTTTGTGAAGATTAAAAATAGGCTCTAAGATCAGTGTGATGGAGTTTTTATATCTAAGAAATAACATCTTTTAAGAATGATTGATCAGACATCTTACAACATAGCGCCACACAGAAAACCGCCATCTTGTATTGAACTGGAGTAACTGGTATCCAGAAAGGTCATGATTCCGACCGAGAGCGCAGTCAGTGAAAACACACTCTAAATTCTGACAAACTTATTTAATCATTTTGTCTCCTAATTATAGGTCAACACGTGCATTAAGGGATCATGACTGAACTGTAATGTGACTGAACATGAGAATAAAAGATCTCCACTTTTAAAAAAAAAAAAAAGATGAAACACTGATGGGTTCACCTACAGGGAACAAAATATATAACTAAATAATGAAGGTGCCAATATCGCTTTTTTCCCTTTTTTAGAGTGTAGCTAATAGGTTGAAATGTGCCTCGGAGGATGTGGAAAAGAGCCTGTGCTGCGTTTGGCACGGCGCATGGAAGGTTTTTGAAAGGAGCAAACTAAATTTAGACAGGTTGAATTTGACACAGACACACACACGATTGCGCATGCGCTCACAGACACAGTCATTAGGCTTTCAACAAACATCATCTGGGTGGAATGATGAGTCTTTAGCGAGATGCATTTGTTTCCCTCACATTACTGGAGACAGGAAGGTGGGGGTGGAGGGATCGAGGGGAGGGCTGGTGGTGGCGGCGGAGGAGGGGTGGGGGGCTGCTATTGATATGCCCCATGCAGTGCCAACACCTGACTAATTTCATGCAGCCATTCAAATGACTGCCTCCTTTGGCTCATCTGCGCTTCCTGCCGACTCCCCACTGAGCACGCTCACAGAGGAACAGGTCAATGCAAATGAGCTACAGACCTTTAAAACGGACAGTTGGCTCCAAATCAAGTGTATTTAGGGGACTAATCTGCCTTATATGATAGCCATGCTTCACTGAATGTTGCATTACAAATATTTCAAGCATTATTTGTAGAAAGAACTAATTTCATTGCAGCATTGCTGATTTTGACCTTTAGGTCTTTTTGGTAAATTTGGATTTCTTGATTCACACACATGTTGAGATTTATATGGCCCAAGAGGTGCGTGACTCATCCATTAATGCCAGGGTTGGTGGTTCGATCCCTGGCTTCTCCGTGTCCACGTATCGAAGTGTCCTTGAGGAAGATGCTGAACCCAGAGTTGCTCCCGATGGGCCAGCCTGCACTTTATACCATCCATTGTGTCAAAAGGAGAACTGTGATTGTAATAATGTGTAACACAACCAAACCTACTAGAAATATTATATATTAATATAATGTTGCTAAATGTAAGGAATCAGATTTGTCAGGTTAGACACTTAATTCAATGGAACTGGCAGTTTAAAAAAGGCAATATTCTTTTTAAAACTGGAAAAAAGAAAAAAAAGGCAGACCCTTGCACATCCTCCTCAAATTGAGCCCTGGAAGTACGCGGCCCTGTGGCACATATAAAATGATCACTCTTCAAGGGGTACAATAGAGAAGTACTTCTACTCCCCTGTTCTAATTTACCATTCTAGTGGACCTAGTGGAGCAAAAATAGAGCTCCAAGATTAAAAACCACCCGCTTGTGACGAAGGCTGGTCATTATTGCGAAACAGTATGATGTATTATGCTTGTGGTATGGAGTACTAATATACATGTGTGCACGTGTACTACTGCTCCCCACACCATATATTACATGAGGTGTATGATACCGGTGAGATGTGTTAATTGCTCTGATGGACAAACCCTACAGCACGCATTCTAGTTTATTATCTGCGTCTGAGAATTGAATTAAAAAGTAATTCATCCAGTAAAGACTTTGGCCATTTGGATGAGTTACACAGATGCTATCAGATGCATGACAATAAAAGCAGAGGGAGACAGAGACTGACCAAATTGTTCCAAACGCTTTGCATGCAGAGTGTGAAAGCCGCATGGAAACAGGAAGCAAAACATCATCATTATTATTTTTCATGTATTTGTTGAAGCACAGCCTGACGAATGTGTGCTCAGGGTAAATAAAACTGGTACAAAGAATAAAGTTGTAATAGAGCTGTGTGGGATTTTACTTGTCAAGTGGTTAAACATCCCCATGAAACGACTTCTTCCTGACATTTATATGTATTAAAAAAAAGACTTATTTTGGGTGGCATGTTGACTCAGGGGAATGTGCACAGTGACCTGTCAAAGCTGGGACTTTTGACAGAAATTGCTGGACCCAACATAGATGCAAGATTGCCACTGGTGGGCAAAAACATAACAAGCCTGTCACACATTAAAAAAAAAAGAAAAGGGTCAGATGGACAGCCCAGATCCATTTTTGGAAATGAAATGTGATTTTTGTAAACCGGATCTAAGCCGTATTTGGAGGCAGTCTGAAATACAATTCCAATTTCTACAGGTGCGTCTCAGTCTGGACGCTCGAATCAGATTTCAAAGTGTCTTCTGCGTCACTTGCAACGTGACACACAACAGCTATGTCAAATCCAGATCGACAGAGCGGCTGAGTTCTGCAACTTAACATTGATGATGATTTTTTGGAGGGATGTGATTGATCTCCATTTCTCAAACACTGGAAAGCCGACGCCATTACTACAGAAACCCGTGAAGATATTTTGGTGATGTCTGGACACACACATCAGATCTGAACGCTGAAAATAAGAGTGTGAACAGTCTGTCTTAAGGATCTGACTTAAAATAATCCAATTTTCCTGCAGTCTGAACAAGAGGTTAAAGACACACTCACAGCTTTGTGAGTCTGTATTTTGAGCTTAACACTAACTGTGCTCACATGCTGACTGCGATGTACTAACGTGGTGAAATTTAGCAAGTATAATGTTCACCATCTTACTTTTGCATGTCTGCATACTAACATTAGCCAACATCATTATGCCACATCATCATGGATGTTTTGTATCAGTCTATTTGATGAAGAATACATTTCACTGGGTGGGTGCTGGTGGTGCTTCATGGCAAGTCAAGGGAATCATCATAAGGATTCATGGGAACACATCCAATAGTTGGTGAGATATTGCCATCATGCTTGCATGCCTAAAAATTTGAGACTGGCTTTTTTAACGAAGGCTTGGTAGCTCACACTGATTTTTTTTTTTTTTTTTAATGGGATAACTCTTTGCTCACTTCAAAAGACAGGATTGGATCTACAATAATCTGTGTCTTGAAAAGTTTGAGCAACCACTCTGTTGCCGAGAGGAGTGTGGGCGTAGACGGAGCAAGTAGAATTAAAACTAAGTTCTCAAAAAGCAACAGGCAGGCAATCAGCAAAGGGAAGCGAGTCGAAGATGGGAGCAGGGAAAATGGCCCCAGAATAGACAGACAGGCAACACAGGCAACTGCACTTTTGTGCTGTCGGTTCATAATGTAATTCAGCCAAAAAAAGGCATGAGAAATGAGTTTGTTTTCAGAAATTATGAATTGAGGGGCCACTAGAAAATGATAAACTGAATGGAAAGTGTTAAATATCTTAAAGGTGCTCCAATTCACCTGTGTTTGATGAAGATTTATTTCAAACTAAATGCTGAACATTCCAAATTCTTCCTCTCATTTTCTCACTTGACACAAGAATTTTGAGCCTTTCTGTGAGTTTGAATTATGCTCTTTCAGAAAAGTTGACTCGATCAGCTCGGTGGTGCAGTCGTGTTTGAAGTACAAGACTGAGGTTGATTTTTTTTCAAAGCTGACTGCCGGACATGCCAAGCTGTGGAGAGAAATACTGGGTTTGAATTTGCTGTCTTTGCTTGGAAGTACACAGAGAACATTGAACATTCAATATTAAAATGAAGCATCACTTGCTTTCCAATGAAAGCATTTTTCAAGATGTGTAACACCACTATAGAATTGTTCCATAGGCATAACATGATTGCCTCATTACATCAGTTCACATTGAATCCATTATTTAAGTATTTTTTCAAAAGTAAAACTCCCAAAAAGTTGTCATTGATTCCATTATAGTAAGGTTAAGAAATGAGGTATACCATCACAAACAAACTCAAAGCCCTGCCTTTTTCCTTCTTTCAAACAGTTATCTGAGACGAGTGACGGGATTTGACCTTCTCCCCTTCCAAACAAGCATCCTCACTACAAATTATTTTGTGTGGATAACATTAAGAATGAGGCTCTCACTTACTCATCTCATCCTCTTTCAGACGGGAGAATACATCATCAGCAAAGTGCACGGGGTACAAAGACAGCTGGCTCCTCAGATTAATTTCACCATCTCCTTTTTCTCTCCTCCATGGAAAAATAATTCATTTACTTGATATTCAATGCAGGTGAATCTCTCCCCTACTTTTTTTTTTCTGTGACTCTGTTTCACAAACAATCTCGTATAGACACACACGCGTGTGCACAAATGCACGGACGCACAATGTCAGGGACAATTGCTTTGACCAGGCACAGGGCCAAGGGCTGTGTAAGAACCGTAATTTCATCCTATTGCTTAGCTGGGTCACCTTATGCTTGACCTACCCATTGGTGTGTGTGTGTGTGTGTGTATCGCCCAGATAAGAATGTATCCACTGGCAAGGAACCAGTGAGGTTTAATAGAATGGGAAAACACTGCCCGCGTCCGTGAGGTAAGGTGAACGCTACATATTGGTCACATTATGGGCTCATAACCTGCGTCGCTTGTTGTCTCTTCCTTCTTTCCAATACAAAGCCTAAAAATCCTGTTACTACAATGAAATCTGCTGCAAATGAGGCAAGATTACAGCAAAAGTTTACTCATTCAGAAAAAGTCACTCTTTTCAAGCAATGACCTGGTTTCTATTCATCCGCTTCCTTCACACTCACAACTTAGAACCACATTAAAACCACAATCTTCTACTGGTAAAAGCAAATTAGCTTCATCTGAGCAGCTGTCAGTTCAGTTTCTTGCACCCTTACAGCACAATACATGATGAGACTACCTCTAAATCTTGGATGAAAACATTCATGCCCAATGCCATTCACTTATTGAATGTATGCACACAGCCTGGACCACTATTCATTTTTAAAATTGTTGCTGCTGAGTGTTTGACGCCTTATGCAGTATTACTTGTTTAGTGTCGATTTTAAAGCACTTTGAATTTTCAGTTTATATCAAAATGTTCTATAAAATGTTCTTTTCCTTTATCTTGCATCTCCATGTAAAGGACTTCATTCATTTTTTTCAACCTGCTGTTCTGAAAGAGGTGACGAGTGACAAAAATCTCAACACAATTTCTCAACGCAGTAGCTCCATTTATGAAACATTTCCATGGCATTTATAAAATGCTTTCAAAGCACCTGCAGTTACATTCAAACAGCATTTGCCTCCTATATCACACAGGCGTGAGGGCTTGTACATTCCATTGTGACCCATTTGAATTGCTCAGCAGGGGAGCGAGATCGGAATCTAAAAAAGACGTTTCTCGGATTGACGCATTCCACACGTTGACCTGCTTTCGCGACTGCGTTTATGAGGAGTGCACACATCATGATCATCATCTGAGATTCAGGAGGTTACAGGAATGGCACAAAAGAACATTACTGAAAATATTCTATATCATATCACACATGGCTGTACTGCCACTCATAAGTGGTAGATGTTAAAGGATAATTATAGTTTCACGCCGTCTTCTGCATCTGCTGAATCTGATTTTTGTCAACCTGATGCTAAATTAACCATAAGACCAAAGCATTTTTTAAAGATAATGTAGCAAATATAGGCTACTTAGATATAGAGCTGTCAGTTTTATGTACTGGACCAAGGTTTTATACTTCTATGACTTCTACAAATCATACTTGAAAAAGCATCAAACTGGAGCACAAATTTGGCAACAAGAACAGGAAGCAAGGTTTTCAGATGATGGCTGACTGGATGTGAACCTGAACAGTCCATCAACATCAACCGACTCAATTTTTCACCACTAAACTGGGCTCATTCTTCACTCGCTTCGACACTCAGGACTTCACAGGCGAATGCATCAAAGAGCTGAGAGTCCTCCCCTCCACTGGACCCCGACTACGCTTTTCAGAGGATGTAGCACCAGCTTAGCCGGGAGAAGCCAGGCGAGGGCCCGGGGCCTGACGGCAAGACAAGACCTGCAACGTTGAACTCTCACCAACTCTCCCCTTGCTCTTCTGCAGATCCTACCGGCCTGCCACAATACCAACAACAATCCCAGAGCCACCAACCCACCGAACACAATCATCACCGCCTTGTTGCCCTCGCATCCATAATAATGAAGTTCCCTGAGAAGCTGCTGCACACCATCCTGCCAATTGTTAACCAACAACTGGACCCCCTCCAATTTACCTCCAGGGCCAAGAGGGGCACAGAGGATGCTGTGGCTTGGGCTGCCGCGCCTCCTCTTCCAGCACCGAGATTTCCCTGGCACCTCCTGTTCGTGGACAGCTCTGCTTTCAGTATCATCCAAAGGCACCTGATGATCTGGAAGCTCCACCAGCTCAATGCTCCATCTGATCCGTCACCTGCACAATTTACTCATTGACAGACAGCAAGCTGTTCGGGCAGGCAACAAAATCACCTGCACTCACCGACAACACCACAGCGTCCTGTTTGTGTACACACTGTGAACCAGTGACCGGCACCACTTTACTCAAATTCTCTGATGACACTGCCAGATAATCATTTTGTTCTGGACAATCACAATGCTTTTGCACACTTCATCCACCATAATCTATGTCATACAGACAAAAGAAATAGTAAAAGTTACCCCATCAGTTCAACTCATCCTCATCAATAACAGTTGTAATGGTTGACAGCTTCAAATATCTCGGAACCACACCGGACAATAAACCTCGACCAGCATACAAAAAAGAAGCCATCAAAGAGTATCAGCCTTCCATAAACTCAAAGGACTGCATGACACCCCTCATCTCCTCCTGCTGTTGTACCATCCTGCTCTACTGCTTCACCTGTTCTTCGACGCGTCTGTCACATCTCTGTCACAAACCGGGTCAGGCTCGCACGCATCACTGACGCTGCCGCCAAGATAAAAGGTCTCCCCGTACCCAGCCTCTCAGAGCTCGATTGTAAAGCCACGTCACACACCCGCTCAATCGCCACTTCACTGTGCTGCCCTCTGGGCGCAGGTACAGGTCCCTCAGGCGCAGAAGGCACTGCATTGAAACTACAAGTCGAACCAATGTTGTGTTGCACTTTATGTATTTCTGTCTGTCATTGTTTTGCGATGATGTGTTTGTTCTGTTGTGTTGACCTTCCCTGTGATGTACAGTGCTGTGAAAAGGAATTTCCCCCTGGGGGCAATAAAGTCTAACTAACTAACCAGCCAACTAATTAACCGTTAGGAGGGAAACGAAAGACTGCATGCAAAAACCCGGTGCCTTCATATAACAGTGTCACACTGATTTCACATCTCAGGCACCGCTAATGAGTGTATGGACAACAGCTTGAAGGGCAATGCTGATTTGTATGCAGGACTTGCCCACATTCCGGTCCAAAAAATAACACAATAGGTGATAACAGGGAAACAAAACTGACATTAAACTGACATTGTTTTAAATTGAACAAATTAGCTATTTCGGTAATTTAACATCCTGGGATATAAAAAGGGCAAACGATAAAAGGAAGCCAATAATCCATTTTTGAAATGTTTTGGACTCAACAAGATGATATTTTGTGAAACTGTAATGGGGCACTACATCACTGATTCCACCCATTTTAGTGCATAATTTCTACATTGTCAAAAGAAAAAAAAAAGGAAAGGAAAAACAAGCTGTTAAGGACAAGTCCTGAGAATGCATTGAAGGAAACAGAAAAGGGTGGTGCAGCCATGTGTAATTTCTGAGATAAATTTAACCCAGGAATTCCCGGGATGATTTTGTCCGGGGAATTACTCACGGCTCACACACACAAACAGACACAAAAAAAACACAACAAGCCTTCCATCTGCAATCCCAACTGTGCACGAGCAATGACAGTCAGCGCTCGTAATGCATTCACAGAATCCCTCCAATTTGCATAGCACACAGGCATCAGCTTCCGACCGGAACACTAAAAATAATCAGCACACACTCACATTATCAGCAAGTCCATTCATTAGTAATTGTTTCCACGTGACTTTCAATCATGCCGCTGTCAGTCTCCTCAGAGAGAATAAGCTGTCTTCTGCATGTGGATAATAACCCACCAAATGGAGTCCCAGCTGAGGGGCCTACGACTTGAAAGGTATGAAACTGCAGCCTCAAGAATCCCAAAGGCCAATAGGTTAAACCGTGAATTATACTTATTGCAGCCGCGTAGCTGTGAGGGTTTGTGCAATGTAAATTTTGTCATCTGCTCACACCCACGTGGACCATCCAGGGTTAAAGCTGCACCTCCATCTCAAAAGACAGAATGCAGCCTCATAGAGTTAACAAGCCTTCACAACCATCCTAACAAGTCTGTCAGTATGATAACATGCTCACATGCTGATGTTTGCCAACTATAATTTGAATACAGCTGAGGTTTATGGGAAAAGGTAAATGATAATAAACCAAAGTGTGGGGCAAACTGAATTTTTGACACAATAAAAGGTCAAAAGGTCGGGGGATCTCAATTATAAAAACAAAAATGTCAACTTCTGCTGGTGTTGGAAATAGTTATAAGCAAAGTCATAAGGAATTATCATCTAAGAAACATAAATCCATTAGATGTCATTAGTTATTAAGGTATTGATGACCACCCAAAACGCATGGTAAATATGAAGTGGTGGCTGAATGCACCATCACACGATTGATCACGTTGTAATGCACCATTTAATATTGAGTTATCAGTTGTGTCCAAGTTCACACAAAAGAAGGCTACATTTTAGTTTGAATGGATGCTTAAAATGAGTCTGTGAAGGTTCTCAATCATGGTATTCAAATAAGGGTTGAATTGGAACTGGACTTGATTGTAGATGCTTGAAGACTTCATCCAAGAAGCTTAAAAGAGATTTTGGGACAAAGCTTCAAATCGAATATTGATGCTCTAAAAGCTTATAAGCAGAACAAACTACCAAATTGTTGGGACTATTTTCCACTGTCCAATACCACAAAATATTACTGTTCAATGTCTGATACAACCATTGATCACAGTGACTCAGCATTACTTTGCAAGGTTTGTCTTTTACGGCCCTCTCTTCTGAGACAAACCACTGACATCCGGACAATTCACACTGCATGGTGAATGAACTCCCAGCAGAATGTGAGATATTTCAGCTACCAAGGCCAAAAGACTTGATCTCAAGCCAAAACAGCATGCTCAGCAAAACCACTGCCTGGAATAATAACAGCGATAAAACACTCGCAGGAGGAGTACAGTATTTGATTTGATCAACGACCCAGAGGAAGTTCTATGTCTTTAGAAACAACATCACCTCTTAAACGTCAGCTATTATTCCCCGTATTTTGGTCCAATGACAGCCCCAATTCTGGCGCTCAGGCATCACAGCGAGGTTGTGACTATTCGAGTCTTTTATTACTGTTAACATTAACTTCAGTGGAAGTTTTTTGGAAAGGCTGTTTTTCTTGATGTCACTTTTATCACGCCCTGGAAGCTCTCTGACACACACACTCACATACACACACACACACGCTGCATAACTTATCCATGAGATGTAGTTGTCATCGTGCGGTGCTAATAGGGAAGTGTGTTCAAACAGATGTTCCAGATATCTTTACAGGGAGTGAAAAAGGCAGCAGAAACACACTTATCTCGCTGTCTGCAAAGGAACAGGCATTACCAAAATTTCGCCATATTGTAGGTGAAAAGAAAAAGCAGCGTTTGTTATATAACCATCGAGATTAAACATTTTCAAAACGCAGTATTGATGTATTTCTGAGACGTTCTTGAAGTTAAGCCGGGGAACGGAGCAAAGATTAGATGGGAGAGCGAATGTTCAGAAATCAAATTCAAAGAAAACTCCAAGATGGGGGGGGAGATTGCATTTTGATTGAACAGTTTTGATTGCACCAGAGTCTATTAAGATAATGGCAACATATGAAAGAGCGCAGACTTTTGCTCAGGGATAATTTGGCGTGTGTCTAATTTGTACAGTTACGCTGCTCAAGTTCAAATAAACCGTTACTACTGTTAGAAATGTAAAAGAATGGTTGCGAAGAAACCACATGGAGCAGATGGAAAATCATCTTGTAGTGTTTGAGTAGACTTTTGGGACCATTATTTTATTGTATCCTTCCCTTTTATGTCTCCCATCTAAAATTACTTTTTGCTTGCCAACGCTCTATACTTCCAGAAGGGGAATACTTCGCATCACGCAAAGCCACCTTGCTCATGGCTAACCTTAAGGGAACAAAAATGCACTGAGAAAGTTTGCCATAAAAAGCACAAAGGAGGTTCAGAAAAAAAAAGAGCCCTAGGAAACAGATTGCATAATCTCATCTTGATGTGAAACCTGAATAGAGATGATACAAAAGGGGGTCATGTAGCTTTCAGGTCTGCTTATTGTGTTAACTGTAAAAGCCACACACTCTTTGAATTACATTGTCTTGGAAACAAGGGTTCAAATTATGGGTGGGCATTTTTTGGGGGTCTGACCACAGGTTGATAGCCTTCATTTATATCTTTCTTATCTGTGATTGTAAATATTACAAACCAATTCTTAACCTTGACATTAGTTGAATGTCTCATCAGCCTGCTTCACTCCCATCACTGCATTGACTCGCTCATTAAAGTCTATGCTCACATTTGTAGTGCAAGCAAAAGGAGATGCTGTGGGTTAATGTAAGTAGTTATCCATCTAGTTTAATTCACTTAATACACTGGCAAGAGCTGCCCATCATCTCTCAACATTGTTGGTGACAGGGAGAAACAGGAGAGTCAACCTTGTGTGGGCCTGACTTGCTTGAGAACACTTTGTTGGTGACCCCTCACTATAACATACTCGGACAACGTTCTACTGTTACATATTATCTTAATGTCAAGATGATCTTAATCAGTGCACATTTCTCCTGCCGAAGTCATCATCTAATCACATTTTATCCGAGACAAATTTGTGGGTGTCAAGACAGCCTGACTGGTGTAGTGTGGATTGTCATAATATTCCATGGAGCAAAAGGCGGTTATTTGCACAGTTACAATGACATTGCTCAGACAGACTAATGCTGTTTAATAATACGAACTGCCTTTAGAGCCTTCATCGCGAGGAAAATAACAATGAACACTTTTCTAATCAGTCATATTTCATTTCCCACAGCTTCGCGTGTCCTTGAATGAACACATGCCAGATTAAAAACAGTTTTTGGTACACCACCTCGAATAAGCTTCGGGGGGAAATACAGATCTGTCTGCATCTTAGCAATAAATTCCAGCAAAGCCACACATCATTCTAACACATTATGTTAATAATAAGGAGTGTTTGTATTCCAGGCATTTCAGTGCATTGTCCAGCTCCTCCAACAATGTAGGACATAGCACATTTTATTCTAGTTTTACTCTAAAACTCAAAGCAGCAGAGAGCCACTTATCTCTAAATCCTGCGCACTGCATTCGCTTGACACCTCCTTAAATTTTGATTTATTAACTGCTGATTTTACAGGGTCTTTAGAGGGTTTTATTTTTTTAAGCGTTGTGCATGAGCAGGTGAAACAGAATCACGAAGAAAACCCTGCCCAGTACTTTGCATGCTACTGATTTATTAAGAAATAAAACACCAAATCCTAAGTGGTGCAAAGCAAAACAAAATGAAGTGTATATATTTTTTTCATTATTATGAAGATGGACTTTTATTTGAAAGCTTTAAAGCCGCAGTTCTCAGAGGTCTGATGAACACCTCATTATCCCTGCAGTTGTTCTGGAAGGAGTTTACATCGTTGGGCCAACGTTTAAATAAGAGAAATCCAGAGAAATGGCAACATCTTTAAACAACCAAAAATGGTTTCCAACACCTCCATTCATGCCTGATGTTAATCCGATCAGTGTGAAAAGGCAAGCGTGGATAATATACCCCATCAACCAGTGAGAGACCAGTTGCTCCTGCCCAGCCATTACCACTGCTACCACGAATCCGCCGCCGTGCACAGATGACACGGACATTGTTGCTGTCAGCGTGGAGCCAAGGACATGAAGCAACAGGGGGACACTATTTCCAGACAGCTATTGTTCTCACTCACACAGAGAGGCCAATGCAGGTAGGGAAACGGCGAGGCCTGCATGTGCTAACCGGCAAAGCCTTGGAGGGTACTCTCCAGGAGAGAGTGTGTGAGAGGAAGGGTGTGTGTGTGTGTGTGTGTGCCAAGAGCCACTCGCTTTGTCTCCTTCGCTCGACTGAGGAGCGAGCCTTAAATACAACACAATCGCACCTGGGAGCTTTTCAAATCTCTGGCAGCTTAAAGCCTCTCTAGAAATCGGAGCTGAAACAACCAGGGCTTCTTCTGGTAGAAGCGAGGTGCCTCTGTCGACGGCTGATAGGCGGCGTTTTGGAATGGACAACTTCAGCAATTAAACACGTTTTCCAAACTGGCAATGAATATGGTCACATTTCTCGTCATTATAGTCACCTTCACGTGTTTTCACTGTATTTATCAAGGTGAAAAAAGCATCTTTTCTGCTTACTCGTCTGCCTTGAGTTTGTTTTCATCAGCCTTTATATGTGTTCTGACATGAGCATGGATATAAGTCACGTATCCCCAAGCAAAGTTTCACATACAAGGAATTTGCCTTGGCATATCAGGGCATACCAATGAACAAAAACCAAGTAGATAAATAATTAAAATAAAATAAATACATCCAATGTACAGAGACAATATTCCAAACAATGCATGTCAATGTCACACACAGACTTGTTTTATTACTGTTTAAAACATGGCGTTATATTATGGAAATTTTCACTCGGTGAAAGCAGAAGAAAGTTTCAGGATGCAAACTCGCTGCGGCATGATTTTCTGTTGGCTAGCGCCGGTACTTCCTAGCGGCTCCATCTTTATCGTCCCCACCAATGCAGACTTTATTATTCTGGCTAGCGGTGTTGCCGTCTTGAAGCTGGTGATAAACCTGTGGCTTTACGTCCTCCCGGCCCAAGTGACTTAAAGCGTGTGTTTGCTGCAGACTTGGCCTTCTGCATTTTTTCCTGGTCAGTGTGTTCAGGCTCGTATAAAATAACTAACTCTTCAAAATGAACACAAAATGCATCAGCATATAAACTTTATATATTTTCTCTCAAGTCACTCCAGGATTTCTCTACAGACAAAACAAGGACTCATTAATAACTTTCTGATACATTTCAAGTAAAACTGGTAGATCTATTTCTATCTGTCCTCAAAATGTGCACATGTTTTTGGCAGCTGATTCAGGGTGGTGGCAATAGTCCCACGGCCCTCTCCAGGCATAAGCCTTCCTGCTTCTCCCCTGTCGCTCAAGGCGAGCATTGTTCCCCGTGACTGTATTACATCTCAGATCCTTAGGTGTCTCCGGGTCAATTCATAATTAAAAATCCTCCTCTGGCATCCCCAAGAATGACGCTCGCCGAAGTGCTGTCGATGGCATTTTGATATCCGCGGGGCCAACCTTTGGCGACTACACCCAGAGGGAGTTACATATGAACGGGAGAGAATGTCCCTCGCAGGGGGAATGTCCTTTTAAAGTCTCCATCTTCCACTATTTTATGGTGAAAGGGATCTCATCATATTGGGATGATATCTAGGTGAATATGAGAATCAAATGTCAACCAGTATCTAAGAAAAAGTTGCTAATTTACCATCAGGGGATTACTTCACAGATGGCCGGAGACCTTTAAATGTGGCGTCAAAAACAATGAATCACTGAGCAGTTAACAGGAACAGCAAATGGCACAATGAGAAAGAGGTAATGGTGAACGTGGACTGCGCTCAGTGATTTGGTGTCCGAGGTTTAGAATGGTGAAAAGTGAGAAATAAAACCACCTACAAGCCAAATGCTAATAGATTTTGGCACCCGGCTGGTGAGTCTCTCAATGAACTGGATGCATTAATGTGTCAGCACGCAGTGTTTTAGGAGGCATCTAAAAAACTTCGGCCCAGCGTTTATGAAGCGCTGCTCTCTGGCAGGGCTGATGACAATTTTTTTTGAAACACGGAGGGAAAGGATAAAATCTAACATTGGTTTTGGGCCGTGCGCAATTAAGTTGTCCTTTGACTGGTGTAAAATTTAATGGGCAGGCATGATTCTGTGAGCTCTTATGCCATCACGGTGTTGATCATTATGTCATTATGTCTTTAAGTAATTAAGTCATCATGGAATAATTAATCATGATCTCGGGAAGATAAAAAATGTGGGTACCATATTAAGGTACAATAGATCTCTGGGATTCAGTTCACTGAACAGCTATAAAGTGGAGGAATAAATCTGCAGTATATGGATTTAGCTGCTTTTTAGAATTATATACACCTTGATTTTGCACCTGATGCCCTTTAAAACTTTTCAGTGGTGCGATGCAAAAGGCACATACACATATCTTGTGATCACAAATGCATGCATGCTCTCACAAAAAACAACATGCATTCATACTTTGGGTCCATAACCAGCGTGTCTGTTGTAATTCTGCATATGAGCTGTTGTACTTGAGACCCATTAAACTCTGTTCCACTCGGATGCCAAACCAAATTAGTCGAGGTCGTGAACTTCACTCGGAGTAACGTGTTACCATTTACTTGCTCGATTAGTATTCCGTAAGAATGTAGATGCTATAATCGGAAAGAGCAGGAGCGTTAAGGGGGAGAGAGATCCCGAGCAAACTGTCGCCGTGTGTGTGTACAGAGAAAACTCAGCGCTATGGAGGGGGAGAGATAAATCTCAGCAGAAGCCCCTCTTCAATAATGCTCGCCCTCTCTTTCTGTCTTTCTCTCTGTTCTTTCTAAATAGAGCGATTCAATGAAATCCCACTGAGACAAGGGATAAATCAATTTTCTAACACTGTATCCAACACATCTTTGCGCTTTTCTGCCACCAGCTTTTTATTGCTTTTAAAGTTTTATTCGATTTATTTCGACGTCTGTATCGAGGATGAATTGGGCTCGTAATTAAAAGGAGGTGGGGACGTTTTTTTTTTTTTCTAATAGTATATAAATGAACATAGAAAGCAGACACTGTTCACCTGTAGAAAATAACTTCTGTCATTGCACTACTTTCCCTCCTGCCTTTATTCCCAGGATGCTCGCAGGATGTGATGCAACAAAGAAAATGTACAGGTTGGAAAATTATCAGCCTCTCTGTGCCGGTCGGATGCGATTTCCTATCATCAGAAGGCAAGACAGCAATTTTGTTTCCCAGGCTGTCTGAGGACTGCTTTGAATGGGTGAGTGGACCTGCCAGAGTCTTTGGTAGCCTGTCAGTTATTGTGGCTGAGGCTGCCCCAAAAGCACACAGCATGCCCCGCTCTTTTGATGAGACCACCACGTCCGGCCAGCAATTCTCATGCTCGACAAAAGAGAACTATATAGGTTCTAATCTAATAGTCAGTTGGGGATAAACTTTAAAGAAAGAGGAAATGTCATTAAAAATGAAAATGCTTTGGCGAGACATTTTAAGCCCCTTTGAAATTAATTTATAATTAAAAAACCTGACTTGCCAAAAGTTGATAATGGCAACCAGCAGGAGCTTCCATTTAAGTGTGGGTGAAGTCCTTTTGAAGTCTCCATGGCAGACTTCATAAGTTGTCCTTTCGATTTCAAGTTCGCGTTTCCTTGAACTCAGTCAAAGCCCTTCCTATTTCAAGAGGGAAGGTGGAAGTTTTATTTGAAAGCGTGGAGTCAAAGTCGAAACAAGAAAAGTCGATGCGATGAAATGGCAAAACTGATCTTTATAGATTTGTTTCTGCAGCCTCTCTTCATTCCATATCTGTAATTGTAACGTTATATTCATAGTCTCCTGGGAGATCTATCAACAATCTTGTTTCGCTCTCAGCTCTGAGAGTTTATTGCAAGAATGAGTGCGCACTCCTTCTGATGACCTTAAATCTCATTTTCCAACCTCTGCTTGCTCACCTGTAAAACAATCCGCAGATACCGAGGCCAAGACCTTAAAAATAACATTGGACGGGTATTGGATGAACATTTGCCTCCTTATATGGCGCGGTGTTCGGTTAACCTTTCCCACACTCAAGATCCCATAAAAGAAGATGGAGCGTATTGTTGTTTGCTTTGTCCTTATCCTCAGATCCTTCATCTCTATTTTTCTCTCACGCAGTAAGATGACACCCCCTTTATTCAAGTGTGTTCTCTCATCCATTCGCCCTCGGTCAAGGCCGTCTTCCTCCCTTTTCTCTGACTCGCTTCTTTTGAGCTCTCCTCTCCTCGTGTACCTCCTGCTCGCTGTCTTCTTTTCTCTCCATCTGACCCCGCTTCTCCTTTGGCTAACCTTGCATGGCTTACATGACCAGGAAGGCTGATACACGGCGCCGACCTGATGGAACGTATCGATTGCGTCGGCAAGCCCAACTGACTCGATGACAGGCCGAACAGTTGCATTCTTCCAACTTCGAACACGAGATTGACAGGATGTAAATTACATTCCAGATTTGATCACAGGTTAAAAAAAAAAAAAAACTCCTTCTTTTTGAAGTGCAGACAGCAAATCATTTTCTTACTCGTGCAATGACTGCATATATGCTTTGTGAAGTGAGTTCTTGTCTGTAGAAACTTTTTGGCTTATGTCCCTTGCCCTTGCCAAAGTTAAATTTATCTTAATTATCGCTGATATGAGGGCTGCTCCATCACCCTTTGTTGCTCAGCGTGAGTCACTTGGCAAAAGTGCAACACATTGTTAGATGTCAGATTTGAATATCTGTTAAGGGTAACAGATATGTTGCTCTACAGAAAAGACCAATGCATTCCCCATTTAGTGGTAAAAACAGTGTTAGAAGTTACACATACATCTAAGTAAATACTATTGATTGAAGTAATCATAATGATGCTTGATACTGACATCTGCAGGTTTAAACTAAAATCACCAGACACTTGAGTAGAAAATCATGATTGTCCTCCAGCCAAAAAGAAATTGCAAGGAACTTTCCAGGAAGTTTAATAAAATGTTCTGATAGAGGCAAAGTGGATCCTTCTAAGACCTCTTCTCATTCAACCCATGTCTAAGAGTGCACAAATCACAGGCTTCTATTTCACAACCAATCTGATCATTTAAAGGAATATAGATGCAAAAAAAAATTGGAAAAATAATCTAAAGCATACATTTTAAAGTGTCGCTTAAGTGCTGCAGGGACAATACAACAATCAAACATCATAGTCACCAATGACCTGCAGTTATTGAGATATGAGCAGAGGTCACGTTGGCAGATTTGGATCTGAATTAATCTCCGGGGTATTATCAAAATAAAAAAAAAAGGTGACATTCATGCATTGAAGTTGATTTAGGTTCAGGGTATCTAAACGGCCGCAGCCGCAACACTTCGAGACCTTGCTCGATCCCTGTGTGTGGCAGAACAGTTTGCTGCCCTCGAAGTTTTAATGGGACAATTATCGGGTGCACGATCAGCAGAACAGAGAGGCGGAATAGAGAAGCTCATTGCTTTAAATGTTGCCGGTTCTAATCACTGATGAAAAGATTTGGATACAAAAAGGGTACGATAAGGTGCACGTCAGCAAGGCTGCTAACCCCTCTTTGCTCCTCATTGGCGAATAGTCATTATGAGTGAGCAGTTTTGATTTGTGCATGCTTTTATATATATAAGGGAGGTTGTTGCAGAAAACACAATCCTGAATTACGTTCTCTTCTATTCTGAAAGTTTTGAGGGAGAATGCATTGAAATTAACGCATTAGCTTTAAATTGCAGCAAAACTATTACTGCTTTTATTCTGTCCTTAATGTTAGTTTACTTTCAATTGTTCATTTTTGCAGAGGGAGGGCAGAATGACAACATTCCCGATGATGAAAGATCTTTCCAACATATAATTTTGCTTGACAGTCTTTCCCCTGGCTGCAGGAACTTTTAAAGTATTAGTCACTTCAGAGTCGGCGCTGTGGCAGAGACAGTGTGTGGGAGAGAAATGAAAGACAAAGATGGGCCGGGGGAGAGGGGGCTGCATGGGCTTACATCGATGTTTCTATAATACACAGGCATGATAACACCAAAGGAACATACCCTAATGTACACAGCATTTATTAAAATCACCCACACACAGATAAGACTTTAAAATCCTTGGCTGGCAGCCTGCGTATACAAACCTTCATTCATTTTATCTCGTGTATCCTTTTATGCTTCCCTCCGTGAGCACGACTGATTTGATTCTAATTCAGAAAATCACTCTGCCACTAGAGTCACTGTCACTCAATAAAACCGCTCGGGTTTGTTTCATTTTGACCTTCTCGCCAATAATCCTGGATTTACTGCAGCAAGTTGGGGAATTTATCACCACAGTTTACACGAGAACAAAGAACAAAGAAGCTGGCAGAGTGACTTCTCTTCCATCTCATTATTGTTCTTCTTAGATGTGAATTATTGGTGCATGTTGCTCTGTGGAGGCCAACTTTGGTCTCTCTGCAGACCAGTCCACCATTTTGGTTCAAACTGAAAAATCTTAAGAACTACGTCTGATCCTCACCAGAGGATAAACTCTTCCTCTCATCCCACCTGCAAGTCAACATTTTTTGTGAGACATCTTCTCAATTATTGAATGGATTGGTTTGTGGTTCCCAGAGGATTATTCCTGCTGACTTTAATAACCCCATGACCTTTCCTTTCCTCTAGCGCAATCATGAGGTTGACATTGTGACAGCTCTGTGAGCAGGCCTCTCCCTGCAGGTGCCTGGTGGGCGGAGTCAGCTCGTTAAGGAGATGCAGCTCACCTGGTCTGGCTGCAGGATGTAGAAGCTGGTGGCAATTAGTTAATCAGTCACTCTCCTCTGGCTTCCACCCTGTTTGGTTTTATTGTAATTTGTTTGTCTTTAAGTTCCTCTTTAGTTCTGTAAAACAAGCTTATTTTGAATTCCAACTGCTGTGTGTTCTCCCCTTCTTTATCCAGGTTATGACATTTTTGTTTTTAATGAAATGTCTTGACCAACTTTTGGATGGATGACATTTGATACAGACATTCATGTGTGTGTCAGGATGAATTGCAGTCACTCTGGTGATTGATTGACTTTTCATCTAGCACCATCATCAGATCAGAATTACTTTGGTTTATGACCTGCAAAGTTAACAACATTCCTATCAACCTCAATTGTACATGTTTCATGTCAAGTAGCAAATGGTAGCATGCAAACCACTAAACTAAGGTGGTGATCATGCTACACATTGTATCTATTAAACATCAGTACATTATCACTATGATCATATTAGATTGCTGACATTAGCCTGATATTTGAATTAGCAGTCTGCTTGCTGAGGTCCTCACATCAACGAGAGTATCTGTGCATAGAAGCCGAATAGCAACATGACACCTCCTTAATAGCTCATCAGGAGAATTAGCGAGATGCATGTCGAGGTCTTCTGGGTGGTTTGAACACTCTCGTGCTCCCTCTGTTTGGGGCGCCGTGCAGCAAGTACACCATCTATCTCCCCTCCCTTCAGAAAGCGCGGCTCAATCACCCTCCTGACAAGTGCTGCCATCTCTCATTTGGACACCCGCGTTATCCAATTGGCAGCGCTCACATTACTGGCCTGCCTCTCCCTTTGCTGGCTGCTTGACGCGAACTCGCTGACGCTGCACAATAGCAACTTTCTATGGGCTGCTGGACTTGTCTACGGGGGGGATTTTAGCTGAGGTCCCCTCTAATCGGGCTAATTCTGAATCGGCCAGGACCATTCCAAAGGGTGTGTTCTCTGTGCCGTATTAATCTTTTGGTGAACTGATGCTGAACTCTTTATCAGCAAGGGGGAGGGTGTATAATTGCCTGCGAGAGAGGCCAGAGAGGAAAGAAGAGGCGAGGCGATCCCACCTCCCTCTTTCACTATCTCACTCATGCTCAACAAATACCCTGCCGCTGTTTGCCAGCACTTTTTTTTTTTTTTTCTCTCGCAGTGTGAAAGCGAAAAAAAGGATCTCTGGACAGCCACTTGTTATATTCAGCACCAGACGTCGACTCATCAGCGTCACCACTAACGTCATTATGACTGTAATATCAAGCTTTGTGAAACCTCACTATCTGAGTCCTTCTTTTCCTATTGTAGAAATTATAAATGGCATGCCGGTATATTTTTGAAGGAAGTGAACTATTCCTGAGGAGCTGTAATGCAACAAAGGAGAGGATTGACATCTCCTGCTACAAAATACATAAAAGACACATTCGGCTCAGCTTGTATCACCTCCTTTGTCAGAGTCTATGTTTAAGTTGTTCAGCATTTGTCGGCCATGCATTTGTCCCTCAGACAAAACAGAGCTCAGCTAAATACATCTGTTGTCAGCTGCTGTGTTTGGTTTGGTTATGTGTCTCCTAAAAGCCTCGCTTCGATGTAGAGTGAAGGGGGAGGAACGAGGATGGGGGGGGTTCGGAGAGTTCTGTGGTAACCTAAATAATTACACGTCCTGCTCTCCCAGAGTGATTAATTATATCTGCGGAAAGGGATTTCTTATTTTAGAGCCCTCCACAGACAAGGGCTGGTGGGGAGAAAGACAAGGGGAAAAAAAAAAAAAGAAGACAAAATACAAGGAGGCCCTTATCAAACCTTTCTTGACAGATTTAGGCTGTATGCAAGACTTGCGGAGTAATATCTTTTGCTTTCTGGTCAGCTTGCGAGAGGACATGAAGGATTTAAAGTGAATCAATGTTTCACAGTGGGCATAATTAACTGCATTTGAGGATCTTGACAGGATATTGGGAGACATTTTATAGCAATGCATACAGCATTTGGGAAGGATTAGTACTTCTCATGCCCATTACTTCACATAATTTCTTCATTTTCCTTATCTGTGAGTAGCAGAGTGGCCTTTCCGGAAGGTTTGTGAACATACATGTCTCATTTGGCTGGAGGGGTATTCCCCTCTGGCTGACTCCACGCCGTCTGATTCGCCACATTGGGAACCTGCATATAAATTTGTTATGATGCAGCTTAACATGGAGCTGGGATTTCGGGGCGGGAGGTCGTAGCGGGATGAGAGGCCCGGCGTAAATCTCTTAAGACTGAATTTTCATTGGCTTAGTATGTTTTCCCATATGGAACAGATTTGCATCCAGCCAATATGAATAGTGTCAAATATAAACATCCACTTATACAGATGATGGAAGTCAATGTGAAAAACATATCCAAAATGCAAAAATATGTTTGAACAATCTTAAATAAGGCAATATGAACATAATGACCTTGTTTTCTTTTTTTTTGACACAGAGAAGGTGAACAGAGTTTAAATTTACTCATGGTTAGAGGGTGAAAAACAAAGACATGGCCAGGCCAGATGGGATTAGTAAAAAAAATGAAATTACCTGGGCCCACCCTTAGAGAATTATACTGCTTCTAAAAATACACAAAACCAAGACTCACACATTTTACTCACTTACATTCTACTTAGCTGCAACCTGCAAGAAGCATGCTACACTGATTCATTATATTTGCATAAAAAGTAGAGCCCCAGTATTTTATTTCTTACTCTGCACATCTTGTTTTACTCCTTTTAATCTATAGAATGGTGCAGTAGTAATATAATATCAATATATTATGCAGAACTTTTTATTCGCATTCATCAAGCCGAGGGGAGGCGAGGTTAGGCCGGTGAGCTCGGATCACCGAGCATAGATCTCCATCCTCTGGCTCCGCACTGATCCTGCCTGGTGAAGGCACATTTAGCACCGGCCCTCCTCATCTTTCCTAAATGGCACATAATCTCTGAAATGCTCTTAACCTTTTCATGGCTGTGGGAGCGCTGGTGACACAGTCAACCAGCCCATTATGTTGTGAAGCTGTCAGTGGTTCTATAACTTTCTCACCCACTAAGGTCTTATTCAGTCTTGCAGGGTCTCTCCAGTTTGCCAAACTGGCTCATGGCACGGAACAATAGGAAGCTTCTCTTCCTGCCCAATGGGCTATTCTGGCTGAAAGAAGGCTTACTTGACTCTTTTCTTATGCATCTTTGCCATGGGGATGAAGGGGCTGCTCATGCTGAGTGTGCAGCAAAACCGCGGCCTAGTGTCTAGCTTAGGGTATCAAAGCATTAGAAAATGTTCAACCCCTTTAACTTGACTGCTGTTGTATCAATTTATAACGTGCTTTACAAGAGAATAAAGATGTTTTGAACACAGGAACACTTCATCATCTACGAGGGACTTGCCCATGAATGCTCGCTCATCATCGCTACATAAAAATGTATGTACATGTACATAAAAATCGCTTGATAAAAATGTCATGCTAACCTTTGAAGCGTCGTCTTTGTCCTCAAAGGCACTTCTGAACGGTTGCTCGATTGCGCCGTAATTCCGACTCTGAGCAAGACACTTCCTCCTGTGTTGCCTTTCTGAGACGCACAAAGTACCTTTTGCAGGATCCTGACAACTTAGAGGTTGAAATGACATTTATATCAAATCTAGCAATTACTGTGGGGCTGGGAGGTTATTCATGTATATGTCAGAGATGTAGAAGAATAAAATGCCTTCTCAATGCGTTCACCCTGATGTAAGTATTGCACCAGGGTGAGCGCTTGGTTATCTGAGAGGGGAAGTGCAGCGATGCCAAGGAGGTTGAGTCAAGTGAACACCTGCCACTGCATGTCTTTGGTCAATTTAGGACGCTTGCTTCCCACTGTTAAGATTAACAGGTCATGTAGAGTGTACAGAATGTTTATGCCAGTAATTTCCCTCAGAAGCACCATGACTGTGCTGCTTTTTTGTGTGATGTTGGAAGAGATTATTTGTCACTTAGGCCACACTTTCTCATAAATGAAAAGTGCTTTTGATTATCTTCCACTGGCCCCGGCCAAGAACGCTCTATCTGGTCTTTGTGTGAGAATTAGACTGCGGAGATGCAAACTTGGATTAGACCTCATTAACTGTCAGGCATCTCAGGGCCTTTACGGACAAAAAGCCGTCATGCCCAAATTTTCTGTGAACAAATATAAGCCAAATTTCGGATTGAAAAGTTGGGAACGCTTCCAATGATACATCAAAGTATAAAACCTGTACTGTCGCATTTTCAACTAATTTCCAGTTAAATGATTATGCAACACAATCAAGAATACAATCAAACAAATCACTGAAATCTAGAGCTGAGTCTCATCTGAGGTCTTGTTAACATGCATTAGCTTGCCTACTGGGAACACGCGCTAACACCTGTGCAATTTCTGATCCAAACTCATGATTGAATAGAAAGTGCCTTTAACAAAGTCTGCCAACTAGTCCAAAGGCATCAAGAAAACAACAGCTGATTAGTCAGAACATGCAACTTTTTATGCAAGAAACTAAAGCACCTTCGTGACCAATCTCTCACTTCAATGATGAAAGAATAGTGAGTAAGAAATCACTTTGGTCAATTTCCTATGAGCCAGAACAGACTCATTATCTACAAGCTGGCCAACGATTTGGAAAAGTTCTCCTGGAAATAACTTCGACCAATCACTGGATGATGCCTTGTAGTCTCATAAAAGTATATTCACACAATTTCTATGTCAGAAGATTGGCTTTTTCCTGCCATTTCAGGTCCCTGTGATGCAAAAGAAAGATCATATTTTGGAGAAATTATGCAGAGTTTCATTTACCGTAATGTAAGTGAATATTGCTCATTTTGGCCCTCGAGTCCTGGAAATGATAGACTAGGTACTGAGCAGGAAAGTGAAGGTAGGATGATATGAGACTGTTTCACAAAGCTATTCAGTCCCCTTTTTTTAGAATGAAAGGTGATGGGGTTCAAGCAAAAGAGAAAAAGATTGAGATGGAGAGCGTAAAAAGGAGAGACGGAAAGAAGGCTTAGGGCTCGAGCAATGGAGAGATAAAGAAATATGATATGTACATTTCAATGAAATGAAGCTTAACCAGTTGGGAATTCACACTGGAGCACAGCATCATGGCGTAGCTTCTTCAGAGATTTCAAAGTGCTCATAGTCAGAAACTGAAAACCAAACCAGAGAGTTGAAGTTGCTTCTATTGATTTCATATAATTTATAAGAAACCTCAAACTGAGCTGATTTCTTGTATTTGGCACATATTATATCTCCAGCAAATTGTGACAGAAGTTGAGATTAAGCAGCAGTGACAAGATATACACAGTTGTTGTCTAAACTGGTATTAGGATAAGTCTCAAATCGGAGCTGGAGAAAGAGAGGGTTATGCTATATAAGCTTCTGGGAGGCTTCAAAAAAAAAAAATGTGTGCTGTGGAAATACTTATCAAGATGAGAATAAATATCAAGAAAATTTTAAGTTTGCATGAACAGGAAACAGAAGCAAATCAGAAAAATAATCAACTGAAATAGAACAGAATATATTTCTCCAACAATGGAGATTATAAATAAAGGCCTGTCTTTCATAGAAGCCTGTTTTAAAAAGAAGGTCTGGTTCTCTCTTCAGCTCAGGTAGAGAAAGGATCATTCACAATGTAGACATAGTATATGCATTAACAAATACTGCAATTGTGCATTAATGATTGGATTACCTAGTGATAGAATAAAAAAGGAGCAGACCTGAGAATACTGACCTCTGATCTCAGATATGAAATCATGTTTGAGACTCATTGATTGTGGGGATAAATGCTTTTTCTACTTATCCACACTCCACGGCTTTGTGATGCAACACCTCAGTCAGCTCAATGGAAAGCTCTGAGTGAGTCAGACATGTGCACAGACTGTGAACCAGACCCTGGAGAGTGTTGCGAAATAAGCGCGCGAGATAAAACACAGAATTGAAATTTTACAATAACCGAGGGTCAAGCAGGGCACGCTTTGTTGGCAGAACGAAAAAAGAGAGTATCTGAATTTAAAAAAAAGTTCCTTTCATTGTGTCTCTCCTCCTCAGCTGATATGACTGAATGAAAACTGTCAGCAGCTCTTGGAACAAAACATAAAGCTGCACAGCCTTATTCATGACATGAATGCTTAATAATTTCAGGGTTTTTTTTTTTTATTCGCCCCATTTAAGCTTTTAAAGCGCATTTTTTCCCATAAATGCTGGTGGCCTTGAGATGCCATTGCCGTTAACATTTTGTTAATATCATCCATCAGTTCTGGCATCCTGAAAAAAAGAATCACAGTTTAGCTTGACAAGTGCACTCCATGGAGCGACTCTTCCTCTTTCACTTTCTCAAAGAAAAGATTTTTTTTTTTGATTTTCCTCCTGCCTTTGAATCCTCCACCAAGGCCTCGAATGCCAAAGGAACACTTTTAATTCATCAGCGGGGGGACACTGAAGTCTGTTCTGGATCATTGGACAGACAGCGTCTGAAGTCTGAAAGACAGAGAGAGAGAGAGTGAGGAGCGTGAGGCGGAGACAGGGAGTGACTGGGTAATTTAAAAAGTCTCCCTCATAGAACGAATAAAGGACTTTGCAAACAGTAGAGTAGAAAGACCTCCACCATTTAATTATCAAGTAATTGTAAAGTCCATAACAACAGAGACCTGAAAGCAGGAGACAAGGGAAGAGGGACGGCTCCATGAAAATGTAATTAGCTGAATATCATTTCTCCTCGCTCTCAGCACTGTAGAATTTAAGGGGAGGAAAAAAAGAAAAACGCAGACAAGTTCCTTTTAAGATAAAACTAAACGCGGTGTCACAGTTTAGATCTTCAGTGACTTGGATCAATATGTAATTACCTCTGGGAGGAAGAAACACCTTCTCTCCCCTTCTTTTTTACTCTCTCTTTAACCCCTCTTTATTCCCAGAGAGAGAAACAAAGCGGCGGTGATAGAGACTGTCAGCGCGTCCCAACCTGGCAACAGATGTGTTTCCATTTTTTTTTCTATTTCAATTAAGAATTCGGAATAGCTAAGGAACAATTCATTTAGCTTTTTTTCTGTTTTTTTACTGGGTGCACTTTCTCCCACCTGTGATAACTCAGGTGGATAACGGCGGCGGCCCGCAGGGGAGGTTGAAAAATGAAGCTTGTGAATGGGGGTTAGGGTTGCCGTAGTTCAAACTGTTGGAGGAGACAGAGGTGGAGGTGGAAGGACGTGCACTCTACTCAACTTCAGTAACAACACTAGCTGCCCTGCAGCACATCACTTATCCTCTGACTGCTACCAACAGATCCCATTCAAGGAAAAGAACTTTTACTACTGCAGGGGTAGAATTACTGCCACAGTCAATGTTAGCTACCCACTAAGTCAACTGTGTATTAATATTGTAAGATTTTCTTCATGTAGTCCTCCAGTGTTTTAGAGGACAGAGCTTTAAAAAGAATATTTTCATCTGAGTAGAATAAAAAATAGTAGAATGGATGGGTCATTTTAAGACTCCTTCTTCCATTCACTGCAACCAATGCAGTATCCCGACATAGGATTCATGTATCTTCAGCCTCTTCTTATGTTGAATATTAGAAAGCCAACAACAAAGCCAAACCAAGACTTTGCATCCAGCCCCTTCAGTTTTTGGTCAAAGCTTCCAGAGTCCAACCAGTGGTTCCTACAAAAACCCCCAGCGACTCCGACCATACTCTCTGCTTAGAAGTGCAATTTGCATCATCCTCTTTGCTGCCAAATCGCCATCCAGGGGTCATTGTATTTCCCTCTTTGTCTGAACACACATTGTGCGCGACAGCAAATAGTCAAACCAGCTACTGGTCTTGGAACGTCATGACAGCGCCGACGTCCTCGTAGCTTCCAGAATGAACAGCTGCTCCGGCCTGATTGTGTCCCGTCGACGGGGAGCGAAAGCTACATACTTCGTCTATAGTGTGTCCAAGATGACGCTCTCCCCAATGGACGTATACTGTGCATTGACTAATTCATTTCATTGTGGCTTTCTCTGGGAGAGAGCAGACACAGTGAGCGAGCACAAACAGCTCAGTAATGTAAGAATGAATTTTGGAAGATCCCAAATTAATAACTTGAAAGATACTTCTGGATGTATCCAATTTGGCCCTGGAGGGAGGGTGTTCTCAATCACCAATCACCAATCAGCAGGAGGATGAGAGATATGTCAATCAAGTCCAAAGAAGAGCTCAGGCCAAATGAGGAACACCTGTCGAGGTAGACTATGTGTGTGCAGGGTTTTTAAACCACCCATCAGTTTACATAAGTGTTCCACCACTTCAGTTATTATTTTTAAGGGATCAATAAAAATAATAATCTAGTGATGTAATATATTTGCCAATAATAATTTACGAATGTGGGCACCCCCATGGCTTAGGGGTTAAGATGCCAACCATTAGTGTAGACACCCTCACATCAAATTTGGCCAGGGAGCTTTATTGCACCTCTTCATCTCTTATTTACTGTCTGTTATATAAAAAATATCCCCAAAAACTACTTCTAACAACCCACTAATGTATTATAGACCCTGCATGGTAATTGAAGTTTGAAAGGAGATATGCTGCATAACGAGTCCTCTCACTTTTAATAATTCATACTTATGTACAGGTAAACGTCCTACTTTCAAAATTAAGAGAACAATCAGAGTCTTCCAACACTGGTCAACTGTGAACTGTCCACAAACTTTTGGCCACATGTGCCAATAATCAGGATGTGGAATTACTGCGTCTTAATCCTGCGCTCGCTCCATGTTAATGCATTTTCTATGACTTCATTAATACGTTATATGGTATTAAATAATAGTTTTTGGGAAACCTGAAACCTGACAGACCTTTTTTAATATTTTACACATCTGAGAAAAAAAAAAACAAAAACAATGCATCCTTTTTGTGACACATTTCCGTTTGCGTCAAATAAGGTTCCTGCGGCCTCAGTTCTATAAATAATGCACAATTTATGTCAGCATTGTTTGCAAGTATTGGAGGGGGTCTCCCTATCCTTCCCTCTCTCTCTCTCTCTCTCTCACACACACACACACACTTGCCCCGTTTCCCCTCCACATGTCAAATAACATGACATTCAAACGCTCGACACGAACCGCAATCTCCCTTTAAATCCTCCCCTGAATGATTGAAGTTGACGTCGACTTACGAGGCACATTCCTCCTTTTCCTTTTGTGACGAGTCACTCTCGAGAAGCGAGACTGTGGAGGCATGAAAGGGAGAGGAAAGAGTGAATTTATGCTAATGGACTCTCTTGGGGAAAAAAAAAAGAGGGGGGCTGATGGCGACCTCACCTCACTTGGGAGGGAATGACAGGAACATGACTCACCAAAAAAAAAAAAAAAAATCCCACAACACTGAAAGTGATGTTACCATTAAAAACACTAGTCTAAATATAAGTGTTGTTTGTATATATGGGGAAAACAGCGTTACATATTTTGACAAAGCTGCATTAATTATTCATCGTATTTGTCAAACAAAGTCGCTGCCGAACGGAGACTTCTCATATATGAGGATGATGAGGCTTAAAGATTTCTTGCTGTTTTTTATTTATTTCATTTTTATGGCAGCTTGTTGAGTCTGTTGTGATTTATCGAGCTCGCGTTTAACAAGAATGGAAAGAGATATGAATTGATATTTATATTCTCTGCCAGGAATCCAGTTCGAGCTGACAAGGATGTGGATTTCAAGCGGTGCAAAGCCGCGGCTGGAGAAGTGAGCTGTTCCTTGTATGTTTCACGCTGTTCATTCATAGTCTATTAGTTAAATGAATATTAAACATCACGATGGGTTTATAGTTGACCAGGACAGGAATACATACTGGCTACAGTTATATTATGGCTGCTGTCATTATATTTCACTCTTTATTTTCATGCTCACTTTAATAGTTACTCGTTAAGGTGCCTTGTTTGTCAGTAATAAACAGTTTGAATGATTGGTTTCACAGGAAAATAACTATATCCATTTCCTTGCAGACAGTTAAATGAAGAGATTGATACCACTCTCATGTTTGTGGTCTAAATATCTTCTTTATAATATGAAACATAAAAAGAACACTTTTATGGAGAATTATATAGTGGGATTATTTCTCGTCTGGGTCCGTGAAGTCTGGAGTTGCTTATCTGGCAACCTCAACCCTGACAACATGATTTCAGGAAGTCACTTAGCCATTAAAAAAAAGCATCAAAAAAAAAAAAAGAGCTGTGGCTCAGGAGACAGACCTGTCCACATGTTGAAATGTCCTCAGGCAAGACACTGAACCTGCAATTGCTCCCGATGGGCAGGTCAGCACCTTGCACCGCCGCCAACCCTGCGTGAGTGCGTGAACAAGAAGCAAAGCAATAAAAAGTGCAAAATAAATAGCAGCCATTAAAAGGTTCTAAATCAGAAAACCAATTAATGCACTTGTTTGTGTTTGTGTATCAGTGAAAGCCTAATCTAAAAATCAGTCACACTTGCGAGAGTTTGTGTCACAATTTGATTTTATTACTTTTTGGTCCAGAGTAGTGGTTCTCAAACTAGCCAGCCCTTTCAAACACACTGCAGGGGGATGCACATGGCCAAGGGGATGAAACTGGTTTTAGCTCCTTTGTGAATCAGATTCATTCAAACGAGCGCCCTGATGCCAGCAAGGCCGTCGACATACAGGGGAATTTGTTCAGACATGCAAAACAACACATGGAGTAAAAGACGGACAGAGTGTTGACAGGGAAGGAGACAAAAACAGGTGAAGCTCATGGAGCAAACATGTCAGTCAAATACAATATTTGAAGGAGCCTATCTTGCTTCTGGTCAGTATAGCAGGAGAGACTTGTGTCTTTGTGAGTGGAAACGTTGGCAGCGTGGGCAAATGGAGAAACATGCAGGACAAACATTTTTTTTCCAAGGAAATTCAACTTCATTTCTACATTATTGTTAATTACTTTGTTCAATGCAAATATTCCTCTTTTCATCCCTTTCATACCCAATCATGATCCTATCACCTGTTACCAGTGAACTCGTTTACCTGTGGAAGGATCCAAACAGGTGTTTTCAATTAGTCCACAACTTTCACAGTCTTTTGTTGCTCCTGTCCCAACTTGTTTGAATCATGTTGCTGCCGTCAGAATAAGCAGATATTTACAAGTCAAAAGGATTAACAAATTATTGCATTTGGTTTTATTTATATTTTTGACTTTTTTGGAATCTGGGTTGTATATTTTTTATTATAAATCACTGCAACTCACTAACACAAAAAAGTAGCTGTGCTACTCTTTCAGGAAGTGTTGTTTGTTTGGCTCTGAACTTCTGACTTGTAATAATTTCAAAGTGATGTGAAAGTGTAATTTAAGCAATAATATATTAATATGACACAGTATTGGTGTCATCTTGTCACTGTAGCACTGACTGAGTAAAATCTATTTTTCTAGGGCACAGGAGTCTTCAGCTTGTTTGGGCTCTCCATCTAGGCCATCAGGGAGTCCACCAGGGGCTAGACAAATCCTGATTCCAGATACACAGACAGACTGACACACACACACACACACACACACACACACACACACAAGCTTGGTTCCAGTATGAAGCAAGTTGCTCTGTCAGGGGATAGCTTTAGCCACCAGCCGCCAGTCCCCAAATCCACTGACTGATCCAGTGCCCAGACTGTCAGGCCCTGCCCAGCCGCTGCACAATCTTTCAGCCTTCACTCGCTGCTGCGAAGCCTTCAATACTTCACACTGTGTCTGTGAAAAGTGGCACACGGGTGAATTAAAAAAAAACAGGGGAAGGAGGAACGTGCATGCAAAACCTTTAATGTGGCTCTGGAGATCAAACCCAAAGGTAGAATAAGTGACAAATTGAGCAAAGGTGTTTATTCATGAATGCATGAGGGAGGTGGATTTTTGGCACCTGAAGCATCTTTGGATTCGAACAAAGAAAAACATGTTTTTGTTTTTGAAGTCTGCATTGAATCACGCATCTAAACTTTGCTAATTGCTAGGAAATATTGTTTTTGAGTTCGTGTCAGAAGGTTGGAGCCAGTTTCTTTTCTCCCTGTTAGAGGGAAAACGTCTGAGGCATCAAGGGCGCTGACATGTTGAGGCAGAGTGCTCAAAACCCAAAAGCCTTCTCTGTCACTTCATCTGACTCCTGATTCGAGACATAAAAGAAAGCGGCTAGCTGAATTGATTTGTACATGCTGATATTCTCATTCGTATTTTTTGAATATACTGTAATTATCTTGACTATTTAAATAGAGGGCAAAATGGTTCCTCTAGTGACTTGCAAATCCATTATTGCCTGCCTAATTGGCTTGGCAAGCCTCGCCCCCTCTTTCCCTTGCTTGTTCGCTCAAAGATTAAAATCCAGCCGTGATTCTTAATTTGAAATGGAAGAAAGTGCAGTCAAAATGATTAGCCAGAACTCAAAAAAAAAAAAAAAAAAAAAAAGTAAAATCTTATTTAAGCCCTGCACAGCACACAATGTGCATCAATGAGCTTTGTCCCTGATCGAGCAGCATGACAAACATATTCGGTGGTAAAGCCTTTTCAGTTTGGGTTCTGACTCTTTTTTTGCTCAGTCATATGCAAAAACTTTTAATGCATACTACAAAACAGCTTTGACATTCAAAATTAAATGAGTGAAACTAGTGCAAATAAGGCACATATGCAGAAAACAGTCTCAGTCAGTGCATGTATAGATGGAAATAAATAAAGAGGCTCCCAGCTTGTATAGATCCACGTGTGACCTTGCATCCACTTCTTTCACCTGCTGTTGTTTTCTGCCCTGAAGGGCTTCCATGAAGTGGCAGTTTAGTGGCGCTCATTGGAGATTTCGTGGAAGCTCTTCAGAGAAGTGGCCACAAACCAAAAGTAAAGCTTTGCGCTTGTGGCTTGGTTGGAAGAATTCTCATTTATCTAATGGCGTGTTTTGCTTTTCTGACGCTTTTATTGACAGGGTTTTCAAGGTTTGGAGAGAATGGACGGGGCCTTTCATAAACCATTTGCCTTTACTGTCTTTAGGTTTCAGGTATTTTAAGATATAGGAAGTAAGTGGCATGGTGCAGTGGTCTGCCTGGAAGAAGGTTGTGTGTTTGAACCCACTGACTCTAAATCGCCTGTAGGTGTGAATGTGAATGTGAGTGTGTCAGCCCTGTGATTGATTGGCAACTTGTCCAGGGTGTCTGTAGCCTAATGTCAGCTGAGATTGGCTCCAGCTCATGACCCTCCTCAAGATAAGCAGATATAGTTAATGGATGGATAGGTGGATGAAAGATTTACTCAAAGATTTATTTTGAGAAATATGCTTATTCGCTCTCTAGCAAAAGAATAGATGAGAAGATTGACACCACTCTCATGTCTGAATATAAAAGCAGGACCAGCAACCTTTTAGCTTAGCTCAGCACAAAGATAAAAATATAGAAAGTTAGCATTTTATATTACTTTTATTGGATCTATACAAATATATTAAGTTGTCGTTTTACAGGGAATTTATTTCCAGGATTCTTGGACTTCCTGGACCAAGAAATAGTTCCAGCATGACACATGGGATCCCTTTGTTCTTGATCCATTGCACTTGTCTCTGAGACTCTCTGGTGTGCAAGACCTTTGTAGAATTTCTTGCCAGCTGATTCCCAGGATGAACTAACCTCTTCTCTGACCCTGTTTACAACCCACAATGCCCCATGCGAGAAAATGAAAATGCGTCTCGATGTGTTTAAGCAGGGCAGGCAGACACATTAAAATAGCACCCAGATTTCCGGACGTGTCAGAAACTGGTTTTCCATCAACTTTACAGCAGTAGTTTGAAAAAAAAAAATGACTCTCAGACCTGGAGTTTGTGTGCATTTACGATTCGGAACCACTATCGAGCCACTATCTGAAAATATTTCCTGCCCACATTAGAATTTCATTGCTGGGTTCCCAATTTTATAGAGAACATTCTCAGTGCACAGCGTGATACCTTTCCTTCGCTGTGATTGAAATTTAAACCGTATCCGAACCATTTACTTGTTGGCAGAAGTGATATTTTCTCTCTCGCCTTGTTTGTCATTACAACAACTTACAAATGACCTGGTAGTGAATAGTTTTCTAGACAGAACGCCGCTGTGCTGTCGGTGCTTTAGTGTTTATGGGGCTAGATTGGAAATTCAAGCCCTCTTATACGGATCATGTTCCTTGTATCCAACCTTTTAAGAGTGGAACTAAATAGTGAGCCAAACATCTTAAAAGCACTGACATGGATTTGCTAATGATTGATTTCGTGACAGAATGATTAACTGGTAGACTCGTCAGTTAAACTTACAAAAGCATACTTTGTTGCCTGTGCATCAAGCCCTAAAGTGCTCTCGCTGACTACAGTCAAATGAATGGACTTGACTTGGTTATGGTTCACTGCTTTTGTTCCTCTGCGCAGGGAGCTAATAAGTCAATCCCATCCACTCCCTGATACAGTGAGGATGCACTTATCGCATTGTCAGCAGCTCGTTTCATTAAGGCCCCTGGTTAAGTTTGCATGTTACCGATTCAACATTTTTAAATTGCCTCGCTCGGGCCGGCTCGAGCCAAGTCACGGCGAAAAAACAAAGGGAAGGGCTCCCTGTGCAACCCCTCGTCGCGCTTTGACCATCAATCACGGCTGTCAGAGCAGCTGTGCTCTCGCTCTTTGGTGGGAACTCACACCAGAGCTCTACATCATCCGGAGCTGTGATGAATGCACAGGCTTTAGCTCGGGCGCTTTTTGATTAGATTTGATTGGCCGTGCCATCGACATGTAGCATCATGAAAAAAAAAAATCAGCAGATATAAAGTTTCATGATGGAATCAATGCAAAAAAACAAAACAAAATAAAGTCAGATACAGTTGCATATTTGTGTCATTGCTGACATCATTATTTCATTAATGACTCATTTTAGATGAGTAAGGCCTACGTAGGATCGATCACTGGCTATTTCCACACAATGCATGGCAATTAGATTTCTGTCCAGCTTGTCCAATTCATAACATCAGAGACAGTAACCTCATGACATCAAGGCAGGTGCTGTTTACCACTAAATGCAAAAGCTCAGCTGGAAGCTCATTGGCTCAGATGTGCAACCACCAACATTACATTTTTTATAGAAAATCTTAATTGTAAGGATTTGGACTTCTGCTATAAAAGTTAATTCTAGAACAGTTGACAATTTTTATAACCATTGCAAATATATCAATGACAGAAACTGGAGGATATTTTGACTATTGATTGGTGATTGGAATTCATTTGTTTTAGGCTGTGATGGAGTTTCAGGTACACTTTTTTTTTTTTTTTAGATTAATAGTCTATATCCATGCTTCCTTTTTTGTCAGGCTGCTACAAGACAATGCTAACATGCTGATGTTAAGCAGGTTGCCACATTCACCATCTCAGTTTAGAGTGTGCATGCTAAAATTTGCCAATTAGCACTGGCACAAAGTACAGCTGAAGTAGCTGGGTATTTAGTCATTATAAGGTTGGCATCCTGACCTGATGATGCTGATAGATGAAATGCTGAGGGATCATAATTACATGGCAATCAGTCCAACAGTTGTTGAGACGTTTCACACAAAATGTCAACCTCAAGATGGACTCATCCTCTGGGTAACACGACTATAGCAATATTGCCATCCATGGAGCCACACAGCTGACATATTCTGTAAATCCTTTGGTGAAGATGATGTACTAAGAATAAATATATCATTACCCAGAAAGTCAACATTTGTTGGTGATTTCATAAAAAGCTGGACAGATTAGGCGAAGAAATAACATTTTATTCTGTCGGGATCTAATAACATGTGACCTCCCGCGTAGGCTGCTGGAAACTGCTCGACTTGACTGCCTCTACAAGCATTTTCAAGAATAATATTTTCCAGACAATGTGTAAAAATCCAAGATAACTTTTTTTTTTTTCTTAACTTGTCTGTTTTACTGGAGGAAACAATAGTGTAGCTCTTTACTTTGTTCAGCCGTGGTGAATTTTAATGATGCTGCTATCTCTCCACCTCCGCTATCTCGAATAAGCTGCTGTTCCTGCTGCCGTAAATGTAAAATGCATCTGCATGAAACTTTAATCAAATCTAAAAGCATCGGAGGACTGTCTATCGGATCAATCACGATTATGCACCAGAAGGCGGAGAGGCACTCGGAGTCACAGATTATTAGTGTTAATATTTATTTGCATGTGTTAAATACGGTTGTCAAAATGAAATACAACCAATAAGTGTTTATTGTATTTGCCTTTATGATAGTTGCACTGCGTTGCACTGCAAAGGCCGAATCAATTTAGCGGCATGATTGGTGGAGTGACACCAGCACGGAGCAATAGAACGCTTTCACTTTCCCATCCTATCCATCCTTGGTTGTCTCATTAGGCTTCATTCCATTACTAGCCCAAATAGGGCTTCCAGGGTTTAGTCATTGTTTATGTAAAGCAATTTCTCCCAGAGAAATGTCCTGTAATTCTTGTTATCAACAGAGGAGATGTGCCAGTTGGATTGCGCTGTCAAACCAAAATTGTTTTCTAATTCCATATTATCAGCATTTTGAATGGATCTCGGCCCCGGAGACCTGTTCGAGACCTACCGGGTTATGACGGAAATTGCTAGCAGCACCAATTGGCCTCTGGATACACAAAGCCAGATGAGACCTCACAAGTTAATCATAGCACAATGCATGTCAGGCTCTCTGCTGACAAAAGAGTTTGCCTTCTATTATTTTTTTAATACACCTCCTGCATGATTGTAAGATTTAGAAACAATATTAAGTAAAATAGTTGCAGTAGCTTTAGATTAAACTTTTAACTTTAATGCAGTCAATTTAAGATTGAAGTTTTTTTCACCTCATGGATCCAGTTGAAGATCCTCACTGGCTGCACAAGCACACTGAACCCCTCACTGAACTCTATTCATCAAACGCAACTGTAAAATTAAATGTAATTTCCGGAAGATTTGTTCTAAACATATCATTGTCAAATAAATTACAAGAACAGCCAATGGAGCGACGCTGCATTGTACATCCCCACTGCGATGTTTGCTTCTAGACACATTTCATTATTCCCCCTGCCCACTGCTTTTGGCTCGTAGCCTGTCTACCAGAAGGCTTTTTCTGCGTTATCAAAGAGTCCACAACTCCCTACTTGAACGCCATCACAACTAATTTCACATCAGCACATTAAGACCAATGTGTTGACGAAAGCTCGCTTATCCTGCTTTGAATAACTTTTTTCAAAGCGTATTATAATTTTTAATGTCAAACGAGAGGGAAAAAAAAAAATCATTCTTGATTCATGAAAGCAGATTATGTGAGGGAGTTCGCTCTAATTGCACAACCTGGACTAAAACCTTTGTTCTGATTCATAGTGCTTATCTGGCACGGTCACACCAGCGGCTGCGGTGCCAGCCGTGCCAAACTGTGCCAACAGGCTGGCAAATTTATGCCAGATTAAACACAAAATGAAACTAAAACAACTTAAAAAACTGACTTCACCTATTTCACTCTAACTTAGGTACAGAATGATTTGCATTACTTAACAGCTATTATGCTAATGATGTTTCTTTTAACCATGTTGTGAAAGATTTTTCTTAAAAGCTCTAGTCAGGTTCATGCAAAAGACGCATGTTAAACTCAGCATAGCATGAACTTTCATTTGCATTTAATTACTTAATCACTTGTCCTGGACCTGATTATAATATTATGTCTTTTACGCATGTGATAATAGCCTCCATGTTTCTATGAACCCATTAGCCTTTGTGCGTGCGGCGACATCCATTTGTGCGTGCACACGACTGTGTGGATGCATATAGAAACACACACGCACACACACACCAGGGTGCAGACAAACTTTCACCCAAAAAGTTATATCTATAAAAGTTGAACAAACACACCACCATCATCACCCAGGCGCTACTTTATCAAGGGTATCTACCTCTCCCATCAGCAGTGCACAAAGTCATTTAAGAAAAAAAAAAAAAGATTTAGGACAGCTCCTCTCCTCTCTTTGATGCCACGATGCCTCTCGGGGGAGCCAGCCACAGTCCCTTCAGGAGGGAGGGAGCCAACACCCTGGCGCATTAGTTTTCTCCATGGCTGTATCCCAGCCGGGGTTCCACAGATACCGATTTGTCCATCCCCACAGGATAGACCACTGTTAATACGATTACAGAGCCAGAGACTTTAAGATAATTCAATGCATCTCCACGGCTAATTTCAGTAAGGCGGCACGGATGCCACATCCGCTTATTGTCGCTCCTCGCATGCTAAAGAGAGCATAAGAGTTGACTTATTACCACACAATACTGACTAAGTGGGAAATCTCTTTGGACATGGCGGCCCACCATATGCTAGATTTAATTCGATTTTCTCTTCAAGCTTTAGTTAAGTGCTTTCTAAAGTTTCTCGTCCCGCGAGCAAGAGAGGGCGAGAGGGTCAGCCGTGGCTTTGACTTGATTCGCTCTTTCAACAGGGGGGCAAATAAGCCACGATTTGGCGAAATACACACACGCGCTTACAGCAACATGGCAGCATTAGCGTGCTCGAGTGTTCGGTGCGAAAACTGGATTAAGCCTAATCCTACAGTACATTCATTTCTTTCAATGGAGATCTCTTGTAAATGTCTGTTTTCTGCGACTATAGGCTTAATCCATGTATTTGGAAGAGTCCATGAAGAGATTGGAGGTGTGCAGATGATTGTTTGCTGGACCTTATTTATGTTGACTCAACGCCGGCTCTGCTAAGTTAAAAATAAAAAAAGTTAAAGGTCATATTCATGTGTAGCATGATTGGTGGATGCAGACCAAGCCTGTCGATTCAGGAAATACAAACGAAAAGATTCTTTTGTTCGGGTGAATCGCATTGTTACAGCAGGTATCCGGATTGTTCGGCAGCTAAAGCGTCACCTCGCCGAGAAAGGGGGCAGAAACAATGTGCTGCTAATAAGTGAGCGTATTCTCGCGGTGTTCTGAAGGAATATCTTCTCAGGCGGAATAATGGAGGAGCCTGAGGAATCCGGGATGAGTGTCAAATCCTGCCACTTCTCTCCCAGGCAAATCAAAAGCTTGCTGAGAAGAATCCATTGGCATTATAATAATAATAGAATGAGGGGGGAAATGTGTCCGGTTGTGAGTTTCAAAAGCATGGAAATAAGAGTGGAAAACAGCCGGAGCTCTGAGTGACAAATCAAATGGCTGTTGCTGGTGAATTAAAACACTTCCAAAGTGCAGCCTGGAAATGCAAGCCTGCCAAGATGCCTTTTTCATCATTGTGCTGCCCTCTACGGGTCTTCTTTTTGCAGCCTCCCTCTTCCCTCCCCCGCCTCCCACCCCTCCCCTACATTACCATACCCCCTTAAAGAGTATTGCATTAAATTGCTTTTCATTTCCGCGCTGTGGCAGACCAGAGATTGAGGGGGGGGGAGGGTGTGTTGGATTTTCCTGCTTTCTGCTGTGTTCATGCTATGTGCACATAATGTGTCCGTGGCTGCAGGGGATGCACCAACCAGCAGCAACTTCCACTAGTTGAGAAACGTCGGTGTTGGAGGGTCGTGCACGCAGGATCTTATCCCCGATGCAGGACTCGGAGGAAGGGTCGGATCGGATTCGGGCTGGCATCCGCTGATCTCCGGACGGTGTGGCGACTGAAATCAAGAGACCTTGGGCAGATCCATACATAAACTGGTACAAGCCGCACCACTGGCAGCAGCAGACGAGGGGGGATGCGTGCCTGCTCTCCTCCGCTCCCTCCAGTGCGCATGGATGAAAGTCACAGTTAAAATGCATGAGGCAGTCTGATGTGGGATTTACCGAGTTTTTTCGCAACCCCCTCTCTCTTTTTTTTTTTTTTTTTTTTTTTTTTTTTCTCCACCATGTTCCAACTTTGGTTTTGGCTCCTTTTCCGAGATGATGCTGCTAATTTCAGCCGCCTCTGGAAGAATCCCGGATCGGGTTTTGACGGCTCCTCATTGGCCTGAATGAGACTGCATGCGCCCGGTTATATGGAGCCAGACTTGACTTGGAGGATTTTTGTCTTTTTTGGACGGTGAAATCCGTTTGCTCTGAGGTTTTGGGTGGGGAAAAAAACAAGAATTGGCACAGCTTTGATTGTCGGGATGCTTTGGCGTTCACCGGGATCAGAACGGTAAGAGGACGATGATTTTTTCCCCTTTCTCTCCCACCTTCCTCCTATATGCTTTAACATGCGGAGGGAGCTGTCCGCGGTGCTGAAATCCGCCTCTGCTCCGGTTGCGTTGCTGAAGTTGATCCGGATTTAAGATGCTGTTAAACGACAGAAGGTGTCTGCGGCTGCAAAAAAAAAAGCCCGCACACATCCTCTGCGGTTTATTTTTACAGTTTTATCCCCATCCAGATAACATGGATATCAGCCTTTGCGCACTTGGCTTTCGAGTTATATGCGCATATTATACCCAGATGGATGTTTCTTAACCATGAAGTCAAATGCGAGGAGGCAAAAAAAAAAAAAAAAAAATGAAAGTGGGATTAGATGTTGGGTGAAAAATATATAGGCAGATTTCTTTTTGTGCTCTTTTAAGGAGCGCACACTGAACGTGCGTGTGTGTGTGTGCGCGTGTGTGTGTGCGTGCATTTCTGTGGTGGAGAGAGAGAGAGATAGAGAGAGAGAGAGAGAGAATCTGTAACCTTCTATATAGCAGATGCCATACAGCATACCTGATTATAGAATTATTTACCCCCCCTTCATCAAAATGCAATTTCGATCACAGATCCTCTATGAGATCAGCAACACTTTGCTTATTCGCCTTTGATCAACTCCTCTTTTTTTCCGCCCGTGGGCTGAAGAAGGGCTGCGACTGTCGCCTTGTAGGCTGATATTCACATTTTTTCCCCCCTATCTCAGGCCGGATTTTTAAAGATGAACACCGGCTGCTTCTATCAGCAGATTCGTTTATGAGAGCAGGCGATTATTTCTGTATCATTATTATTATTATAGGCAGGATCGCTTTAATCATAACAGGCGTCCTCATGTTCGGAGAGAAGGGATCCGACAGTTTCCTCACTGTTACCAAGTCATCTCGTATGAAGGGGTGAGTGAGAAATCTTGCTGTTCAGGAGACAGGAGTTGCATCTTGGAGATTTTATTTTGATGGCAGTTTGAATGGCACATAAACAAAGATGCCTGATGATCAGTCAAACAAATGGATGAGGTATTTTGACAGGGAGCCTTTGTGTGTGTGTGTGTGTGTGTGTGTGTGTGGAAATGCTCAAGGGATTGAATTAGTCAAATGACCAGATCTGCGGATGGTGGATGGTGATTTTTTTTTTCCTTCCCTCCCAAGATGGATTGGAATTCAGGCGAGCTATCAAAAATGCGCAGTGGCCATCCACTGCTTTCAACTTGATTATTATGGTTTAAGTGTGCATGTGTTAAATATTCACCCTGCTCGCTTGTTTTCTGACACCCTCAGAACCAAAAAAAATGATGCCGACATGTAACACATCTGCATCACATTAATAGGCCTGCTCGTCTTTGCCTGTGTGTTTGTTATGAATGCTATCATCAGGAGCTCTTTCTATATTTGTATATATGTGCTTTTTTTTGAATGCTACACATGTGTCACTTGTGTTTTTTTTTCCATGCGATATAAAACAGAACCCATCCTTTTCTTTTCCTCCTTAGATGACACCTCATACTGGTACCGCACTTGAGTGAGCTGGGGCATCCTCTCCCAGGAAAAATGCATATCTGGATCCTAAAAATAATCCTTCTGATTGCATCATCTCTGAGGCTGGTCGAGATGTATGACAATTATGGGGAGATCTGTCGAAACCTGTGTACGTGCGAGGAGAAGGAAGGGATCCTGACGGTGAGCTGCGAGAACCGGGGGATAATCAGACTGACGGAGGTCAGCCCGGTCCATTTCTCCATGTACCACCTCCTGCTGACAGGGAACCTCCTGAAGAAGCTGTCAGTCAATGATTTCATCAATTACACCGGGGTGACCATCCTGCACTTGGGGAACAATGATATCTCTGAGATCGAGTCGGGTGCCTTCAACGGACTCCAGGGATTAAAAAGGTTGCACCTGAATAACAACAAGATCGAAGTTCTGAGGGATGACACCTTTGCCGGACTGGAGAGTTTGGAATACCTACAGATTGATTATAATTACATCACCAACATAGAGCCCAACGCCTTGAGCAAACTACACCAACTGACAGTCATGATTTTGAACGACAACCTGCTCTCCGCCATGCCCCCGAACATCTTCCGGAACGTTCCCCTTACGCACTTGGACCTGAGGGGGAACCGGTTAAAAATGTTCCCCTACATCGGCCTCCTGGAGCACATGGACAAAGTTGTGGAATTACAACTCGAGGAGAATCCGTGGAATTGCTCCTGCGAGCTCATTGCTCTGAAGGCATGGCTGGAGAGTATAGCCTACACGGCTCTGGTGGGAGAGGTGGTGTGCGAGACGCCGTTCAGGCTCCACGGTAGGGACCTGGATGAGGTGTCCAAGCAGGAACTCTGCCCGAGAAGACCCCCAGAAGACACGGTCAGGCCTGCACCCCCTAGCAGCACTAATGGATATTACCAGACCACACCTGCTGCTGTGACAGCCTCTGCCACCTCCTCGGCTGTTTTTAGGTCCTCTATCAGGCCTACCAAGGGCACACGCCAATTTAACAGAACTAGGTTAAAGCCCACTTCCCGAATACCAGGCGGTAACCCTTACAACTATGGCCCCATCATTGCTTTTCAGACCAAATCTCCTGTGCCTTTGGACTGTCCCACTGCCTGCACGTGTAACCTGCAGATATCTGAAATTGGGCTAAATGTCAACTGTCAAGAGAGAAAGATTGAAAGCATTTCTGATCTAAAACCCAAGCCATACAATCCTAAAAAGATGTATCTCACTGGAAATTACATCCCTGTGGTACGGAGATCAGATTTTGTCGACGCCACTGGATTGGATTTGCTTCACTTGGGAAACAACAGGATAAGTCTGATCCACGACCGGGCTTTTGGGGATTTAACCAACCTGCGTAGGCTGTATTTAAATGGTAATCTCATGGACAGGCTTACAGGAGAAATGTTTTTTGGTTTGCAGAACTTGCAGTATCTTTATTTAGAGTACAACAAAATCAAGGAGGTTGATGCGGGCACTTTCCGCTACCTCCCTAATCTCCAGCTGCTTTTCCTCAACAATAACCTCCTGAAAACCTTACCTGTGGGCATCTTTTCCAGCCTCTCCCTGTCTAGGCTTAATCTGCGTAACAACCACTTCCAAAACCTGCCTGTGAGTGGTGTTTTAGATCAGCTGAAGCTGCTGGTGCAGATAGATCTGTTCGAAAACCCCTGGGACTGCTCCTGCGACATAGTGGGGATGAAGATATGGCTCGAGCAGCTCAGTGCAGGCACCGTGGTTAACGAGGTCGTGTGCGAGACGCCCAGACGCCACACAGGGATGGACCTGCGCTCGATCCAGTCGGAGCAGCTCTGCCCAGACTACTCTGACGCCTACGTCTCGCCGACCACCCCTACGGACGAGCCCATGGACGACCGGGTCGTCACCACGGACGCCCCGCAGAAGTTCAACACCCCCAGCAGCACCGTCCCCCTCTCCGTCCTCATCCTCAGCCTCCTGCTCGTTTTCATCATGTCTGTCTTCGTGGCTGCGGGGCTGTTTGTCGTCGTCATGAAAAAGCGCAAAAAGTCACAGAGCGACCGCACGAGCACCAACAATTCAGACGTCAGCTCTTTCAACTTGCAGTACAGCCTCTACAGCAACCGCTCCGGCCCCAAAGTCAAGGCCCCGGCCGGTCACGTCTACGAGTACATCCCCCACCCCATGGGCCACATGTGCAAAAACCCCATTTATAGATCACGAGAGGGAAACACAGTGGAGGATTACCGTGACCTCCACGAGCTCAAGGTCACGTATAGGAGTACCCCGGATGAGGAGAGGGATAGCAGTACGATGAGGAGCCCTACATACAGCGTGAGCACCATCGAGCCACGTGAGAACCCCTCCCCTGTCCAGGATGCAGACCATTTCTTCAGAGGCATCCTCGAGCCCGATAAGCAGCCCCCCCATCAGTCCATGGCATCCATCCCAGCAGGTGCCAATTTAGAGTACAAGTACACAGGGCCTGTGTCGTACACATACAACCCAAATTTTGATGTCAGACGTCAGTTCTTGCACCCGGAGAGGATAAGAGAAACAGTGCTCTATGGCACAGCACCCAGTACTGTTTATGTTGAGCCCAACAGGAATGAGTATTTGGAGCTAAAAGCTAAACTACAGTCTGAGCCCGATTACCTCGAAGTTCTTGAGAAACAGACCACCTTTAGCCAGTTCTGAGCAAACAGAATCATTAATGTGATGAAGCATTTTCTCTCTTGACCTTCCCTGAAACGGTGGCTCAGTTTCTAGGGTGCCTTGGCACGACACAAACAAGCAAAAGCGAAAAAAGGAGTTTAAAACGGGGTGTGCCGAACAATCTTATTCTTATTTCTGAAACACGACATTACAGGAATGGATACAGCTTTCTGAAACACGGATGAACAAAAAAAAATTGCTCTACTTAACTGATGATGCAAAATCTATTTTTCTATGGTGAAGATCGAATAACACACAAAATGTAAGTGTACAGGTAAATCTTACCCAACTTCATTTTCAGGAATATAACCATACATAAGGTATATTGTGAATCAGAAAAGAAATGTTTATAAAAATCACTCCTGGACAAAAACACTGTACAGCAGATCATCAAAACTGTGTAGGACTATTTTCTGCTGTAGTCTGTAAGTAAGTATTTATTGATATAATCTGCCATGTCTTTTCAAAACTTTTGATTCTACATCAATATTACCTGTGTCATCATACTCCATGATCCTCTGGAAAGGCTTATGTTTGTAGTTTCATTTACTGTAGCTCTGCATTGTAAAAGTGGCTTTTTTTGAAAGTGGCACACCCCCAATGTTCAAAAAAGACTGCGTCATTTGAAGAAGATGAAGAAAAAAAAAAGTGTCTTTGTATGCTTTCTGCACTTTTTGGAATTGGAAGGCGAGTTAGCCTTCAATGAGCTCTCATAAAGGAGATTATTATATTAAAAATGAATATGGGTATTCATTCTTAATATGTAGAATTGATATGTTATCAAAAACAAAATTCATAAATGATATTTGAAGTATTAATTATGTTGTGTAATACTGATATTTTAATCAATGTAACACCTATTTTTATACAAGCATTCGCAGATTCTCTATCCCTTATCGATTTTATTTGTTTTGATTGCTTTGCACTTAATGCACTATATTGACCAAACTATGTTATTGTCATCAAATAAACATGATGTCAGGTTCATATAATGTGGTTATGAGGACATTAAGGTTGGTTGGTGATGATATGAAGAGAGCCATTTTGGTTTGGTCCAATTTCTGACTTCTGACATGGGATGAAATTATGGATTTAAACTGTGTGAATTATGGCATTGGAGAGCTAAAGAGTGCACCAGGGCAAAAAAACAAAAAAGTGCAATCAAATCTCAATACATTGGCTGACAAGAACTGGCTGGACTCAGTCAAAGATGCAAGAGATACAGTATATATGCCTGGCTCAAAGGGGCAGATAGTGATTCAGTAAGGATTAGAATCAATGGGTCTCAGTCAATGAGCATTATCTGAGGCTGTCCCTTTGCAATTATACCATGACAACAGCATCCACATTGCCGCCTGGCAAGCGATGACTTGGTCATTTAAATAAACATCATTGGAGCTGACTTGAAATGAAATGCTATTTTAGCAATCTGACAGAGCCGATGGGTTTAAACTCTGACACTGATTAAGACGTACAGCTGCAGGATTCAGGGTTTGGTGTCTCAACCGTTTCTAATTCTGTCTTTTTAATTGGTATATTTCATAAGTGGACATCTTTTAGATAGTTTTCTTTCCATAAAAAAAATGATATTAAGCAAATATACTGAAAATGCTGCTTGTTTTTTTAAAAATCTTTTAAGTGTATGTTTTGTTAAAGTCCAACTGAAATCACATTTAGTCATTTATGTAGTTAAAAAAACATGCTTTTTAAAGTGTATTGTTAATATTTTTATTAAAAGGGAGGAAAGAAAAGGTCTTTGGGGAAATATCAGAAATAGCTGGAGGGGTGTGTCAGTGTCTGCGTTTGATTGACAGCAGCTGGCAGGCTGAGTACCAGTGTGACACCATAGGGAATGAAAGACCGAGGAGGCCAAACAAACTTCCGTTTTTTTCCTACAAGTCATGATCAGACAGTCTGTTGTTCGGTATTTAAGACTAAAGACCCCACCAGCATCTAATCGAACCAGAGTAACAGTCGCAGGTACGTTTCCATCATGCTGTTTAATGTGCTGCAGCTGAGCAGCTAATTTGCTGTCTAGCCTGCAAACTGACATTAGCTGAGCACTTTTCCCAGGTGAATCTTTGTTTGGCTTTTGGCTCAACAAGCTGAGGACGAGACGTTCAGTCCGTGGCTCTTTTTTTGTGTTTGTGTGTGTGTGTAGCAGGCCGCTGTCTGGCTCAGTGCGACCGTCTGCTCATGGCTGAAAAGTGATGTCACTGCTTTGTGGAGGATTTGATTGGCTGTATCAAAATAAGGAAAGGAATTATGTCTAATGCAAAAGTGTGGGGCGCCATCATGAAACAAAACTATAAAATCTCTTTTTGTTTGTGCAACACAGGGTATGTGACTTACAGAGCAGATGTGTATACTGTAGCAGACAAAATAAAATAAAATGCAATCTAATTTCAGTTGGACTTTACGTTACTCTTCACTTGACCCACTTAAATCCAATATGCAAAGCAGGCCTATAAAAATGCAGAGGATGCACAGTGCCACCATTTTCAGCGTGCAGCGAGCATCTCCATTTAGGAATTCAATGTTCCCTAACTGAGACAGACAGGGATCTCTCTGGAGAGGAGACCAAAAAAAAAAGCCCGGCCATGTCAGACACCTTAATCTGCCCTTTAATTCCTCATTTGGATTATTCTGAATTTATGATTGGTGCTACAAAGAAATCTTATGTCAGCAAAGATTTGCTAAAATAAGTGTATTTTTCAGTAATGTCCATGTAATTTCTCTGAGGTGCCAGCTGCCTTTTCTCTATGACAAAAAAAACTGGAAAATGAAGCCGGGCTGCTCAGGGTCCTTCTTTTGTTGGATCTTTTCATAGAAGCCCAGAATGAGAACAGAAGGCACCATTTGGGAGATGAGGAGTCCTGGAACCGAGTGTAACTGTGGATGTGTCATACATGTAGCGGGGAACGTGAATCATAGCCAAGAAGTGTGTGCAGTCGCCCGGCATTGGTGGCCTATGGGATGACGCAGTGTTGACAGTTTTGTGACATGGATTTTTATTTATTTTTCCGATGCCAATATGGAAAAATCTGTCACGGTTTACCGAGGTGCAACAACAAAGGATCCTAAAGCAACCTGGTCAGTGCAATCGTATAATGTTTAAAATGTAGCCCAGATGGTAATCTGCTGTTTGTGTTTTGTTTCTTTTCTAGAATATGATATTTTTCAGGATGATTTGGCTACATTCACACAACTCCAGAAAAAAAAAAAAGAATAAAAAAAACCTGGTTGAGCACAATTACATAATCACTGAATCATGCATTCCAAATTGCTTGTTATTACTGTATGTATGTCTATGTGCATCCCTCCCACCTAAACTCCCAGAGTGGAGGTTTATCACTGTTATGACCCAGCACCCTGTCCCAGAGTAATGGGTGCGTGAACCATCCCTCTGCAGGAGTGTGTGTGCAGAGAGAGAGAGAGAGAGAGTTGCCAGTTGAAATAATGCTTTTAATCAGCCAATGGGTCTTAACACAAATGGAAGCATTAAGGAAGGGCAAAGAGTTTATGATACCTTTCTGAATTACTCCGCTTATGACTATGTAGCTCTTGTGTTCGCTCAGTCAGTTATGATGCAGATGCAGCTGTGTTGCCATGCAGCTAAAACTACTCTTCCACAAAGCAAAAAGTGAGATTTCTGCAGTGGTCAAGATCTGTATTCGCAAAAGGAAGGAAGCTCTGAGATGAAATATCTCGGCGCGTGTTGCCTCATGCTACACAAGAGCCCCCCTGATTTATAGCTAAACCTATTGTGCGTAATCTGATGCGGGGCTGATGCAACGCGAGGCGTGATGTACGTGCAGATGTAGCTGTCACAGAAGTCTCACTATTTGCTGGATGTGTGCTGCACACAGCGGGGAAAGTTCAGAAGACGGAGTTTGTTCTCAAGCTCCGAGCTCAGAACGGCGCAAACACACATCCACAACTTCTTTTAGATAAAGAGGCGGGAGAGACAGTTGACGGACAGTTTCTCTTCCAGCGTTCTCTTACACTTTCTGCTTTTGCATCATTTGAGAGTTAATCAATGTGGAAGGGTGCAGCGCATGAAAGCCGTCCAAGCTGCTAGTGTTGGCTCATCGCTCGGCTATTTTCAGCGCGCCGAGTTTCACTCGACTGTTTTCTAACAGTGTAACTGGAAATACCAGGCTAATTAGACGTTCTCTGGATTGGATTTAGCAGTTACGTGCTATAAATTGTGGTTCATCGCTTATCAGATGGTGCTGGCAGAATTTTGTGTTTATGGTAAATAAAATCAGCTTGATGCTACACATGCACATTAAGCTGCTAAGAAACACCGGGGCCCCTGTTTAACCACTGTTTCTCCCACTTCTATTATCGTGTTTGCACCCTGTTGCAGGTGCAGATGGGATATTTACTGCTCAGTTAATTTGTGATCATTTGATTAAAGATACATGCATTTAGGGATATGCACCATGTAGGGATCATATAAAGTGAAATATTTAAGGTATGCAATTAGGTTTAACAGCCCCTGCACCAGACAAGGTCTCCAGATTGAATAGAAATGGAGGCATCACCTTAAGGCTCTTAGTGTCTCAGTTCACATTCTGATTCAGTGGTCAAACATAAAATTCATAAAATTGCCACAAACCAATTGCTAGTAAATGTTAGGCCTGTGGTACCTCTACTTATCTGGATCCCTGGACAGTTGACAATCCAGCTCTGTGCTGGTTTTAGTCGACAGAACGTTTTGATAAGATGTTTTCTGTAACATTAACATCACAGCGAGGTATGGCACACAAACTTTACCAACAAGTTCTGTTAATCCTAAATGTTTTCTATTTTCTTCCTATCTTTTTTCTTTTCTTTTTTTTAAACTAAGATGAAGTTTGATTTGTCTTAAATCACATTGATGTCAGAATGGGGGAAACCTGCAACATATGGAGCAAAGGACTGATTCAGCATTACAGTATAGTATTTGATTGTGAGTAGAAACTGAAATGATTAGTTGATCAATTGATTGCTCAATCTGATTGGTCAATCAACCATTTTGATACTAAATTTAGAGTCTGGGTGATCTATGCCAAAATTTGCTGGTTGCAGCTTTTGAAATGTGGGAATTTGCTTCTGTTCTTCATTTGTAGCCAGTGTAATGTATTTTTGGACAAAACAATTAACTGAGAAAATAATCTGCAGATTGGTCGGCAATGAAAACAATTGTCAGTTGCAGCTCCACATGTAAATTCAGCTTGCAGTGATTGACAGCTAATGTGGACAAACATCAACCAAACCTGTACACTTTAATTCTCACATTTTGACTCTGCCACCCGACATGGCGGCAATATGCACAAATGATAATTAGGCTCATATGCGGCCACCCTCTGTACGCCGAGACAAATAGAGGGGGTGGACGTATCCCATATGCTCGAGCGTTTGCCCCCTCCCAGCTGGAGATCCCTCGTCCTCGGCGCAGCCTCACTGCTTACCTGACACCCAGTCCCCATGATGATGTGTGCAATTGAGTTCAAGGAGATCTGGGTAATTGAGAGGGCAGGGATGGCATCTGACAGGCACCGATGGCTCCAATGATTGCTTTAATCAGAGTGGTTAATGGAATTCCTTCAGGCATGTAGAAATGCTCAAATGTTAATCAGCACTCAACCAATTTTTAGCCTCACCAACACCTCCTCTCTTACCCCATGTTGCCATAATTACTGATCACTTTTCTTTCCTTTTCATGCTTTCAGTTTCTGTACAACCCTCCGCTAATGTGTTTGCTCCTGTCGTCTTGTTTAAATCCAAAGTGTGAATCATCGCATGAGGACGTTGGATTGTTTTATGGTCCAAATGCATTATGTATGAAGTGTTTTTTAACATGAAATGTCATGGCAAACCTGTTAACACATAAAGAGGACAGTCAAGGACTCAATCATAATCCGCACAAAAGCGAGCAAATGCTCGTGTAAATAGGAAGCACTCGGTTTATGAATAATGAAGGTATTTCTAATCAAGACTGAGGAAAGACTGAGATGTTTAGCTTCTATTTATTTGGGGAAATTACCATCTTAGAGGCGATTAGCTTCTGCAGTCATAATGTTCAGCCATTAGTTTCCCAACTATTCATTATAAACTGTGAACTTAACACTCCCACTGTCCAGCCTGTGCCGAATTCACTTCAAGAAATCATCCATCGCATTTAAAAGTGCAGTCTGGATGGAGACTCTAATGCCATCTGCCGAATGAACATGCCCACTGTGGCTGGCTTTTATTCTGTTTATTTAATTGGCCTGAAGACATTTCTTCCCTCTTGTGATACACACGTTGACAGAATGTGACAACTGAATCTGATTTTTTTTTTGGATTGATTTGTGGGTTTCTTTTTTTTCCATCTTGAAAATGTCTGGGTGTATCTTGTTTGTAAAGAGTGAAGAAAGAGTTTTCTTGAAATCTGATTTTTTTTTCCTATGGACCTTTGCTCACTATACACATTATGTCCACAAGCTAAATAGTGTATCTTCTGAATCCATTATTTCATATTTATGTCTTGCATTAGTTTTGGTTGTTTCAATGCATTTTTTTGTTCTCAAGAGAAAACAGTAAAATATGATAATCACCAGATTATCAAGAAAGTTGCAATTTGTTTTGATGTGTGCTTAAATATTTGATCCTCCATCATCCAAAAGCAGGAATCCCCAAAAATTCTGTCTGCATTTAAGTACGGTCTGACGTACGCCGCTACATATAGTAGATGCAATCATGTGGGAGAAAGATCCTGAGAAATTAGCGTTGCAGATTCAGTCCAATCTGAATGGGAGATAATGAAGCTAATATGGAGATCCTGAATACAAAATGGATACCAATTACTCTGAGAGCTATGGATGTCATATGTACAATACTCCATTTATAGAACCGTGCGCTGTTTCCAGATTATATTAAAAAAAAAAGAGGGGATAAGCTGACACGTGTGCATGTGTTTGGATGCTCACCAGGAGATACATACGATCAAAGCTTTATTAAAGAGGTATCTTAATGTCAGTGCCTGTGCACATGGAGGGAGAGAGATAAGATGCTACAGTATGTTTCATGTTTTATTTAGTCTTTTTTGTCAGGGTTTCTGTCTGCAGCGTGCTCGTCTTCCCCCCTCTTCCTTTACCCCGCTCTCCTCCCTCCGCTCCCACTGGGCAGCCTGGTTGTATTCATCAGGCCTCCCGTTTTGTTTGTTTGTTTATGGCGGCTGCACCCGTTGATCCGGAGCCGCAGTAACCCTGTCGTTTGATAAATGGCAACCATAGCATACTGACTCCCCAGCCGAGACCGGCGACGCCCGGCCAAAAAAACAACAGGTTGATGTATGGCTTCCTTCAGAGTGTCAAGTCATTTAACTAGAGCCCGTCCAGGCACAGTGCTCCTATGTATGTGTGTATGTGTGTTTGGAATCCTGCCCCCGTGCTGCCCCGCCTCATGTGCGTCATCAGATCGCAGCCTGAATGGGACAAAATAAGTAAATCAACGGTCTATAATGCATGAGAATTTTTTTTTTGCAGGTTGATCAAGTGCAAGTGGCAGAATCAAGGTCGAGCCAGGGAGTGCAGCTGTCAGGATTTAGGACACATGGAATGGAGATATTTTTATTTCCACTGGAGGTTGTTTGAGGTGTTTCAGATATCAAAGCCGCATTTCTGGGGATTTGATGTAGCGTTTCCACAGTATTGAGGGACTTGCAAGAAACAGATTGGATGATCAGAATTGAGGCAGCAGTGTCTCAAATTTTAGTCTCTAGCATTGGTTAGACCACAAAGACTGGACCCTAGACTTCCTATAATGCAACTCAGTAGTATGTTTCCTTAGACTGTCCCTTAAATCAGCCCTGATTCCAAAAAGAAACAAATGAAACAGAATGTGATTATTTGCTAATCCTTTACAACATATACTCGATTGAAAACAGCACAAAGACAGTATATTTAATGTTTGACCTTTTTGTAAATATCTGCTTCTTCTGAATTTGATGGCAGCAACACGTTTCAAACAAGTTTGGACAGCAGCAACAAAAGACTGTGAAAGTTGTGGACTGATCCAAAAACACCTGTTTGGATCATTCCACAGGTAAACAGGTTCATTGGTAACAGGTGATAGGATCATGATTGGGTATGAAAGGTTCATCCTGGAAAGACTCAGTCGTTCACAAGCGAGGATGGAGAGAGGTTCAACACTTTGTGAACACAGGATTGGATAAAGGAGATTAGTACATGGACTCAGGAACACTCTGTATGTTGCCATGTTGTTGTCAGTCTGTTTTAAGTTGTACACAGAGTCTCAAGTTTTTTGGAATCAAAGTTGTAGTTATATACAAAATCACAGTAACATACACTGCATCGTCTGTAATTTCAGCCCTGTAATTGCCTTCTTTGAAGCTGTTTTCATGCCTTTCTCAGATACTGCAGATGTCCTCCACCTGGGCGACTTGTTTACCACAGGCTCTTTTGAAAAGCTTCACGCTGTCCAATAGCATTTTAATGCACTGTATAGAATATTGTTTGCCCTACGGGTTCACTCATTCTCTCTCCAAAAAGAAAATGGGTTTACTTAGCGTGAGTTTGGATCGCAATTAGACGCTCTATTGTTATTGGTAAAATTGGCCTCTCTCTGGAGGTGTGTGTACGTTTCCAAGACGGATTGTTTGAAAGAGCTCGATAAGGCTCGTATGTGGGTGGCTCGTGCACGTCTTTGTGGGTCCGTCTCTGCAGTGCACCTGCGCATACACTTTCACAGGCGTCTGATTTACTGTAAAATTCCACTCGTTAGCTCTCTTTCTTTCTTCTCTCTCTCTCTCTCTTTCTCTCCTGTCCCCATTTTGTTTCTATCACTGTGGCTTTGAAAGTGTGGTGAGGAGTCTGCAGAAACCGGGGGCCTTGCGAAAAAGGAATTAGACTGCGCGCTGGGAGATCGCTCAGATAATGAAATGGTGGGAGGTAGAAAAACTCATTTTCTCACTTGTGAGAGAGCAACATTCTAATGTGGCTATTGAAAATTGCACTGAATAGTAGTGACAAGGAAAAAAAAAAAAAAGACAATTCCAAAATCCAACAGTGTTATTTGATTTCAGCTCGTGTGATGTGGACTTGCTAAAAGGATGAAGTTGGGCTCTGGGTTTAAACTACCAAAACAGACTTGTCACGATGGGAAGACTATTGTTTTCCAACTGTCCTCCTCCCAGAGTGCAGTGAGTGACAGTTTGCTTGTGTTTGGACAATAGCAAGGCTGAAGTTGGCAGAGTGTAGGTGTGCTTGTTAAAAAATGGCTCCTGTGGAGGGGCTCTCAGAGCTCTTACAGCAGTATTGACGTCAGCTACTTGTGATGTTCTCTGCAAGTGTGTGTGTGTGTGTGTGTAGGCTACATGTGCAAAGAATAGAGAGTCAGAGCGGTGTAATGAAATTCACAAGGGTTGAATGGCGAGATTCGAAAACAAACAGAAAACGAGGAACGATGCAGCCGGGTATTAATTCAGGAGCAGAGCAGAGACTTAGCAGGCTAATGCTGCTAGTTATGACGTGCAACTGTGCATGAAATATTTTAAATTGACCTCCTTGTGCATTTGTCGCAGGCATTGATCCACAAACAGTGGGAAAAATTCAAATAACTGCTGCAAGGTTTGCGTGAAGAATCTGGATGTCGCTCATGAAAAGCGAGAAACATCTTATTTTCCTCCCTTTTGCAACCTTCACCTTCAATGACGCCTTCATTTCCTTGTGAATTGTAGCTTTTGAATTTGCAATATGAATTTGCAATATGAATTTGCACTGCAAGAATGGAGTTAACTTAAAAGACACATGATGACATTTTGATTTGACCTGTCCCAATGCGCAATGATCAACATCCAGTTCTTCTATTTGAGCACGATTGTTTCAGATGAATGATTGATGAAGGATTGTTGCGACTTTATTTACTCCAATTTACAATCATATCTATCTCAGGCTCTTATCGCCACTCTTTTTAGCACTTCCCCGCTTCCTTTTCACACTCTTATACCTGAGCACTACCAGGCGTAATCCATTTTCTACAAAGTGTCACAAATCAGAGAAGTTAACCTCCAACAAATCCTCACATTTAATTCAGCAACTTTACATTAACAGCCTCGCCTTTTCCACCATGTAAACCCCAGGTGGTCCCCATCTTAACGCGCCAGGGCCAAAGCAAGGCACGATGCAAAGAGTAGGAAGGAGTCGGCACTGCAGATCTCATTTGCCATGTTAAAGTGTGTTAACAGGAGGAATTAGCACCAAATTAAACCACCAGAGATTCCCAACTCATCTAACTGCCAAGACGTTATTATAGACTCCATATAAATGTGTAAGGCGTCTTGGGAGAATGTGGTTATTGAATTATGCCAAAATTAAACCATTAGCAGGGAGGAATCAATCTAACCAACTGGAAACTCACAACGTGACTCTGCTCAGCGAGAAAAAAATGGTTTCATTTTGACATTTTGAAGGGCGCTTTAAAGTCTCTATCATCTTGACACTCTGCAAGCGTAATATATGAAAGAGTTGTTTTACACACTGACCTGTGGTAAAAAAAAAAAAATGCATTCTGTGGGTGCAAACAATTCCCATTTCTGTAGATATAACCTCAGCAGGGACTTTTATCACATAAAAAATCCTCTGCGGAAAATAAAGAGGGATTTAATTGGCCAGCAGTAAAAGGTCCGTCCATTCTTGCACTTGAGGCTGACATTCCCATTTTTATACTGCCTTCGCTGGTAGCAAATGTTAAAGGCTGAGGGTTTGACTCTGTCAGCACAAGCGGGATGGAGGCTCATCCTAAACTGGAGGTGCGTCACATGTTTTTCAGCTGGTTACAGCTGTATTTAATGGCCTGAATTAGCGAGACAAGAGGCTGCATTTTGTCCATTTTTTTTTAAACTTTAAATGAAGTGCATAACTAAAGTAAACCCAAATTACTCTTCTCTTTTTTCTGCTGACTGAATGTTAACTGCTAATGGCTCCACAATTGGCCAGTTTACAGATGGCCAGTTTCTAATGCGATGATTACAGCGTGCGACCTTTGTGCTCTGTAACGGATCCAATTTAAAATGGAGCGAGAGCAATATTTCAGTCAAAGTATACTTAAGCAAAAAAAAAAAAAAAAGCGAGAGAGTGCACGGAGACATTTGCAACTGTCAAAGAAAGTGTAGTTCATCACCTGCGCATTTGCTAATTAGCTGCATCCATATTGACCTGGTGAAAAAAATATATACAAAAAGTTGTGTCAAACATCAGCGCCATCCTTATTTTCACTGCAACCATCAAAGTCCTTAACTGAAATGATTACATTTATCCAGTCGCAAGGTGTGATGAAATTAATAATTCATATCAAGATAATTACATGCTACCGTGCCTTAAACATCCATTTGTGTTTCAAAACCTGTTAATAGCTTTTAAATGAAAACTTGATTTCAAAAGAGGATAATATTCAAATGCTGTGGAAATTGGGGTCCCTGTAGGTTCCAACTTAATGTGAAAATTCAAATAATCAATTTGTGCCTCCGAGATTACTTATGTGGTAATAATTAAAGCCAGGAAGGCTATTATAAACACAAGACCCACGATAGCTGTGGTGTTATCTCAGAGACCTAGTTTTTTGGATTTCTGGTCTCAACACGTGGCTTGCTTATTTTTTTATTTAATTTTTTTTTTCATTTTCTTTCAAGTTGTTTTGAAGCCACGGCTCATCAAGAGAACTCATCACACCGTATCACCAGGAGGAAATGTTGATGATGAAAAAGCTTTTCAGTCGGAGCAACAAAAGGGATACTCGATGTCTGGACTGTTGGCTGGTGAGATTCATCATCATGAAGAAGGGCTCACGTGTTTGAAGCCGATCATCCGCGCTCGTCTCTATTCACGACCTCTGCGCGTGTTATTGAGCTTTTTCCACGTCTGTCTTAATCACTGACCTGCTCAGTTAGAAATGGACTGTTTAACCTTTATTTCATAGATGTTCTCACTCAAAAATTGCATTTGATTTTTGGGCAAAAACGTGCTTTGCATTCTTAGAGTATCCCAATGCAACCACACTGTCAGTACTGGAAGCTCTTTGCTTAAGGGCATCACAGCAGCAGTTGTTCACATCCAGGAGTCGCGCCAGAGCCGATGAACCTATGAATGTGCCCTGATCTCCAGCCTGCTCGGTTTACCTCTGCCCTTCTTGCACCCATGCCCACGATGCTTTGAAAGAACTAGGTCTCCAGTTACATTTTCTAAGATTGACAACACAGTCAAAAAAACAAAAAAAAATCTGCTTCTTAAACTGCATGTAGGCTATCGCGGCGCATTGAAGAATTCTGCATTGGACCGACACTCCTCCAGAAGTGGATCAAAAATGACCCGCTTTCAAGTTGTTTTTGTTAATAATATAAATGTTCTATCATTATAATCTCTCACAAATAATAGTTATTTGAATTTTCACAAAGGTACTAAAGATTTGAAATGTTTATTTGATGGTAAGGTAAGGTCTGAAATGTCCTGTTTGCTTCTCTCCTGCGGCTGAGTCGCAGCCCAAATATATGATTGCAAATTAACTTCAATCTATCAATCAATAATTAGGTTAATCAGAGATACCAAATTATTAGACTGTACTATATTATCATAAGTCTACCTCTCTGAAATATGCTTCTCAGCTACAAAGCTAATCAACTATGTCAATGCATGTAATGTCGCTTAGGTTAATTAGTAGGTTAATGTGATTGTAATAACATATTCTCTGCTGTTAGATCGTCCAGCTGTAGCATGTAGTTAATACTTGCTATCACATAGTTAAATACAGTTCCAGGTATCCAGGTACAGACGTCATCCCAACACAATGGAGTTTGGTGGCCCTTTGTTTCCTCGTACTTGGGTTGCCCTTTATGCTGCCAATGCTGATATAAGGACAAGACGACATAAGTGGATGGAAACAATTATCTAAACACAGCGTCCTTGGTTAAGATAAAGGTCAGCTCACAAAGCCTTGCCATCACGGAGGCATGCTTCTACTTGCAATGTCACTAATGACACTAAGCATGATCAACATATAACCAAAACCATCTTTCCTCAACCTTGATCGGTTAATTTTCACGAGCAGTTCACAAACTTTAAAGATATTTTCCCAACCTTAACCAAAATGCTCCTGTTGCCTAAACCTAACCTGGGTGTCATAGTTCTGCACTCTGAACATCCACCCTGACCACCTCCTCCCTGCGACTCCAGCGTGCTTCATAAATATGGTGGACAAAAGATAGTCGTGCTGAATGCCAGGGAAAAAAAAAAATGTGCACAAAGCCTATGGATGACATTATTCAATGAACTATTGTGATACTATGTAGGGGATGTATAGTGCATACAATAGAGGCACACTTGGGTAGATAATTGTTCCAACATTGCTGAGTGATGCTGAGTTTATATCAAATTACTTTGCAAGCAGTGGAGCTTAAAGTTGGCATTATTGATCAGACCTGATTTTGGTCTGTAGTTCAGTGAAATCCTCTTTGTCGACCCCTTGACTTTTTTTTCTGCAGCGCTACCATCTGGCTACCATTTCCATTTTTTTTTTTCTGTGTCCTAAAAATATCAGTGTTATGAACTTCACAGAGCACATTCATGCATTTGCGCTCCACAAAGTGTTGCAAGGTTTGTACCATTGGCATTTTTGCAAGAATGCAGATCAGAAAGAGACACATTACTCGTCCACAGCCACAGTATATATTAATTATAATTGTGATTTTTTTTATATATCCAACAAATCAGCACAATCTTTACTGTCCAGTGGTGCAACCCAATAATCTGTAATATATCTCCATTTTATTCAAATAAAGACCCACAACATGATCACAAAGGAAGATTTTCAGCACAGAAAACACATAATTCACATCTCATTTAGTCCCTCCTTCAAATATATTTTTCAAATAGAGGATCCAAATTATGGATTCGTGACAAGAAAGTAAAACTCGCTCTTCAAACTCTTTCAATTCTGTGAAGAAGTTAGTTACAGCAGGATGGTCAGACCTGGGTGAAGGTGCGTCGCTAAATCATTCATGGCATTTGTTTTAACTTGCCTGGAGTGCCATATGGCCGGGGGTTTACCTTGTCAGGACAACTTAGACCATGTCAGGTCAGATGTCAATCACATGAGACATCCAAAAATAACTGGCAAAAAAAAAGTCTTGCTCTGACTTCGCAGGCTGCGTGACTACACCTGGCGAAAACTACAAAAGCTATTCAGGGTGAAAAGGAAAATAAAATGGCAGCTTTTTTTTTTTCTTCATTTCAACTTCAGTGTGCAGAAAAGTGGCTATCATTTTATACATTCAGTGTATGTTTTTACAAGTATAACAGCTCGTATGAAAGGATGCGTTAACCACAGTCATCTTTCATTTGTGCTCCGTGACTCCTGAAGTTTTCTTCGATGGAGTGACACTGCATCAGCGGGCCGGTCTGAAATGAAAGGAAAAAAAAAAGTGAACTTCCATTACAGTATATCCATTCTCTCGGCCTCACAGTCCGACCTGATAGATGAGTCTCCCCGCCGTCCTTGCGTCACCCTCGCGAGCTGATGGTCCTGCGCTGGATGGCTGAACCTGTTTTCCCCATGAACAAACTCTTGGCAAAGGCTGGTTATTGATCCTTTGTTCCTTTTTAAGGCTAATTATCCACTCCACCGCCAGTTCCTGTTATCGATGTCCTACTCTTCATCCCTGCTCATCACACTGAGGGATAAGTCTTAAAAAAAAAAAAAAAAAAAAAACACTGCTGATGGTCATCTGGCCGGAGGGAAGGAGGAAGCACTCTGGCTGTTTCCGCACTGAGGCCGCTGCGACTATTTACTACCTATATCACATGATATAATGCAAAAGGTAGTGATGTCAGAATCCAAAACGGCAAATGTGGTGACTAATGAACAGCCTGGCGTGCAGTTATCAAGTCTGTATCTCAAAATGGGGGTTCTGACCTGCAATTAATGAAAAGAGAGCCTGTGGCTGTCACATTCATCATGACGCGAGCTCTCGGATAATCCTTAAATATATTCATATCATGCTCATGCTAAATATGAAAAAAAAAATAGGTTGAATATAATGCAGTGTCATTGAAGCGAGACAAAGGCGTGATTGATTCAGGATGTCAAATAACCTCATAGCTATAAAGGCACATATGGTCAAAATGTCCTTGACACAACCTTTTTAGCAATAAATTGGCAGGAGCTTTCATAACAAACAGCTGCATTATTCGCAGGAAAAAAAAAAAAAAAAAAGGTGCACTGTGAATTTCTAACCTAACCCTGGCACGAGAAAGGACCGGACCCTGTTTATTGAAACGGTCCAGCCGTGATAATGAAGGAACATTCATCTATTCCAATGCTTTGATAAAGCGTCGCCAGAGCTCGCCAGACACACTAATGGATTAGAATTTAATATGGGGCCCATTTTTATTAAAACAAGTGTCCCTTTAGGAAAATCCTTGGCAGAGGGCTGTTGTGGTAAACAACGCCCGCGGACTGACGAGCTCTCTCCCATGTCACATCTCTGCCTCTCTCTGCCATCCCCCCCCTCCCCTCCTGCCCGCCTCAGCCATCACTGTGCAAGGGAAGTGATTGATTTGCTTTCTCTTGTGAGCGATGATAAACTGCAAACTCATTAAGATGGCTGCCGCCACATCCTAAGAGCATGTTGCGCAAGATCCAAATCGTACACACTCCATCCTCCTCATGTGCAACTTCCTGAATTATCGAGGCGGTTTATTTACTTGAACCGCTGCCCTAAAGAATAGCACCCTTATAGTGGCGGATTAGGACTTTCATTCAAAGAAGCCTGTTTTGTTACTTTTTCTACTCGAGAGACTATAGAAGATAGATTTAATCCTCAGGGGAAAATGATGAGCTGTATCTCTTGAGACTGAGGGAAAAGAGATATGGGAGGGATGCAGACGCCGTCATAATTACTGTTGTGGTTTTAAACTGCTGGAGCTACAGCAGCACTGGAAAACTCATGGAATTCAGCCAGCGGCAGGTATTACACCTATATGTTGAGATAAACCAGATTAAATACAGCCAGTTTCCAGTTTATTAGGCACAATAGCTTAAACTAATCCGACCTCCATGATGGTTATAATTGTTGTACATGCCACAAAGGATCCTATGTGTATGTTCTATAACATTGTTTAAGGCCTTATCTGAAATTCAGATTGGAGTTTCCATGTACACAACAACATTATCTTTAATGATTTCTCTCGGCCGCCTACAATTTTCCCTGCAACATGTTTTTGTTTGCAGTCTAAAAAGACATAAGTAGCACAAAGATGCTTTTGATCAGACCGACAAAAGAATTCATATTTATTTTCAGAAATAGACTTCAATGCACAACTTTCTTTTTCATTCCATACATTCTTTATCCTTGTCAAACCATGGCGCCTACACAATACCCACAATGCAACAGCAGATAGAAGAAGCAGAGCAGATAATCTGCTATAAAAAAAAAAAATACAACTTTTTTAAAATCACATATGCAGAAGTGCTCCCTGTAAACTTTGACATCGGTCGAGTCGCCTCTTCATCCCTATGCTTGAGAGACTTATTCATATGGATGCTGCATGTGCTGTTTAATTAAGCTGTCCTTATGTTTTATCTATCAGCTATGCTTGCAAAAAAAAGAATTAAGAGATAAAAATCAAAGCACAATCCAATAACAAATCCTCCTCCAGACATACCTGCGTTCTCTTTTTTTGGTCGAACAGGGATGCTGCAGAGTGATGTCTGGCAGAACGTACTGTAACTCTGTCATACCTTCCATTAACATATGCAAATGTGATTAAGTCGCATTTAATCACGCCAGGTGTCAGTCAACTCGCCGCCCAGAGTCCGAGTGGTTTAACAGGGATTTTTATCTGAGATGACAGGAATGTCAAAGGGCTCGAGACCGCCCTCCACCCCCCCCTCGCTCCCCTGCCAACATTACCTCTGCAGGTACATCTGGGGACCTCGAGTTGCCTCTTTTACATAACAGACCATTACTTCTGTGCCTCCTGCTGTCGGAAGTGGCCACAGGCAAAATACGGCGCACAGAGACGATTCGAACTTTCTTTTCTCCATTTGAGCCCACTCGAGCGTGGTCATTGAAATGGCATGGGAACTCACCAGAAAATGCCACGGACAGGAAGACGCCAGTTGTGGACTATGGAATCTGGACTTCCAGACAAGAAAAAGAAAAATCATTGTGAAAAGTCTGGTCAAAAATCTGCCTTAATCCATGTAAGGTTCTCTCTTCCATTGCAACCGCTCTCATTAATACCAGTGTGTTAATGTTATGTTAGTGAGCTTGCCAAGCCGTGCAAGGGTTAATTATCCTTACACGTGTTTGCAGAAATTCATCTCCTCCTTTCCCTCTATCTCTGAATATAGCTTCCAGTAAAGCTTTGGCCCCAGCTCAGTGGGAAACAATGGCCGGGTTCACTCATCCTCACTCGCTCATTTCCTTGGTGACATATCCAGCAGAGATAACCGGCGCCAGATTATCAAATATCTTCTTAGAAGCATCGGTCGAAGGGCCTCTATTGTCGGAGGCAATCCTGTATCCGTCAGTCGAGTAATTTCATGCAAATCCTTCCGAGTTCAGGACATCTGAATTCGCTGCATTGAGGCAATTTACCGGGCGGCTCTCGACAATAGCCTCATATTCAGATCTGCTAACAAACATGTTGAATACTGATCAGAACAAGTGGTGGCTCCGCGGCGCCGAGGCAGTGAAGTGGCAAACGCATGGTTATTGTATACGCCCAAGGAAAATCTTGCGAACATCTTGACCCCGCTTTAAGTAAATGTTGAGGACGTTTGATAGTAAAGAAGAGAGAATGATACTAGCACAGCAGGAGTAGGATTAACTCCTGATGAGCAGTGTTACGTTGGTCTCACTTTAGGAGGCATTTTATACTCATTGCTGGATCTTAAAGACTCCTGCTGCAGTTCAGGTTTTAACCTTTAACCTTTTTTTTTTTTTAACTTCAAGTGTTGCTGTTGAAAAGTGCTTCAAAAATGTCATTCTGAATAATGCTAAACTGCTTATATCCAAAATAAATTGACCGCTCAGGCCCACGCAGCTCAGCTTTACTCCAAATTTTTGAGTTTCAAAGTCCACTCCAGGACTGGAATAACTTTTGTGTGGCATAATGACTACATCCATAATGAGAGTGCTAAGAACCAATTGTATGGACTGAATCTAAAATAATAAAAGAAAAGTTAAGGGGAGAGCAGGTTTTTATGTTCCGCAGTGCAGTTTATTAGATGAAACTAGAGGGATATCGAGGGGCTTTAGCCAGATTTCTCATGTATGGAAATATAGCTGTTGGCTCAATCCCTGTCAGGAGCTTGTGCAAAGACACAAATCTCTCTTGCACTTTGTGTAATTTAGCGGTCAAAATCCCTCAAATACCCAGCGATTTTGATTGAGAGTGAACGTCTCCTGAACTTCCTCACTTGCGAGCACCTCCATGTGTCGACAGGCGCGGCGATGTTATGGAGGCTACGAGTGTATAAGAAAGGCAGGAAGACAGAGAAAGGCCCGCTCCAACGTCCCTGAACGCACCCCAGCTGCGTTACTCGCAAATAACAAATTGATAACGAGTGACCTTTACTCTTTACATCCACCTCCTCTCTCCCTCCCATATTGTCTGCGGATCAGCGCGCACACGGGGGTTCGCCGTTCCAAATCATCCCATAAGTGCTGAGCTTTAAAAGCGAGAGGGCTGGCCGGTTATAATCTCACTCCAGTGGCCAGTGAACATTCGGCTAGGTTAATACGGTCATAGGTGTGCATATGGCTCGACGCCCGTATAGCGCTGCACTCCAATGAAGCGCGGCACTGCAGGGAAATCAGGAAGTCAGGGGAGTATAGAACGTTTAGCATGACAGCAAAACGGGCTTATTGTTATTCTTAATGGAGATTCAGGTCTCTCAGGATGAGAAAAACAAATGAACAATAACACCATGGCGCTACTGTCTGTTGAGGCAGGAGTTGCTGCAAGGTTTTAACAAGGTTACAACTGAGGACTTTTTAAAATGGTCAGTAAATTATACATATATGGCAGGTGTTAATTTCAGTGTACCTTGCTTTATCGTTTTAGATAACTCTTCAATCCAATCCAGCCATTTGCCTTTCAACATATTACAGTCACTTAACATTTATAAAGAAGAAATGATGGGTTATCAGAATGTAAGCGGCCTTTATTATGTAATTTACTGACATTTAAAAACTGCACGCTTGACTAAGAAAGTGAAAAATCCCTGACCTTTAAAGCTTACTAACATTTGTATTTGTGGATTTGATGTCATGTAAGAAAGGAAGTAAGTTGTTCATAAAGTGTCATTAAATACTGACTATATTACTCCATTGGATTTTTCATTTATGAAGCCTGAAACATTATTAAACTCTTTGACCTTGACCTTTGACCTCGACACACCCACAAGCCTCAGCTGAACTTGTGCTGTGTTTAGCACTAGCACTGATGTGAGGCATTATTATCATTATTATCTAGTTATGTTTTGCTCTGTTTCAATTTCTCTCTATATGTTGCTGATACATTTATCACGACTTTTTTTAGACATCATCTTCTTTGTCTGTCAAACCAATGACATGCAAAGTGAAATGACGGAGACAGGCCGAGACAACGCTCGTCCTCGCGAACCTTGTTGTGACCTCCAAACAGCCTGTTTTCAATAGGTGCGCTGTCTCGAGTCACCAGTGATCTTCAATGGATGCAACAATGTCTGACAGGTGACACATGTTAGGTGAGAAGATGGATGACTGGATATGATGCTCAGACCTTGACACAATAAGTTTAAAAAAAAAAAAAAAAAAGCTTCCCCCGTCACCGACGCACGGACGCCCACACACACACGCACACACTCACCTCTAGTGCCAGACAACCTCTCCTCTCGCACCTGCTGTGTTTCGTCTGGCTTCGTTGCTCAGTAATGGTGAGTGACAAGTTTCAGAGAGAGTAAGAGAGATGGGAAATAGTGATCTGACAAATTTGAGACCTAAATTCGGCAAAATCTATTCTGGTTTGCTTTGATCAGATCAGTGGCAGACAGTGAGGAGCGACTCTCCTGGGGAAACAGGATGAAATCTCTGGGGAGTTTCGCTACAAAGCCGACTCTGCAAGTGTGTGTGTGTGTGTGTGTGTGCCCCTTTCCACAAATGTCTGTCCATGCATGTTTGCTTGTGCCATTTATGTCCTCAAAGGTTTGTCCTATCCCAGTTGTGTGTGTGTGTGGGGGGGAGGGCTACAAATACAGAAACAGCTTCTACTGCAGATGCCCAGTTGATTGGCAGGGAAAGAAACAGGTTGGAGCAAACAAATGATGGCACATCCAGCTTCATTTCTCTCCTTCCTTTACTTTTGATCGTCAGCTTATCGGTTCAGGTCCCTGCCGGACTCTTTGTCATTCTTACAAACACCTCCAACAAATGCTCCGAAGGAATTTTTCACAGTCCCCGAAGGTTTGTTTCACTTTTAATGATGCCCGTATTAGAGAGCTTGGTGGGAGTTTGCTCCGACCGTCTCCTCATGCCTCCGCCCCGGACTATTCCCGAGCATCAGACAGCCCTGTGATGGATGGCTTAATTAAGGTGAAAGACAATGAGTGAGTGCTTTTCATTGTGTTTGATCTCGGTGGCTTCTGACAAAAAAAATGGATCGCTCTTTTTAAAGTGGGTCTCCTTGGGGAAATGTCATATCTATCATTTAAACACATCTATCTGGTCCAAGTGAAATAACGTCCGCATGTGTACATCATTCACGTCAGTCACTCTAAAAATACTGTGGTCGAGCTACTTTGTTTTAACCTATTCAAAAGTTATTGAAGCTCGATTGTAAGATTTTAACATTTTCATATTAAATCTCTTGTTTACTCAAAAGGACAAGAGGATTGTTTTTGTCCTTGCGCGTTCTCCTTCAAATCCTCAGCGTTACTTTTACAATTATAACTAAGACCGACATCATCGAACATCAACACCTTGCGCACACGCACCCACACACACGCCATCATCATTACGCACACAAGCACATGTTATGCCCACACAACCTTGCAGCGCCATTATTTTATGTCTTCATCCCCTCCACACCCACTCGCGCACAAACACACTTTTAACTTACCAGACAGGATGAATGAAGTTACACAGCTATTTTTTGAAAAGAAACCAGGCTTATTAGGCTCAATTGGAAAATTAGGGTTGAAGATTGTTACCCCACAGTTCTGTTTACTGAAAAGCTAATTTTCGTGATAGGTATAATATGCTCCCTTGATGAAGAAGTGAAAACTAAGAGTGTGATTACAATTAGTCATCGCAGACATCGAAAGTGGCCGAAAGCGAAGCTGTCGTGAGAAAATGTGTCACCACATCCCACCTTAATCATCCGCTTACGTATGTTCGAGGCTCACTCACTGTGCAACATCGCATCTTTTGAGAGATGCGGCATCCAGAGGAAATATGTTCACACGGCCAAATTTGTGCAATCACGATTTACTTTCAATGCAGTAGTTCAGTGCAGATGGAGAAAGTAGCGTGCTCTCTAGGTGCTGAAGTGAAATTAAGGGTGTGGAGGTTCGGGTGGAGGAAGGGTGCGTCGCAATCAATGTTCATTTATTTTAACATTGCATGCACAGATATTAAAAACGTTGTCATTTGGCATAATCTGTAGAATCATAAAAGCCATTTGCCCACAGTCGTCATGTCAGTTTTTTTTTTAATATGGTTCAAAATGATACAAATCTGCTTAGATAATTAAAGAGCAGTATTCAATGTGTGCATGTATGAGAGAGAACTCAGTCTCCTCTGGGTCATTGTGCAGCTAAGGATTTTGGAATGACAAGATTTTAAGACTCTCTAATGATGTGCCTCATTGTATCTTCGCAGACAGGAAATGTGCAGGAAATGAGTCACAGATAGATGAGCCGAGAAAAGAAATGAGCTTGAATCAAATTGTAGTTTTTCAAGTCAAATTTTTTTTTTTTTTCCGCCACCTCTTTCTTCCTCCTTTTTTTTGATGAGCGCAGCAACCACCACAATTTAAAGTTAATTATGTCCATCTGTGCCTGGCTACATCCTCCCCAAGAGCCTGTATGGGGTTCGGGCAGGAAATCAAACAGACAAACAAACATGTCAACATGGGAATATTAAGAATAGAAGAATATGGATCCACACGACCTCCTCTCTGTCACAAACTAGTATCTTGTGTTCCAGTCTGTGGGCTTTCATAGACAAACATAGCTGCAGGTTTTTTGATGGTGCACGTTGTCCTTGAGACGAAAAGATGAGTCATTATTATCATTTATCAACTTTGAGTTAATAAATCTGAGTAAAGCTGTAATTAAAAACTCACAATTATTTTTTATTGAAGTCCAAGGATGAGCTCACCATTTCTGAAATGCGTGCATCTTTGAGCAACCTTAGTTTTACTATAGTTTCTTATTTGCACCATTATCAACAGTTTTTATTTTTGCTGCAACATCCCTCTTGCTTCTAACCTCACCTTGAGTTACAAGCCAGCTAGCAGCACAACAAGCCCAGAAAATGCACCACATATCTAAGTTCATCCAAGGCTGAGGTCCAAGAAACACACACATTGATGAAGTGCCATGGCGACTGGAGATGCATACTGCAGCTGGAGGAGTGTATTGTTATTTACAGCCGTAGCCCGGGGGAAGGAGCCGCTGCAGGGGGGGAAAGCGGACGCTCACCTGGGAGCTGCCGAGCACAACCACAGCCTTGAGCTGCTGGACAGAGCGACTCGAGGGAAGCGGGCCTTTCGTTCGATGCCTTGCTTAAGGGGTGCTGCCATGTTAATTATCTATCAAGGGGGCAGTCTTTGCATGTCTCTTTGTGATCTGTCCATTATTCCTCTCCAACAACTTCTCCTCCTCCTTCCATTTTTCGCCTCATGTCTTTCCGTCCTCCCAACTATCCCTTCCCCCTCTCAGCTTCCTTTCCCCCCCTCTCCATCTGTATTACCCTTTAAATAATTCCCTCTGTATTGAGTCAGATTTCTGTTTTTTTCCCCATCCCATGAAGGCACAAGCCTTGAAGCGCCAGTTCCTGGCAGCACTTGTTTTGCACCAGTGCTCCATCCCTCTCTTTGTTTTCTGCCATCCCTCTGCCCGTCAAGAGATTCTGCTGCTTTCTCTGCTCGGTGACGCCGCGCGGGATTACAGTCCTCCCACGGTTTGATCTGCCGCCAAGAGACATGTGCCGTGTGCGCACGTCTTTTTCCGGACGCTGCATCTGACCGCTCGCATTCCACCTCTGTCCCTGTCATGTCGTTCGTCACGCGAACGCCCACTCCTCCAGTCAGTTTCACATTTGTTATACAATGATTTTTTTCTCTGCACATGCAAGCGCACGCTCAGTCTAACATTTGCTTGGTCTCCCAGAAACAGCAGGTATGACACGTGTGTCCGCCGAGGTTTGTGAATGGATACAACTGCGTTTCCGAGAAGGGCCCGCAAAGCTCGCAGCACCGGTTACTCACTAAAACTCCTCCATCATTTTCTGCATGCTTCCTCTCCTGTCACGCTTTCCTCTTATATTCCACTATTTACTCTACATGCACAATAATATGGTTCTCCCGTGTTTGTTGTGTTGCCAGAAGATATGCAGCATCCGTCTTTTACTGCATGTGATCCATTTATTCTCTGTTTTTCCACAGGCAAAACTCCAACAAAAATCAATTCGCTGCCACATGTGTAAAACTTCTATATGAAAACTCTATATGTGGATTTTTCCTGGCTGTAACAGGGTGAAACAGTAATTGTGTCTTCCCTCAAAAAATACAATTTAATAAAATGGACACATTGGTTTCACTTTAACTCTTATTTTAAATCAAAACATTAAAATGGATTCTTTCCTGTTGACACTGGTTACCACAGTTTACATTTAACAGTAAATAGAAGAAAATGTTCACAATTATTGAACGATAACAATGACGCCAGGATCTCTTTGAGGCTATATTTGAAGCTGACACTAACACGATAACAGTGCTCGTGTGCTGATGTAAAGCAAGGTTACAACCTTTCCTGCGTTCGCCATCTTGGCTCAGTTTAATTAGCACAAAACACAAAGTGCAGCTGAGGCTGATGGGAAAGTCATGTCAACCTGAAGGAGGATGTGAATGTGTATTCAATTTCATGGTCATGACAGCTGTCCATATATACTGAACAACATGCATCGCAGCCCATGCAGAGTGTATTCATTTAATGTTATTCCTCGTGTCTTCTGTTGGCGAGGACTCATTGAAATGAATGAGTGGGCCGCGCTTCTTCACGTAGCATTATTGTCTGTCTCTTAATCATCAACAGTTTCCTTTCATGTGTTCCTTCTTTTTTTACTCCTAACTATTATTTAGCCTGGATACTTGACCACGAATAAATGAGTGTTTGAGCTGCAGGCAGAAAAATGAAAACACTGTTGCAACATACCCATCCATCACCGTCACAGTTTTTTTTTTTGCAAACATAAAAACATTCAGTCCTCCCACACTTATACAATGACCGGGCTGTGTTTCTGCATATCACTTCACTCCTGTGTAGGCCTCTTCTTCCCTCTCATATTATGCCCTCAGGCAGCCCCGCTTACCCCACCCACATCTCCCCGACATCCACTCTCTCCTCTCTTCACTGTGACATAGGTGACACAGCTACGGGCAGTTAACGTGTGAAAGAGTGAGACTGATGTGTGGCTCTGCCTGTGGCTCTGTCATGTAACCCTCCTCGCTTCCCTTTTTTTTTTTTTCTTCGCTCTTCACTCCTGTCAGAAGCGAAGCGTCGACAGGCCGTGTTGTCCTGTCTTTAGTTTTGCAGCGATCCTCGTATGACTCTTTTCGACATGCTGCTGGTCGTCCTGTCCCCGCTTGTCAGGGCGGGCGGAGGATAACGCGGCGTGCAGCACCGTGGCAGCGGGGAAAACCGAGCCACTCTTTTGACTCCTCGGCTGTGACACAACGTGCACGCTTTTGATTTATTCCAGCTCGTCTCCCTGCATGTTGTCAGTCAGGACGGAGCATGACATGTCACCCTCTTGGCAAGGGGGGGGAAAAAAATGGAATTGATAACAGTGAAGAATGTGTCACTTTCAAGTTGAAAAAGGAATCATTGTTATTTTTATGACGGAGCTAAATGATGGTGGAATGAATTTTATCTTGCAAAGCAATGTTTGACATTATTTTTTTATTATAGGACTGTGAATATTCAGACCTTTTAGATGGGGAAAAGTTTGCTTAGGCTTTTTGGTGCTGACACAAGACGTGTGCCAAAGCAGAAGAAGAGGCCAGATTTTAACACTGTCAAACAACCAATGAGCAAATAATAAATAGACAGAACCAGAGTTTCTCTCTACTAATTTGTCTTAGCTCAGTAGACTAACTTTAATATTTCTGCAGAGAAAAGTCAATAACTGGGGCTAACTCTTCTCTTCTGTTTGCATTAAGAGTTTCTTTCTTTAAGAATATCCATCCCACGCACCCGTGCTCTTTTCCCTGCATCGGTCCCAGAACTAACACCGGTGGCTCCCAGCAGCTTAGGCTTTATTATCCCGGCTTGTGGTTCTTTTCATGACCAAAGCAGCAGCGGCCTGATCCTTTGCATCATGTTTTTGTGTTGCATTTAAGTTCCAGTAAGTAATCCAGTGTGCATACAGATTCCGTTTCACATATTTTGCAAGCTGTAGATAAAATGGAGAGTAATATTTTTTTGTTGTTGCTGGAAGCAGTGTCGTACCAGATGGACGGAATATTGGTTGAATATCATCTAATAAAAGCCACAAAGGGCTCAAACAGGAGCTTTTATTGTGAACTATTGCACAAGTATTATATGGAATCTCTTCTTCTAACTGCACAGCCAAGTCTCAAGGAGATGTGAGTGAAGTGAAAACACCAGATAGAGCTCAAAGATTCATTTAATAGCAATATTGTTTCTGCATCCACCACCTGCATGCACCATGTGAATGAAAGCCAAGGTTAATGGTGTTTAAAGATTTGGGTCACGTCAGAGTATCTATGATCATTCGGAGTATCAAAGGTAGATGTTAATAAGGGTCCAGTTTCTGACGACCAGCTCTCTTAAAAGAGCTCACCGGAGTGGCTGATTCCATCGATCGGCGCCGCGGCTCAGCAGCTGCGAACATGGCTGCACTCTACCAACAAACCGGGTAACGCAACCCTGCCTGCCTTCCCAGTCAATGACTATCGACTCGAAACTGCATTTATTTGCAAAGAGCATTTGAAGAAAGCTGTGATTTCGATGGAGACAGTTACTCAATAGGGGCAAGTTTAATAACTCTTGTATATATTACATGTGGTTTCTTACACACAGTGTACACATCTGTTCTCTGTGTCCAGCTCTTTTCCACAAGCCTAAATGTGATGTTTGACACCGTACCTCTCCACATACTCTTGGATATACTGTCTTGTGCGCAGCCTGTTCACTCTGTCTGTCAGCTCCTGTGCTTGCTGTACCATGTAACAGTACGCGCCGCGTTAGTGTGAAGGTTGTCTCTGCCCCAGTGTCTCCAGGAAAAATACCTGCTCATTTATTGCACCAGGCGAATAAAGTGTTTTCTGATTCCGCTCTCTGGTTTGTTGATTTTCCTTGTTATGAGCATAAGCTCCATGTGACATGTCGCACCTTGGGGAAACAGAGCTCGACGTTTGGCTCCGACTGCGAGACAAACTAAGTGTGTTTGTCTTTGCAGTTCAGCGAGTCTCCTGTGCGTGCACAGGCGACAGAGTGGGGGAAGAGTATGATTGCAGCACTTTGGCTTGCGAGCTGTGTTGTGAGTTTTTTTTTTTTTCTTTTTTCCCTGGTTCTGAGACTGAATAATTTGCAGGGTGTCTGACTTTTAATCTTGCTGTCTTTGCGAGATGAAACAGGTGGACTATTGCTGTTGCTGGGGGTCTGACACACTGTGACAAAGACAGAAATCGACGTGTTGGAAGGCACCGGCTAAAGAAAATAATCTCTCTCAGCGGTGTCTTTTGGAGCAGGGTCTTATTTTTCATGAGGAAGAAAAAAAGCTGAGCTCAGTTGTGGCCTCTGTTTGTCGACCGTCCGCTGTTCCATGTTGCATTTTGGCAGGAGAAATTAGCATTTGTCGCCCAGCTCTAATACTTCCTCTCTGCATGACACAGAGTGTGACTTTGGATAGCCTGACTCAACGGATGTTTCATGGGGGAACAGTGATTTCTACTTTCGCTGCACAGCTGGTGGACTGTCAGCTCCAATTGTTTCTTTCCCCATCCTGCAATTTTTTTCTTTCTTACATCAGACCCAATCAGTGTCTGCTTCCCATATGAGTGCAAAGGTAATCAAACAGAAGGTACACACAAAAACCTTTTGGTTAAACAAATGCAATCTTTTTTTTTCATCCATGAACCTTTTCTCTCTTGACGGTGACGCCGGTTAGACTCATCTGTGCTAGAGGATTCATAAAAGAATTTGGAACAAAGAAGAAATGTATCCTGGCTACGTGAGTCGAAGACCTGGAGAGCACTGAGATTTTTGAAAACAAAAATAAGACAGAAAAATATGTCACAACAATATGAGCAACCTCACTCTTTCTAAGCATGAAACAAAGCTGGACGGAACTTTGACAAGAAGGTTTCTGTTTTTCACAGGTACATCTGATTCCAACTCGTCTCTTGGGATCTCATTTCCTCAGAAATCCCAAGAGACAAAGCCGACAATAGTTTAACAATCATGATTAAGGAGATGGGTTTAGCTGAGCATGCACGATCTTTTAGTTTAACTCTGCTCGACATCGTTTCTGCAACGGTAATGCAAGAACTAAAGCAGCTATTTGCCCGGCAAAGAGAGAATAATTATTTCTGAAAGGAACAGCTGAGCTACATTTTTTTTTTTTTCTAAATGACACATGAAAAGAGAGAAAACAAACACGTGAATCAAGCCCAGTTTATTCTAATGTGATGCAGGTCTTTGAAGCTATGCAGGCTTCAAATACTTGTAATGAATTAATGTGCATTCTCACTTCAAAATATTAAAGCAAATCTCTGTTTTCATCGAACTAGATTTTACTTTTGAGATCCACTTCAGCAGTTACAGACAGGTGTGGCCCCACCTGGGATCTGATTGGCCAACCTCTTGCAGACGCAGAAGGTCATAGGTTGCTGGATTTTTAATGTGATGAATGGATCATTAATAAGCCTTGAGTTATAAGCCCTGGATCAGAATCTCTATATGAAGTGACTGTTAACATTTCTTGCTGGCAAGTCAATCAAATAACTACAAAAAGACTCAAACAAAAAATACAGAATAAATCATTAATATACATATTTTATCTTGTTTATACTGTAACTTCTTATAGGCTGACATCTACTAGCTTTCCAGCTTCTGGAAACCGTGCCACCTCTTTTCTTTGCTCCAGCTGTGGCCACACTGGGTGAAGGCGGAGGTTTTCCAGGCAAGTGTGACACTTATGGGATCTCCCAGCTTTGCAAGGTGGAAATTTGAGGTTGAGGTCATGAAGGTAACTATATGAGGTTCCTGAATCTAATCCTGACTTCTCTTGGGAAGTGAGGCCCATTCAGAGCTCATGTCATCTGAGCCACCTTCATGACTTTCATGCTCCACCTCTGCTTTTAAACCTTATTCACAAATGGCACAAAAACAAATACCTCATCATGAGTTGCCTCAGGTGCGTCTCCATTTACAGAGCCGCTGTTGTCAGAACCCTCCAATATCAAAGAAACTGCTGCTCAGCACTAAACCTGACAAATAATTTGAGAGACAATGCATTTTATTGTTTCTGACATTCTGACACCCGAGCAGTGTTAAAAACAAATTGTTTGCGGCGTGCCAGGGAGCTGAGTTAATTAAATGAAATGACTGAATTAGATCAAGTCTCTAAAGAGCTGTGGCATTTAAGGGTTAAAAATGCACAGTCTGTAAGTGAAATGTCCCAGTTGAGCCCCCCTGTTCAAAAAATATTGTTCATGCAAGTAAAAAAAAAAAAAAAGTTTATCTGGTGTTATCTGGTGTGCACTTGTACCAGATCACGAACTGGAATCTTTTCTTCACCCCCCATTTCATATACGACCCATTCACACCCATGTGTACACACCCGCACAAGTAAAAAATACTGCTGTCACTGAAGTGGAAATCCAGCCTCTAATTGTCTTATAGATCTTTTCTCTCCCTCCCGCCCTCATTCTCCTCCAACCATTCGAAATAGATGGCTGGTACTTTCACTCCAGGCCTCGGGAGACTGAAGTAACAATTGCCACTCTGGTTCAAAACTGCCAAGGCATGTCTGCAGCCTGACATCACAGGATTGGCTTCATTATGATTTTTTTTGGAATGAAAGGAATATCGCTGTCTGAGTTTGTTGGGGATGGAGAGTGGAATTTTGATTTCTTTACATATGCGAGCAAGAAGAGTTCCACTTTGTTCACCAGGTTTCTGCTGAGTACTATACAAGTAATGATCTGTATTCATGTAAAAAACAAATGAATGGCTTAGTTGACTAAACCACAACACTATTCATCTTTTGAATGAAACATATCTTAAATGTGGCCAAATTGCTTCACAAAGCGCTGCTGAAAGTTTTTGCACACCTGCAGCACAATGAAGCTTTTCTGAAGCTCAGCACTGCTACCTTGAACATTATAACAAGAATCTCTATTCTGGAGCTAGACCGAGGCCTTTCTCCCGTCAATTCATCGTGTTTGTGGAGAAAAGATCCACATCAAGAATCCTCATTAGAAAACATTATTTATGTGCATGAATATACCTCAAATGTGTGTATTCAAATTCAGTGTGAGCGCGAGAACACACGGCTGTCACATATTTCGAAGTCTGCGTGCTTATGTGTACAATGCAATAGTTGGCTGACAGTTCCCAGCCTATCATAACTTTTCTGAGGTCATTGCATAAGTAGCTATCCTTTTTTTTCTTCCACCGAAAAACAGGACTGAGGGAATTCCACCGACCGTGCATCAAACTCTGTTTACAGGAGAACTTCTGCACACTTGAAGTAAAGTTGCTAAAAGCTTTTGGTGGCTCCAGAGGGAGCTGCGTGAGGTCTGATGAATGTCCTCGAGCGGAGAGCTGAACTTCATTGTCCCAGAGGAGAAATTCACAAAAATCATGAAAAAACGTTTGACACGATGATATGTGATGTCACTCAAGTGGCGTCTGTTGGGGCTGAAGGCTACAAGCTTGAAAGTGAAGAGACCTCTGCGGGAACCACCTCATTTAAGGCCAAAGGCTCGAGGCTGTAATTGATGCTACGAGCATGTCCATCAGTTGAATTGCATCATGGGCAATTGTAGGTCAATTAAAAACCCAGAGGTCACAGGAAGAAGAACAGAAACACACCCAGTTTGATGTGTAGTATTGTGGATTATAAGTAGTGGTAGTGAATGGAAGAGGAGGGGAGAGGAGGGAGACCGAGCCTCACATGGGTTACACATCTCCTTGGATCTCTGCCCCCCATTCACTGAAGGCCTTTGATTCCACCCTTTGATCCTTGACTTTTAGAGTGGACAGAGTCTCATAAATACAGAAGGCGAAAACAGCAGGTGCGAATGCATAACTTATGGCCTCAGCCTCACCTCAATCATCCTCACCCCCGTCATTTTTTCCCTGCACCTCCTGCCAACGCGCACGCCCTCTCACTTTCTCATACCTCCTCCTCCTCCTCTTTCCCTCTGTCTTCCAGCCATCAGCCTGTGACGCAATCCTGTTGCCATGTCGTTGTCATTCAGCATGGCAGAATTAGCTCCCGCTCGGCACCGCTGTGTGTTTTCCGCTGCACCCCCCGTGTGTGTGTGTGTGTTTCAATGCATCCAACTGCGGCGCTATTTTGCCTCCCTCGCTCGCGCTCATGCACTCTGCGTCTGAATGCGTGATTTGTAGTTGCTGCTGATGTGCGTTGTGGCCGTCTAATTTATTTGCATGCCTGTGTCGGCCCGGCTCGCCATAAGTCTCTGTCAAGGTTGCCTGACATTGGTGTTCACCTCGGTCTCAGGGAGCCGAAGAGAGCCCGGGCTGCTGAGTCAGGCTCTCCGGTGAAGAGACTTCAAAGTGGGTGGGGAGAGAGAAAGACATATAGAAAATAAAAGGGTGGAGGGGGCTCGACTATCAGCCAGTGTTTTGATTTCATCACCTTTTTTTTTTTATCCCCAGCGAGGGAGACAGCCCCTCCAGCTTCACTCGCTAATGAATTACACACTGGCTCACACCAGGTAGCAGAGATCTAGACAATGACTGACTGTGTGTGGTGAAGGGAGGCAGGAGGGAGGGAGGGAGGGAGGGGGAGAGGAGAGACGGAGAGATAGAAAGGAGAGCATACAGTGGAAGTCAGCTAGCCAGAGTCTCATTACTCTCTACTCCTGTGATCTCTCCCCGTCAAGGATGCTGAGTAGGGCTTTGTTGAGTCAGAGAGAGAGGGGGGGGTCGAGCGAGGGAATGAATAAAAAAAGAGAAAATCAAAAAACTGACAGTAGCGGCAGCAGCCCAGGATGCAGGGAGCAACAGAGCCACAGTCAAACGAATAATTTACCACCTAGTCCTGATCTTTTCTCTTTCCTACCCCCCTCCCTCCCTCATCTCCCCGTCGTCCTCCTCCTCTTCTGGAGGAGAAATTGGAAGATAATCCATTGCCCTGGCTTTGAGGATTGGCTTTGAAGGATGAGACAGACAGGCCTGTGCCAGAATAAGAGAAGCTAAAATGTTTTGGGTGTTTGATGGCTCAGTAGGAGAAGCCTTCAAAAGGCGCGACAAGGCAGGGCAGCTGCTTAGCTTTGCTGGTATTTGCAGTATGCGAGGCTTACATTTTGCGCCACAAGGAGAGCGAGGCACATTATGTCAAATCACGTCACGCTTTCGCCCCGGTTTGATTATGTATGTCTGTATTACGCGACTAAATAAAATAGATTTTCCTCGTGAGTGCGCGTTGAGTATGGACGTGATTGGATGCCCTGAGATTCGGTGTCCTCAGCAGGTTTTCCCGGAACAACACTGTAAAGAGAGAGAGACAGACTCCGCACACTGGAGCCTTCAAAGCTTACAGTAGTTGGCAGGGGTTGACTCTACTTTCCCAGACAGCTCCACTCGCTTTTCACTTCAGTTTGTTTTGCTGGCGCCCTGGCAGCCCGCTAGTTTGGCTCGCTCGCAGCCCGCGGCCCGTCCAGGCTACTTCCACTCCTTTTTTTTTCTTTTTTTTTTTTACAAATGGCTTTCCTGTCAGCACCTTTCGATTGAGTTCCCGGATGCCCTCGGCTCGTCTGACAAGAGGCCTTGTTCTTGCTTGTCACGTCGGGGCGCCGTGTCGAGGCAGCACCACGTCAGTCTGCCCGTCCGCGGCGAGACGTTGGCCATGGGAGTCTTCCAGTCCAGGAGGCGAGAGGGGAAGGGAAAATGGCGGGATGATAACAAAGCAGCAGTGTTACAGCTCTGACACGGTGTCGGACCAGGCATGAATACGCTTACTGTCAGTTTCCTTTTATGCCTTTTTCAGACACCTCGGGGAGTTAAAACTGGTATAGGTTGTGTAGATAAACAAGGTCGGGAGATTGGGGAACAAGGAAAAATGTAATGCTTCTAATGACTCGTGTCAAAACTGTTTTTGTTGCTTCAACTTAAATAATATGCCATAAAAAGGTTCAAGGCTATTGTTCACATTCATTTTGACTGTTCTGGCTTTTTGTTTGTATTTTTGCATATTCTTTTTTTTTTTTGGCCAAATGATAAATTAACCTTGATTATGTTAATTATGGCATCCGAAAACAATGCAACTCTGATTAGATGTAATGATGAGGACAATTAAAACAAAAGGAAACATTAAGGGGGAAAATGGTGCAAAACATTATTTTTTATCAAAAGGCAAACTTGTCTTATCAGAGAAATCCACAACATTGCCAATATTCTATGAATTTTACATTCTCCCAGCAACTTTTTTCTTTCCTCCCTCTGCTGCCCCATCCCATCTGTGTCAGCTGGTTGGTAAACATGGAAGCTCCGTGTCCAGTTATCGACATCACGCTTTGTGATTTTGAGGTCATAAATTTATAAGAGTTATTAGATGGCCGCGGCTCAACAGCGTTTGGAGTGTGCAAAGAAAGGCATCAAGACTGCAAATATTTGGAGTGGAGATCAACCAAACTCCCAAATACCCTCTAAGCTACTTTCCAAGAGCACGTCAGGTCATTTGACCGGAGACACTCAGGCCAGTTTGTGTCAACAGAAGTAGAGGACAAACCCTGGATAAGGTGTCTTTATACAGAGGAAAAATGATGGTTTCATCAACATCATGGTCAAGATAAAAACACTTTCTGCCAGAGGGAGCGCTGAATAATTCAGTTGATGCATGTATGAGGGCTTTCTGACCTCCCTTACACTTTAAGTTTTAGTTGAACTCAGCATCTAACTTTGATGATTTATTGACTGATTTCAATGCATTGACATTTGCGTCCATTGTGTCTTGTCATGATAAAGTAAATTACAGAAACTAATAGTTAAAGTGTGAGTAAAGTGATATCAAAACCCTGCATTTAAGTCAACTTTTAGGAAAATTAGAAGTTTATGGAAAGACAATAATTTTATTTAAAATTGATTTACTTATTATTTATTCTTTTTAATCACACGATAAATGATTTAATGGGTTGAGAAATGCTTCGAGCAGGAGCATGGCAACTTGTCTGAGACGAGCTCTGAAGAATGATTGGTTTAGTCAGCGGCTGAATTTGCTCAATTACAAGACTTTTTCAGTCCGTTTTACATGACAAAACACTCCAGCATGACTGGCCATTAGGTCCAATAAAACATTTAAATTTCAAAGTTGAAAAGACAGAAAAAGGACTCGAGCGAGTCTGCTCCGTGGGCCCAAAACATCAAAGAGGAAGATTTAAGAATTGTTTTTCGGTGAGTGAATTTAATTGGAATAGACGGGATGCCACAACACGTTATCACTTCTTGTAGCCCAGATGTTCTATTTGGATTCTTGATGATCTCATCTCTCTTTACCAGCTCAAAAGAAAACCATGCTTTACATTGTTTTATCAACTTGAACTGATGATATGTTTCAAAAGTCTGTTACAGGAAATGATGCCAAAGTTCTACTTGAGGTTTGAGAGACTGCAGCTGTAAAACATGGTTAAATACAATTGATTATTATATCCTTTATTATATCTATATTGTTTGCAGACAACTGTTCATGAGTCCATGTTTTAATTTCCTTTATACAATCATGTGTTCACAAAGTGTTGAACCTCTCTCCATCCTCGCTTGTGAACGACTGAGTCTTTCCAGGATGAACCTTTCATACCCAATCATGATACTATCACCTGTTACCAATGAACCTGTTTACCTGTGGAATGATCCAAACAGGTGTTTTCAATCAGTCCACAACTTTCACAGTCTTTTGTTGCTCCTGTCCCAACTGGTTTGAAACATGTTGCTGCCATCAAATTCAGAATAAGCAGATATGCATTTCTGAAACCTATATCATTGTGGCTTTTACTCTTCAGGAACGAGCTGCTGAGTCACAAGCCCTGGCGAGGACGCAGCGTTCAGGTTCCTCCTTTACATTCAAACACGAGCAGGGTCATTTCCCTGATTAGTCCCTGCTCTCTGTCTGAAGGCGTGCTAAATGGCACATGGTTTGACAGCGTGACTTCGGGTTTCAACTCCTTAATGAAACGTTTTTTTTCTTCCTTTAAACCCAAATCATCAGTTGTCAGTATGTTAAAGAGTGCAACTGTTTTACAGTCAGACTCGAGCGCAGAAATCTCCCCCCCAGATGGAAACCTTTAATTTGTTTCTCTAATGAAGGCACTTTGTGAACCGGGCCTTTGTATTTTACACAGTCAAGGTCACATTTCATTTCTGTTTGCCAATTGTTGAGCTGAAACCAAATTTCCCTTTAACACTCTGACTCTAACTACAGCTTCCTGCATCCATTTGCATGCAATTATCCTTCTTCCTCTTTGTGGATGTAGGTGTGATTGCAATAATCACAATACCTACCAAATTGGCATCCCCTGCATTCAGCTGGTTTTAACACACCTCATATGTTAGAAGTTGAAACTGTATGGCTGTGCCTCCCTAATATCACCTTCTTAGCCACCCACCCAACTTGTTTGCTCCTGCTTCCAGGATAAAAAAACAACCTCAAAAAACACTGTTCTTTCAGCAGATTTAGACAGTGGCTCCTTTATGCTGCCATTTTTTGAACCGAACTGACTGTTGCCCCGGTTGCACAAAATGTTCAAACAGTGTCTTGTCCTCTCCATTTAAACCCATATGGGATTAAAGTAAAATGGATTCTCTCCTCTGACTATTCCTCTAATCTCCTTAACAATGTGTTGCTCCCCTCTTTCTCTGCAGCAGCTGAAATTCCACCAAGCTTGATGATTCAACCTCCCAACCGTACCACTGTGCCTTTTTCTCTCCTCTCTCTCTTTCCTCCTTTCCTGTATTATCCTTTTTTGGCCCAGCAACTGTGCGCTTCTGTATCAACCCTCATCCCTTGGAAAAAAGACAGAGGTGACTCAATGGCAATGACTTCTTTTAAAATGACTTTAAGAAGAAATTACCAATATTTTAGATTCATATAGTGCAGGCCTATACATGAATATACATCAAACATAATGCAAAAAATAGAGATTACAAATGACAAAAAAAGTATTTTCTGCAAAGACGTTTTGTCCATTTTGTGTAGATGTTTTCATTGAGCCTGGAATGGAGTGAATTTCAAAGATATGCAAATGCAAAAAAAACCTCATTTGTTCTAATTTAATGAAAAGTTTTCAGTCTTTGTGCACTAGAATAGAAAAAAACTAAAAGAAATAGTCTTCGATCTCAGGGCTGTTGGTGATCGCAGCCAACTTTTAATCAGGGGGCAGAGAGTCGAGCAGGTAACCGCGTAAAAAAAGTTTCATTTCGATTCTGTTCATTTGCAATTCTTGGTTCCAATGGGTTCGTCAAGTTCACGGATTAGTCAGCATTTTCAGAGAAAGGCTCATGAAGCTGAAGTGAAAGCATTATGTTATTGTTCTACAGGGGCAGACGCTGAATCCTATCTGTGACGGCATCACGCCGTGATTTTGGTAACATGCCCGTTCGACTCAGATCACGACTCCAAAACCTGATCAGAAGGGCTGGAAACAGAATTTGGCGTGCCGCCCTCATCTTCTCCCCAGAAGATATTTGAGGAGACAGTGAGGACACAGAGAAAATCACCTGTGACCCAATCCCTTCGCGAAGAGAGTGAGCCAATGCCTTCGGGCAGAAGGTGCAGGTTACCAAACTGTAAAGCTGAATATAAATTTTAAATGCACCTTCGTTTCACTATCAGTCAAACTGCTGAACCTGAAGAGATGAATGTGCGATATCTTTGTATAGGGCGATATTCTTGGTGTCTGTGAGGTGTGTGATGCTGCATGTCGACCGGAGTTTGATTGGACATGTGTGCTACTATGTCCTCAGACATATTTCCCCGAGGGAGACAATAAAGGCTAATGTAATCTTGAATAAAAAGGCTGCCATGAAACAGCAAAATTAGTTGCACTTTTATAACTGGCTGCCGTATTTTACAACCATAACTTTCCTTTTTTTTAAAAAAAATCATGTTATCACCCATCTGTGCTTTGCCTGTGATAATGCAAAGATGATATCTCATATTGCCGAGTTCAATTTGATTCATATTGTGCATCTAACTCCTGGAAAAAAAAGCACTTAATAAGGACCCGTTTCAAAGGGAAAACTCAGCTTATTATTTTGCCGCGTTGTGAATTGCAACTTGCTATATTCTCCTTTATGCTCTCGACTGCAAACGCCATCATCAAGGACATATGCACTTTATGCCAATGAGACGCCAAAACGCATCTGTATACATTAGGCTGCCTGCCATGGCAGGTCCGGGCACGGAGCGACTGATCTGACTAAGTCTTTTTGTGCCGAGCTCATTTGTGTCTGTTGCTGCTGGCGTGTTCTTCCTGTTAGATGATGACAGAGGTCTCTAAAATGCAGATACTTTCTTTGTGCCGTGTTTGAAGTGCTGTTTGCGACTTTAAAACTCTATGAATAATCTTCAAGGCAACAGCTAAAACTCACAGCAGGTTGCCACCTCTTCCTTCTCAGCTTTACCAAATTGGAACCCAGCATTTGCTCAGGTAACCAGGTGAGCTCGGCAGATACGCGGCATCAACTAATACAATATAATAAACAAACTTTAATTGAATTCTTAGTTACTGCTGATGTCACAGTTTAAATACGGGCACACACCCGCGAGTGCGCCGGCTTTAACAGGATGTCACTCACTTTAGAACAATTTCAGCCGTTCTCCCACAGCTTAACAGCACCCTCTCACTCACGGCTAATGATGCACCCATGTTGTCACTTTCCCTAATTGAGCAGCTGATGTGCATTAACTTCAGAGGCAGAACTACAACAGGAAAAAAAAAAAATAAATAAATAACCATGCTTGTGTTCTTCATTTAGATAACCAAGCTGATGAATTAGCAGATTAACAGCGGTCATGTTGGGAAGTGTTTGCATAGATCAACCCAAACTTTAAGAGACTACTCCATTAATACTCCATTTTGTTTAACATTCACAGTCATATCTTTTTTTTAATTTGTGTGCTCAGTGAAGCGTAATCCCCATTAGCACCCGTGCCCTTCACCCTCTGCGTTGTGAAGTGCACTTTACAATAAGCCCTTTTCCTGGAAAACATTTTGCCACTCGAGGAAAAGCACTTGTGTAAATATGAAAAGTAATGATGGCTGAATTCCATGTGTCCTGGTATTGTACAAGACTGGGATGCTTTAAGATGGCCATTGTTAACGTTGCTGTGCTTTTCCTACTATAACAAGGCCAAATGTCTGGAAAAGCAGCCAATCAAAATGCTGGTTTGCTTCTGATGTCTCACAACTTGGACAACAACTCTTCATCTCCAAATGACATAATAGGTTGCTTGTCTGAGCTTTTGAAAATGATAAATATACTTTGAACGTATCGAATAAGCATTAACTGATCTGCCACTTTTCTGGTTCTTCTTGGTCATGGTTGGAAATAGATTTACGTCACGATTGCAGAAACCAGTTTGTAAGAGACGGGATGTGACAAACCACCAAAACCGCCTTCATATGAAAGAGTCATGCAACTTCTTCAATATCTTTGCTTCTGAGAGGTTGCTTACAATAATAATACCACAGGTTACTAGTATTTTAACAAACCGATGCACTTCCTGTTGAGGACAGTCTCACTTGAATGCTTGACCAGTGAACAGGTTTTGAAAGTGTTTATTATATTCGACAGTTTGGTCGGCGACTGACCTTTTTTTTTAAAAGGTCATAACGTCTTTGTAAGTTTGGTTTCAGTGTTTGGATGAATGCTTCTCAATGCGCTGCTGATGTGTTGCCTCTGTCGTGACTTTCAGGTAAAGCCACGGTTGAAGGGCTCTGCCTGCGATCAAAGAAGAGCTACAATGCACTGCTATCACTTTTAATGTTCAGTTCTCGCCGCTTTAATCAAGAATCAAAGTCTTTGCTGCCATCTAAGAACTATTAAAACACAGACTGCAGATTCATATACCAACTGGGTGGATCTTAGAAAGAGCTCCCAAGACTTTTTTTTTTTTTCTTTCTTTTTCATTTCCCCTTTCATAAGAAAAAAAAAAAAATCTCTCTGATGTTCTGTGATTACAGTAATAGCCACATTTCACCAGAAGATTATGTAAATCTAATAGCTGGACTAAGTCCCAGCCTGCCATATTAATGTGGATAATTTTGTGGTTAAATTGTGAGCCAAAAAAAAAATCTGTCTCCCACTTGCACCTTTCCAATTGTACCAGACTTGTTTTAGCTTTTGAATACAGCAAATCCAATTTACTTTTTGTACTTACTTTAATTTCTGCAAATACTTTTTACTTCTTCTAAAAGTTCTCCCATTTAAATGAAAGAAAGTGAAATGCAAACTTTCTAATTGAGGTTGATCATAAATTCATCGCCTAATAGGACAATCAGGTATAAAACGCCTAAAGGCGGCTTTGTACTCTATGTTCCGTCTTTTATTTGTCCCTGTTTATGGAGATAATGATTAATGCCTGAGGCGAGTCGGCTGTTTGATCCAAATATTTATATCCAAAGACTACAAGTACAACATCACATGATCATGATTGATTATTCTATAGGCAAAACCGCCATCTGGCTGATGCATTTATTATCATAAGGCGCTGGTAATCATGGCTGATGTCGCAGTGTTAAGTGGCTTCGCATATGTCAAGTGTGCTGTTTTTATGACAACATGTTTCAAACTAATTCCAGCCGGTTGATTGCTGAAGATGAGCTTTTGATTTTGAGCCCCATCAGATTCTCCTCTGAAGTACCTATTTCTAGCGGGGGGTATTGATTGTTTACAAAAACACATGGCTGCAAGAAGCGGCACCTCTCGAATCCTTAATTAGACATAGAAACCTGGATACTCTAGGAATGTTTCAGCCCTTTGATGTCAAACCACTCTGGGATGGAGAAAAAAATAAATAATGAAATATTAAAAAAAAAAAAAATGGAGTGCTTCTCAGAGGAATATAATACTTCAAGAGCACACGTTCCTCTCGCTCTCCCATGTTCTCACAAGCCATGGGGGACGTGCTTAACAGTATATAATTACTTCAACCTGCAGCTGTGCAATACCATCTGAAAGGTAAACTCACCAGAAAATTCCCTGTGAGAGGCCATCTTGCTTTTGCTCTTTGAAAACAGGGCTCCTTTGATGGCGGGGACGCCGTCATCTCCGCTGCAGGTATCCTGTTTTAGAGACTTCCTATCAATCAAGTGGAAGTGCATGAAAGTTTTATCTCGAGGCGAAGCCGATGGGAATGTGTGTATCTGGTTAAGTGCAAAATTAGTATAGAATAATTGCTGCTCGTATATGAGCAGAACATCTTTTGCAAGACGATGCCCTAAACGCCTACATGCATGTTTTCCTTGCCTTTATATTGAAAAAGTATGTGGAAGAACACAAACTGCAGAGTTTTACTTTAGGAGTCAATTGCACCTTTGAATCTGGTGATGCGGCCTCGAGGCCACATTCACGATCATTCCAAGTTGGGATTGTGGAGCGGAACAGGGTTGTCAGCTTGTCCTCTGGGATCCCTGGGGGCTCGGTCCTTGGCCCTGTGATCGCGTTCCTCAACTTCTCCTGTGTACATTTCAATACCAAAAACACTCTTTTGTTTCACCGTCTAACACTCAGGTCGGGGGTGCAGGTCTGTGCATGCCTTGGAGACGGATGGATGTCTGCCCGCCTCGTGCTCAGTCACAACAAGGCTGAGCTTCTCCAAGAAGGTTCCTGACCTCTGCAGGCCGGGGCACAGCATAAAAACCTGGACCACGCACAAAGGCCTCTGTGAACCCATGGGAATACATACCTGGTATCACACGAGGACCGTGTATATTCCCCCCAGTCGTACAGATCTTCTGCATCGCTGTGTATAAGAACATAACACCCAAAACAAATATGTGTCACCAACACTCAATTCGTTGTGTAAGGCTTGTGAAAATATTGATCCTGTCAGTGTTATGTGTGGAAGCACCATGGCTGGTCTCTCAGCTAGAATCGTCCACCAAACGCATCTCAGCAGATGAAGTGAGCTAAAAGATGAAGTGAGAAATAGTTCCTCAGTTTGCATGAGAATAAAACTTATCGGTGCTCAAGAGATGCTGCTAGCTCTAAACTAAGAGTTTTCAATTCATATTTCAACATTTCTAATTTTCTTTTACGTTATCCTGATGTATAATGAGCTACTGTGAAGAAGTCTGCAACTTCTGCTTTGAAAAGTACAATATAAATAAATCTCAACTTACTTACTTTTAGTAGTTTGGCTCATTGTTTCAGCACTGCTCCGATGGGGATCCGGGCTTGATATTGATATGCTAATGTCAGCACCACTCTACAACCAAACTTTCACACAACCGGGTTGGTGGCAGAATTTTTTTTTTTCCTGCCTAACCAGCAAAACTCATTTTTTCAAGCATTATATCCCATTTTTATTATATAGCAATTTGCAACCTGCTCCTTTCTCGCTCGCCTTCATGCCCCTCGGGCCATTCCAGAAAACAGCTAGTCTCACCTTCAACATCCCAAAATTGTTTCTTACGCTCCTCCTGGCAGGTCTGATTGTATCAAATTCAGAACGCCGCATCCGCACATCCAAGAGATCCACACCCCCACGGTCCTGCTTCTGCTCACCGGTGCATCATCTGCCACTTCTGGACACTTAGCACTCTCTCTCTCTCTCTCAGCGCTGGCCTGTTCACGGAGCCAATCAGTCTTGCCCCTCCGTCTCTTCAGGCTTTCCAGCGGGTGGAATGACCCCTCAAGACTTCAGTCAGGAGAGTCACTCACTTTTCAAGAAGGTCTTTCCATCAGCTTCTCCTCGCCGAGTCGCTTCCCCTCTCTGCTCTCCACACTCTAATTGCTCTCGAAAGTGTCTTCTCTCTCCCTCCTTAGCTTGTTAAGGTTCATTTCCTGACACTTCGCATTTGAATTGTTATTTTGCGCTTGCAGGAATATGGTCAGGACAGTATGGCCATGAGCATTGTGCTACTTTAATATCTTTAGGTGAATAAGAAATAATGCGTTGTTGAATTATAAAAAAAGTAAATCCAAAAATCACTCTGTCTATTTGTTTTAAAGCCAGATTGTCTGCAAAAGCTATATGTTTAACTTACATTTGAACAACTGTCAACTTTCTTTCAAACTACATAATAGCACAATTCCAGATTTACTTTAAAAAACATGGCTTCTTCAGCTGCTTTTACTTTTTTCTTTACCTACTAAAATAATGTTGCTCTATTTTACTGTTGTATCAAATCCAAACTAAGTCTTTTGAACCTGCCGTCATATTCTGGGATTGACTTCCAATTTTATTCCAAAGCACATGCTGATATATTTTTGCTGAGAAATCCTTTCATTTTCTATTACTGTGCAATTCTGATCACAGTCGCAGCAATATACCGTGAGCAATTTAGCAGAAGCTAAGGTTTGGTGCAAAGTTCTAAATCAATATGAAGTAATAATGTAAAAAAACGAACAAACCCAACATGAATTTACATCTCTGTGTCCTGGCAGGGTCTCGGCTGCCTTTTCTCTCAGCTTAAACTTTGAAATGAAATGTGTGAAGTTGCATTAATTTCCGAGGCGGTTGCATCATTATTCCATCAAAGAAAATCTGCAGAGAGAGAGAAAAAAAAATAAAAAAAAGGTGCGAACAAGTTACTTCGGGGTTCACTCTTGAAAACCAGGTATATTGAAAATTGGAAATGGTCGTATTCAATCACACAGTCGTATTTGTGTAACAAGAGTGTGTGGTGTGCCGTGAAAAGGGGTGGAAGTGCCGGACAGAGAATGTAAAAGATTCGTAATCACAGCCTTTATACGATATGTAATATAAAAATAATGGCAGACGCAGAGATAATTATAAGGCCACAGCATTTGCAGGTAATTGCAGATTGGCTCAAAATGTTGAACCGAGTTCTCATGATGAATATTTGATAATTAGCAAAGCACATAAAGTAATAGGAGAGAGTGCATGAGAACAGTGACTGCTACTGAAGGCAATGAAGGCTGACATGGCTTCTTCAGCAAAACCAATAAGAATGTTAATGTGTTGTTTTCTTGTGATTGACCACAAAATGATTAGAGACCACATGAACACAACATAGATTGAAATAATAAAGGTATTAAAACTACACCATCATAGAAATTATGCTCATTTGCAACAGAAAATACCATTAACATAATTATTGCTAATTAATGTTGATATTCAACATATCAATAAATATTCACCATAAATGTTTTCCATAAATGCAATGCAACATAGCAATTAGAGCATTATTAAACTTATTATGATTCTATTGAGGAACTCACGAGTCTCCCTTCAACTTGATGTACATTGTGGACATCATGCTGGCAGCAAAACTTAATGGGGGAAACAAATTAGCACCATTTAAACACAATCTCTAGAAGACAAGGTTGCCTTTGAAGCCTCATATCATTTCAATTAATATTGTACGTTATATTTTCTTGTTTTGTATGTAATGTTTTCTTTTGTCTTTTGTCTTATTCGGCAGCTTTAGAAAGTGCTTGCAAGACAGATTGCATGCATGTGCAGCATTTCAAGTACTTTCAGGTGCATCAATGTACAGTAAAACGAGGACATATTGTCTGAAGCCATCATTGTTTGCAGTAGAGCCACAAAAGAAGTACTTTTCATTTAGTATAATGGGAGAAGGGAAGTCGCAACGTGTCCAAGCCGTACTCCCACAACAGCCTCTCTATTTATATGCAAGCATTACATAAGTCGTGCATGCGGTGGCCATGCGTCAGAAAGGTTGCAGCCAGTGTGCACATGGCACGATCTCAAGGAGTTTGAGGTTGGTGCTGCTGCGCGTTCGGCCATGCATTTCGACTCATCCGAACTTGCCCCATTTACAGTATTTCATAGTGAAAGAGGAGTAGAAAAACGTCATCACCAACATCATTAATGCAAAGGCCAAACATACATTAAAGAATACTTATTTGAATAGAAAAAGTCATTTATTTTCCAATATGTTATTAATTGGTTTTATATTCTGTGAGCAGGAAGGAGCATAGATCAATGGTTTACAGCAAAAAGCTTACAGGGATTGATTTTGGGGGCATTAAATCTTGTATAATTTAATGATTTGCAGGGCTTTTTGTGAGCTCGACATCTCTTAAGCGAAGCTGAATAGAGCAGAATAGAAGAGAGTAGAAAACATCCCAGCAACAGAACAGCTTTTCTGTTTGCTTTATTGCTCATTGTTTTTTTTGTTTTTTTTTACCACCCAGAAGGACATTGTTCGACACACCGGGGCGCAGAAAGGAGTCAAAAGCTAATGTGAGTCATTGTGATGTGCGGCGGAAAAAAGAAAACAGAGAGAAAAAATATGGCGTTTAGCTCGATCTTTTGGGGGGGAGTGTTTTGAAAAAATACAACAGCTCAACAATATCTCAGCAGCAATAGAACCTCAACAAATGCGCTTGGGGGTGGGGGGGGTATCAAACGGATGAGGCTGCATTTAATTTTCTTTGAGGTGGCCCTGGCAATAAAGTGTGGCTCATGGTGATAAGCAGGGAAGAGCTGAAGCACATCATTTCAGTTATGTAAACCATTGGAGGGATACAGTGGGCATTCTCCTACTCAGAGTGTGTGTGTGTGTGTGTGTGAGCAGGTGAAGTACATTAAAGCAATTCCTTTGCTTCTTCTAAGCTATATAATTCATGTCTCTCTTCCAGCTAAATGATATTAAAGAAGTGAAAAAGAAAAAAAAAAAAGATCTAATAAAACAGCAGAAAGGGTTTTTGGTGTATTTATAATTCTTTTCGGTCTTCAGATGAAACCGCTCAAGACTGTAAGCGATGCCCTAAACCTGCCTTTCGCCACCAGCAAATGCTCCATCACAACCGTTTTTCAAAACCATAACGGGGAAGGCCGGGCGCACATTCGGCGGCGGAGGAAAGACTCAGAGCACATCTGTGCAGCCGAGTCTTTCCTCCGCCGCTGCTTGACCTTGATGCCGTATGTAACTAAGCCCTCCCAGAAGTCTGTTTTGTCAGTCACTATAGTCATCCTCATCTCCATCCTTAATCTGGAGTAGCAGTTATTCCCCAAATCCCATCACAGCCGTCAACCAGAAGCCGCCACCTCCCAACACTGACTCAAGCGGAGACGAGATATTTTCTGACAATGGGAGAAAAATCTGGGGGAGGCCGGGCGCTTGTTGAAAGCTGTCAGCCAGCCATCAAATGCGGTTCGCATCAAATGTGTGTCCACGTTTTTTAGGCCGACGTGCTTCCGCTACAGTATCACTGTTAGAGCATTACCATAATGACAAAAGGACTTTCCCTCCTTGTGTTTTTTAAGCGTGGTCTGTTCTTTATTTATTTAATATTAGTCTGACAGATATGATGTCTTTGTTGTCCCACTTACTCGCTTGCCCATTAAATGTCATTAGCCCTGTTTAATGTCTCCTCAATTAAGGCATCCCTGAATGTCTCAGAGAGCGGCGGGATTGGAAAACAGCACGCCGCATTTGGGCGAAGACGATAATAACAAGATGTTTAATTGCGTTACTTTAAATGCATAATGATGTGTTATTAATTTTCAGAGCAATTTTGCTAACTTATGAACCATATCGGGAGCGCGGGGGCGTAAAAATGGGTCAGCAAAAAGCGGATGTACCGGGGCATAAAGATTAATCACAAGTTACATTTTAATAAGGTGCTACGTGTTAGTTAGTTATTCATTATTTCACTTGAGTGTGTGTACATATGTGTGCATGCACTTTTGCAGGGACTTAAGACAAAAACAAGATCCAAACATTGTGGAGACATTCTGCTACAAACAATTCAACCTATAGGGACGATGAACGTCTGTGCCAGATTTCACGGCAATCCATCAAATAGTTAGAGATATTTCAGTCAGGACCAAAGCTGTGGACTGACCAAACTTCTGACAGACCAACACTGCCATCCCTCGATCCACTAGCCCAGCGAGCATGACTAAAAAGTAAAGAAATATGAAAATTAAGTGGACGTTTCTGGAATCCACCTTGTCATCGAGAAAGAAACACGGTGGCCTGAGTGCTAAGCAAGGCAATAAATGCATGCAGTCATTTTCCTCCAAACTGATAAAGGTCGAGATTTCGATTCTCTCCAGGAGCCATTAGGTAAATCAACACCGATATTCTGCGTGGTGCGTCATCCTGTGATGTCGACTGCAGTGAAAGTCAGTCTCTAGTCAACAGCGTTAGAAATTATGTAGCGTGATGGATTAAAACGGTGGAGGCTCCGCTTCGGACGATCATATCTGGCCTCTCCTCTCGTGGAACCGTGCCAGAATCTCCCCCTCCACGGCGGATGAGGAATTTTAAGCAAGATGGATTTTCACGTATTTTTTTTTTCCCCTTTGAAGGTTCCAAGAGGTTGAAGCGGAGCCATATTTGCACACACACACACACACACACACACACACTCGTCTACACACACACACACACACACATGTGCACGCACTGCTTTTCACAGGCGGAGCATTTGAGGTTCTGAGTTGAGGAACAACTCGAGGCAGAGGACCGGCTGCATTTAATTGGTTTGCGAGACTTCCCGAGCTTAAACCTGGAGATTAATTAAAAATGAAAGAATGTGATGTGAAAGAGGAGGAAGAAGAAAAAAAAAAAAAAACAGCTTCTCTGAGTTTTGGCATCCATAATCCAAAGATATGAACCATTATATTTTCTTATGCATCCATTGTGACATTGTGGTCAAAGCAGGTCATTTTCTCATTGCTTTTTTTTTTTTTCCCACACAACCTTTAACTAGGAGGTAGATGCTTATGCAATATTCATCTTGCTTGTTAGCGCGTTCTTCGGTTGCATTTTGCTTTTTATTCATACAGTAGCTGCAACAACATTACATCAATAAATACATCTAAGCTCCAAGTACTGTAAATAAATACATTGCATAAGCTTGGTTGACCCTTGAGGCGAAAGGTTGCTGTGTGTTTCTCTGTTATGCTTCTGCTGTTGGATTCAATTTGAGATGAGTTCATGTAAAAGTTCACACCTCAGCATCTCAGGCAGAAGTGCCAATGGAAATATATGTGTCCTCACAACAACACTGGGAGCGTCATTTTTTACTTTATGCAGGAAGGTGGGATTGATTCCGCCGACCTAATGCTGCAAGTTGTAAGAGCTTGTGAACATTTCTGCCAAAAAATCTCAAGCAAAGACCGAATCCAACAATGAACTCATGTTACCATGTGTCCAAAAGTCTGACATATCTTCTCGCAATAGAGCTCCATTGTTGCCCAACAAACACGTCAATGAGCCATTTTGTTGCGCTCATGTTCACGAACGCGCTCCAATCCCACGCACGTCCGTCCTGCTGCCACGTCGTAAATACCCACACACGCGGCTCATGCGCGTTAATCCACACCCCAAAAATAGCCTCCAACATGCGCACTGTTTATTCTGGTTGGTTTTGGGTGAAAACGACAGCGCCCACCTGTTTGAGGGAATTACTTATTACTTATGTTCTTAAGAAGAACTGATTGGGCTTTGGGCTTGAGTGTGACAGACGGAGTGAGGAAGTCAGGGAGATCTTGCTGGCTTTGGTCTTTTTGTGGGATTTGTTGACAAGACAAATATAGAATAAGACCATCCTTGTCTTTTAAAGGACGTAAATTAGTGTATCATATATTGATCTATGCCTGCCGGCCACATTTCTGTCTGTCTGAGTCCTGCCGTGTGTGTCTGTCTTAGGTCTTTCTGCCACAGTTCTGTCAGCATTTGCCTGCCATACTTCAATATCCAGGTCACAGTACTTTCCCACCCACCCGGCCTCTGGCTCACCTCACCTGCTGGCCACGCCCACCTCATCAATTCACCTGTGTTCCCAGCTGCAGCCCATTACCAATTAGCCCTGTATTTAAGCCACATATTTAAATGTCGGCACAACCTCACGCAACATCACCAAAAGATCTGGACTAGGAAATGCAGCATGTACTGTAATAGTCCTGCCCATTTATATCCATTTCTATCTATCATGCCAATCTGAGGCTAATATAGTGACCAATACTCTAAACTGACCTCATATTTATCTTAGGCCGTGCAACGCGCCTTTTCTGCTCAATAAAAAGGTGTCGCCTCTGACAGAGCCATTACCTCAAAGTCATCAACGTTATCTCTTTTTTTTTCTCTTTTAAAATTTTTTACTCTGCTGGCACCGACATGCAATTTCAGGTTTTACCGTGCATGACATAAAGCTGTCAGATGTACTCAATGAAATTAATTACTCAATCAAAACCTAATGATGAAAGCTCATTAATTTCTGAAAAGCAAAGAATCCCACTGACTGATTAATTGAGATAGAGCGCTCAGAATAGCATCTTTAAAAGCAGGACAATCTTTTTTTATGGCTTCGCACACTTTGCAGTCACCCTCCTAAAAAAAAAAAAAAAAAAAAGCCCTAACACATAATTTCTAAAAATACTGCAAATAATAATAATAGAACTGAGACACATCGATTCAACCCCTTTTTTCCTTTCTAGTGTTCTACACTCTTTAAAATATTGTAATTTACTTGACAGTCCCCCCCCAGCTTCTCTTGACATCCCCCCCTTTCCGAAGCCCTTCCTCATTCCCCCTCTCTCATTCATTTATTGGTTTGCTTTAACCACCAGCACCAAACAGATGGGGCGACCATGACAGCGACACACTGCTCGGGCAGCTGTGCGAGTGTGTAGACAAGAGGTAATGAATAATCAGCCACCAGCCTCCAACTGCTTCATATTAATAGCTAGGTGTTCTAATTACATTTTCACAACTTGTTGGGTCTACCAAATGTAAGCCTGGTGGATAATGGAAGAATCACAGTTACTTCAATGCCGAAGGATTTTTTTTATTTTTCATTTTTTCATTGGAACGCATTCAAAGAGAAGGGTTTGATTTATTGACTTGAATATTAAAACTAATGAACATTAGAAATAAATAACGCCACACTAAGAAAATTGGATTACGCCGCAGCAAAACAAATCTAAACTGTGTTTCATTCTGTAATTTAGTTTTCACCAGAGGCTTGAAAATATAAAATTAATGACTTGGACCAACATCCAAGTTAGTCCAATAAGAGTGTGTGTGACGCAGCATTCTGCAAGGTCGCCGCCGAGCGTTTCGCCGTTACTGCCTTTGACACGATCGCACTTGACTCCGCTTGGCACGGCGTCCGAGGTGCACAACGGTTGCAGTTTTGAAAAACAGCCTTGATGCATTGTGTCTCTGGAGAGCCGGAGCTGCTTTCTCCCACTTGTGCTGCAGCTCTGCTTTGCAATAACTAGATGCTGCTTATTGCTCACACACGTACCTACCTGGTGCAATGCTGCACAGCAATTCTGGACCCGAGTGTGTATCAGAACAATTTATTTCATTTTCACATATTTAAATTTGTCAGAAAGGAACAGCATTAACAAACAGCAGTACCTGGATTAACAAACTACAGGCCTCAGGGTTTGCTGGGGGACTATTTATCTCTCTAGACAAGGTATTTTATCATATACGACAAAATCATGAGCATATTGAGGATGATGATTTATGCTTGCCTCATTTGTTCAACTGCACTATGCGAAAAACACATATTAGCATTTTGCAGAATTCTGTAATCAATTAGGTCATTTCAATTAAACCACTAAAAACAGGCAACGTCTTAAAGGGAAAATCCACCCTAAAACTCCTTTGCGCTATAAAGTTAATATCTACAAACCGACAGATGTCTCCCTATGCTGGAAGTCAAAGCATTAAAATCTCAGCTGATGATGTCATCGGGGAACACTTTGCGGAGATGGCCCATTGTGAGTGAATTATTGACCCTCTCCGGCTGCTCATTGAATGGGTTTTATGTGAATGTCGGGCTTCCAGCTGTGTATCAGAATACGTGCCCGGTAAAATCACTGCGTCTGCTGTCAGGGCCGTGGCAGTTGTTACATTATTCACTGTCTGCGGAGTGGCTCTGGGCTCCGTCTCTGGATGGCACCGAGACTACAGTCTGTTACTATTCAGCTTAAGGAGAAGCTTGTTTCTGAATGTGCAAATTACGAGCCGCGCTGCGTCGAAGTCGGTCTATTTTTGGAGTCAAAAGCCTTCGCAGCAGCAACGTGAATTATGTCCAGCGAGCTGACATCATGATTACACTTTTTCTGCACATACAGTAAAAGTTCATGTTTTAATAAAGGCTACCTCTCGCTGCAAAGTTCCCCACATTGCTTGAGCATGCACTTTCCCCCCAAAAACTTTTGATAATACTCCACACGCAGCTCTTGAATGAAAGAAAACTAAGAGCATTACCATGGAGCTGTGGAGGATGCTGCAAGGGTATATAAAGGTGCTCTTGAGATAGAGTAAGATAAGATAAGATAAACCTTTATTCGTCCCACAGTGGGGAAATTTGCAATGGTGCCTATCTCTGTGACAAGAGGGAGGAGGGGGGGGATGAAGGGATGAAGTGTAGCGAGATGGCAGGCAGGCTTGAAAACACCATGCATATGGATGTTACAGTAGAACCAGATGGGACAGAGGCAGTGACATTGTCAAGGTAGTGAACACCTGTGCACCGGCTCTCCGGGCCCCGCTAGTTTGTGATCAAAGTGCCTTGTCTGCATTTTTGATGAACATGTGCGTCAGGCAGTGACAGCGCCGAGGTGTATGACAGAGCATGACAAGTGCACTAAAGAACACGGCCCGAGGGGATTTGTGAACTGTGAACTGTGGTGGAATTATGAAGTAGAGACAGTGTAAACACGGAGTCGGTGTACAATGCTCATCGCCTCCGTGCTGCGTCAATAAGCCTTACACAAAGCGCCTGAAAAATCCTGATAGGGAAGCCTGCGGTGTGCATGCACGTGCTTGGTAAATTCATGGTTATCCAGCCATTCGATTTTGATACTGCCTGTAGAAATCTGGTGGTTAAAAGTCTTCAGTGATTCCATTTGATTCCAAGTATATGAGACTCAATCCAAAACCCAAGCCAGGTCTCAGTTACATTCTGTCTAATCAGATCTGGAGACGGTCGCTTTCATGAGTCTCAGCATTTTGTTTGAATATGTCAAATGCCCAGTCGGATCTGAGAGCACTCACTATCACCTCTGTTAATGATGCATGTAAATAATTTTTTGATCTTTGACATGTAAACTGTAGGAATTATGACCCTTTGTCTATTGGGAGCAATGAAGGAAGTAAGGTGATGGGTTTTTTTACAGCCTCAAAGTCTTTAGATGGGTCCTTCATTAATAATGCTAAATCATAATTTGTATAAAGTAGGAGTTTCTGAGTTTCAGATTTCTGACTGTTGAAGCTCTGATTTTACATTTAGGGGTTAGCACTATGTGAAGCTTCTTAATGAGCTGAACATTTTATCTCTGGTAAGACGAAGCATTTTATTAGGATCCTCACTAGCTCCATTAAAACAGAATAAAACATACTTGAAGTTCCTTATAAGTTTTAAAGTGAATGTTCAATTTCACCGTGTTGGAAGACCAACCTATAACTTTTTTTCAGCCATTTTGAATCTGTGCACGCATCTATTTACTATATTTGTTGTATTAATCAACATAATTCCAAGCTTATAAAACACTTAATTACTAATTCTCATGCTTCATGCTGCATCATGCTTAAACACACCAAGGATCGTGCTGTTGATTTCATCTGTGTCTTCATGCACTGTCACGCGATGTTAGTATTACATTGCTGTTCTTGCCTTGACTCTTTCCCATCGGCAACAAATAACGCACTGAAATTACACCTGTCAATGCTGATTGGTGAAGCAGCAGCTCAGACATTCAATAGCGGGAGATAAAAAATCGGATCTTTTGGACCTGGGCCAATTCCCTGAAGCTTTTAAACAAAGGCCCCTTCTACTACGGAATCACCGATCTATATATTGTCTCCAATACTGGACAGTCATATCTATGATCTCTCGCAAGGAACCTGTCATCCTGCATCGACGCAAATGCGAATATGCTCCAGTCACGAGTTTATTTCCCCAAGGAGAGAGTCTGGGCCGTCCACTCCTCCCTGCATTCTCGCCTTGATAGACACAGCCGGGAGGACGATATGCAGCAGGGAGAAAAAGAGGCAGAAACTTCTAATAGGCTCTTAGATGTACGGGGGCATTTAGTTCCAGAGGCCGAGGTCGTTTATATCTATCTCCCTCTCTGTCTCTTGTCTCCCTCTCTTCCTCTCTGGAGGGTGTTGCTCATTCACTTTAACTGCCTGCAAGTACCCCGGCAGATCTGTGAATTCAAACAGGTGACCTTCCAGGAAGAAACTCACCCCTCTAACATTTATACCAGAGCTGTCCCAGTTTCTCAAATCACTGAAAACACACTCTGCTTCGCCGATTCTTTGCAAAGAAAAAGCTTTTTTTTTTTGTACTGAAAAGGTTTGACACATGCCAGTTCAACTGATTAAACTGACAAAAAAAAAATACCAGCATGGCTACAGTTTAATGAAAGACGCGCAGCTGTTGATTAAATTCGTCTTGAGAAATACAGCGGGGTTGACGTACAACATTCTTTGTTATCTCGTGAAAAAACTATTGATTTCCATTGCCGGGTTCACAGATGAGACAAAGACTACAGCCTGGCTTGAATTACACCGCAGGGAAGAGAGACAATAGAAATCATTTGATGATATTGATGTGGCGCTGCTGTTATAGAGGATTGCTTATACTCACCATCATTATAGGCCTGATACCAAATTATACATCAGTCACCGCTTGTCATCGTGTGATTTATTCACAGAGAGAAGCATGTCTCTGGGAGCGTGAGCGGTCGTGTTTTATTGTTGCACTTTCCAGTTTTCGCAACTAAGGTGAACTTTAAAAATGCATGTCCTATGTGCAGGGTTTACTTATTTAGGTATATCACTGTGTAATTGTGATGGCACATGCTACTGAGAAGGGATGTGGGAATTATCTGTTATGTGCATGGATTCAAATTGAGAGTCATCTTTGGTTTTCCATGCAAAACAGCCTTGGATACTCAGGTCAAAGACTTCTGAACCCACCTGACCAAAAACTCTTTATGTTCATTTTTCATCATTTCATTATTATCATTTATTCAGTGAACTGTTCATTTTTCTTCCTACAAATGTTTCCTAAATGCAACCGTCCTCTAGAATGATCCCTCTCAAGGCTTGTAGAGGGTTAGCTCCAGAATGACCTCTGACCTCTCACAAGTTGCAACCTGAGATCCTCTGGTACATCATTTCAGGCCAATCCTCGATCAAACCTTAACTAAAGGTGATCAAGCTTTTTTCTGTTTGGGCCCCTCAGTTGTGTTACGGCCTGCTGGAGTAGATCAGCGAAGCAAACACTGTCTGCTTTAAAGCCACTTTTTAAAATTCACTATTTTCCTCTTTGTTGATTTTACTGTTTGTTTTAGTTTCTTTCATTGTATTTCATGAAAATATTTTTTGAACTGTGGGCTTATTGTCTCTTTTTAATTATGCATAAAGTGCTTTGTTTTGATAAGCGCTTTATACATAAATGTATTATTATTATCATCATTATTATTTCCCAAAATGAAGGACTAATTCGTGATTCAAAGCCCTCTGCATGCTGCCAGGAATACAATTCTGCTGGAGAACTACTGAATCATTCATGTATTTGTTTATTCATTTTTGCTGGTCTAAAAGTGGTCAAATTTAAATGGAGTCTAAAAAAATACTGAATCACCCTTGAAAATCCTGACCACACTTCAGCGTTAAATACAACTCCCCCATGCAGGTCGCTAAAACCCAATTTTCAGGAAAAATACAGTGCACGACCTCGCTGTCGTCACTGGTAGCCGCGGCCTTAACCCAGCATTAATAATCAGTTTTGGTAACCTTAACCTCACCTAAACTTAACCACAGTGGTGGCAGGTCAGTAAACACTCAAATGAATCCTTTTATTGCTTTCAGAATTTTTTACAAACGTCATCTGTTGACAGGACGGAGGCGTCAGGTCAGAAAACGCTCAACTGGGTCGGTTTGGAAAAGCGCTGAAAAAATGAATTTCGTCATTTAGTTTTGAGGACTTGTTCCGATGCGGCGGGGAGGAGGAGGATTAATGAGGTTGCCCAGTATTGCGAAGCCTGATGGATGAAGATGCTTGGAAAATAGTAACGCGTCATTGTTAAGTGAGGTGAATTGAAGAGCTGGTTGCTTCATACATTTTTAACTTGACACTTTGAAACGTATTCATGCATTTATATCCACATTTCATTTCAGAAAATAAAATAAAAAGACAGAAACACAACTTACTAACAACTGAAGAGAAACTACAGTCCCATGCAGGTTTGAGCTGTTTCCCCACAGCCTGTCAAAAATGATGTAGCAGGCAAACGCAATTCTCCACACATTTTACAGCTGTCACAAATATTACACTTGGTGGATGAGAGAGTGTCATACATTTAGTCCTCTCGTACTTCTGTCTGAAACTTTCATCAACATTTCAGCCGAGTGTTTCGAGGTAGATGAAACATCGCGAAGGTGTTAAAAGTAACAAACACGGTAAAAAAAAACAGTCACATTTTCCTTCAAGGCAAAGTATAAGCTGAAATATTCAGGTAATAATAGCTTTGGCCTTGCTTGATTATAGTCTATATCCAGTCTGAATACATTCAAATGGCAATCATTTGTCCCCTGCAGTCATCCAGTGGATTAATTTATTTCTTCTCTATTCATTCATTATTTAATACGACAGATAAAAGTGTGAATGAGTGCAAATAAAAAAGTTAATTATCTATTTTTTTTTAAAGGGAAAAAGTTATCATGCTCAAAGAAAGTTTTTTTTTTAAAGAATGATGCAACACAATAAAACAAAGACATATATATTAAGTTAATGATATCATGAATATAAATCTATATACTTTAAATGCACATAGTTGTGTTTCCCTCTAAATGAAAACTCTCTTTCTTCCTCACACATTTGTGTGTTCATTTTATTAATCAGATGTGAGCTGTCTCATGTCCATGCATTAATAAAGCTGGCTGGATGGGTGATGAAGTGGGTGATGATTCTGGGAAGGAGAGGTGGAGATGGAGAGGTGGAGAGTCAGGCAAGACATGAAGAGCTAGGGCAGAGAAAGATCGTAGTTTAAAAAACGAGAGCACGCAGGCGATTGGCTAGCGATGAGGGTGTGACCCCATGCTATTGGATGGAAGAAATCAGCTGATGAGACAGTTGATAACCAATGAGAAAGATGTGAAATAGCTTGTGATGAGAAGCATTGATGTCTTCCTGGCTGAACTTGTGCTAAAGCTTCATTTCAACCAGGAGAGACAGTACATTTATTGGTATTTGACAAGAAAACAAACTGTTCTGAAGAACTAACTTCACTTTAGGAAATCTGTACCACACGCACGATAAACACTGAAACTGCAGTGAGCCTCTGTTTTGTTTGGGTGATTCCTCAGATCCCGAGGATTAGATATACAATATGCCCAGGCAAACACATCATGGACATATGGAAATTACATTTTATCAGGAGGATTTGGATTGCCCTCAGCCAGTGTGATCAGGAAGTCGTGCTGTGACTAGAAAGAGTTCATTTTCTTGAAACCTTTCCTTTTAATTCTTTTCTGACATCTTTAAAATTACAGAATGATGATGAGTATGGTGCAATAAAACCCTTTATTGTGTCTGCAACCATAATGAATATTCACTCTGCCGAGTCGATGTCACAGTCCACCTTGTAAAGCTGATGTCACTTTTGAACATGCAGGTGAAGTGTAATTTTCCCCACGGGGGAGTGTGCGTCTTCATCCGTACGGCGTTGACCCACACGTTCAGGCTTTCTGAGCATCAGCGGGATGCATTCTGGGTCAGGAAGAGGCCACGAATGAAAACAAGGGTACAACCGACTCCTTCCATATTCATGAAGGAAAAGTGGTAAATGTAAGCAAAAGCTGCTCAGGCAGAAATGATCACACAGCGGTTTGCGTTCTTGTATTATGATGACGTTTGATCTTGCCTGTCGCTTTATCAGAAGAAGTATAATCAGCATCCAAGCTTTAGTAAGTAAGTAATTTAAGTAATTTACCAGAACTTAGCTGCACAAATTATTGAAAGATCTCTCAGCACAAAAACAGGTATTTCACGCCATTATGAAATAATTTAGAAATTTTAGCAAGTTCTCTAATCTTAAAAAAAAAAAAAAAAAAAAAGTCCAGTGGGCACAAAATTTAAAGTATTGCCACCAAACTCTTATTATGAACATAATTAAAGATTCCAGAAGTGTTTGCCTTGAAATCGCTTTTGAAGATCAAGGAGTAAACTTCAATTAAAATTCCTGCCGGTGTTTTCGAAAGAAACGTTTAAAACATGAAGTCCATTCGCTCCGACCAGACACTAGATTTCTTTTCCGCGGCGTGCTCCGGTGTGTCTGAGACGTCCCGTGTCAGGCGTCCTGCGGGCCTTGAAGGAACAGCGAGCTGCCGGGGCGTCTCACGGCTGTGCAAACAATCAATCACCGGCGATGGCAAGTGGATTACGATCCCGCTATCTGTGTTCATGCGCTTCTGGGACTGAGCGGAGACACATTCCCCAGACATACTGAAATGGACTAAGTGGTGCAAGAGAAGAAAGGCCACTGCGGTCTCAGAGGAAGGCCTCTATCAAAAACATGGACAAACTATTGCTGCTTTAGTGCACAATCGTCCTGAGGGAAGCTATGTTTTATTGTTACTGACACCGGGCTCCCATTTGGAGAAAATATCCCATAGGAGTACACCACACAAGTCCACGCTGGCAGAAGCCAAACCTTTGATGTTGCTGTATAAAACGTGCAGCGTGTAACTGAAAAGCTTGAGACAATACTTGAAATAGACTTATTATTGAGAGCTGAAGCAACAATCTGCAATGTTTTGTTTTGCTACCTTCTATCACAGGTTGAAATATATATGTAATATATAACACACGGGCCCGATCACAAGAAAATACTAATTTATTTACCATTTAATAAGAAGAGACCTTGATGTGCTTTTACATTAAAAATGCATGCAGCTGTGAGTAACATGCAACAAAAGACTATAACAGACTAAATATGAAACAGAAGACGCCCACCAGATGACTTGAGCGCAGATTGTAATCAGTGAACAACAGGTCAGAAATGTATTGAGCAAAGCAAATAAGTACTTTAAAGACTAAAAAGTGGTTTTATATAGATGAATCTTATTGTTGGAAGCTGGAACATTCATATTGTTTAAGAGCTTTACTTTTGCAAAACGTTGAACTGGGTAGTTGGCATGAACATCAATAGCAAATTCTGAGAATGTGAACACTGGTTTTAACCTCTAGAAATGACACCAGAATTTGAAGAGCAAACAAGCTGCATCGGGTCGTGACCTTTGCAAAGTAGTCAGATGCACTGCCAAAACTTCAATGCCAAAAAAAAAAAACTCTCTGAAAACCTACTGAGATGACGACAAAACCACTAACCTGACTTTAAAAAGCTATGAATAGGCCTGGTTATAGGTATTGTGCCGCACACCTGTGGGAGAGCCACTGCCTCATCTGTCCTTAAGCTGGGGTTGCACACATGTCTGAGATCTATTGTTGGACAGAAATATCATAAACCGCTTCTTTTCAACCAGTTATTGGTTCTGAAGAATGCTGTTGTGTGGAAAGATTGCTTTTTTTTTTTCTTTTTTTTTTTAAGCCGCGGCTCACGCTGGCAGTGAGTTTGCAATATGCAAATGCTCAGTCTACGGGGACGAGAGGTTAAACCCGAAGAGCCCGGGCTGGAGGACAAACCTTGTGTGAAATAGAATTCAGACTTCAAAAACCCAGTCCGGCGCTTGATTGACAGCTGCTCTCGGTAGCACATCAGCGGACACTTAGCAACGGCGATATCAAAACAAAGCGCGGAAACCTCACAGACGACAATATAAGCTTCTTATGATAATGTGGCTTTGTCTGTTATCTCGATGGCAGCCTGCAGCCACATGTAGCATCCGCGCTGAACCGCATATCGCCTCGGCATCATCTGTAACATGAGCCTTATTCGCGGGTGCGAAGTAGTTGACGTGCAGGAAAATCACCATAAATTTGCCACAAGTTATTGCCGTCCATTCATCTTTTTCGGAGTTAGTGTCTTGTGAGAATATGAGAAAACCTTCACGGATGCTGCGGAACTCTTTGACGGCTCTGATGTTGCAGCAAATGAGCACTGTGGAGAAAGAAAGAGACGCCGAGAGAGACTAATCACTGTTTGTTAGAGACAGACAGGCGGAATCAAAGGACCTCGAGACAAAGTGAGGCCGCGCGTCCACATGAATTAGCATTTAAACAAGGAGAGGCGATCTTATCTTAATGCTTTAATAAGCTGTTTAGCTTTTTATGAAGTGTTCGAGGGCACAAACCTATGCAGACAAATGCACGAGCGGAAAAAAAAAAAAAAGACAGATGAGAAGTTAAAAAGAAATACAGACCTGCACATTCGCACGTGCCCACCTTTTGTTGGAATCTAAAATTAGTTTCACCTCCGATGCGTCCGACTAATGAGTTTTCATTGACTCTTTGTGACAGGTCCTGATAGATAGATATGCTCCACTTACTGTAATTTTTATGCGGATTCTAAAAGAAAAGGAGGAAGAGGAGTAAAGGAAGCGTCCGGGGCTTGCTATCTGCAGCCGAGCACGCTGACAAAACTGGAGCGGCTCACAGAAGTGATGGATCATGAAAGGAAGAGCCTACACATTCTATGTTTGTTATTAGGCCCAAACAATGCGTCTGATTGATTGACAGATTGAGACTAACAAAGACGGGGGGGAAAAAAAAAAAGTGAAATCTTGAAGGAATTACATCACTGTGCTGGAAGTGAGCAGAATACAAATTTGTGAGATATAAAGACAGGAAAGTATTGTTGATAGCTTTGCTGGAACTTCTTTTCCAAGACTATTTTTATTACAGGAAGCATAAGGGCCATTTTAATTAATCAAGGCTATCTTCAATTAATTAAATCTAATAATCCTGTATATTATTCAATTTGTTGCAGTCATGTTGTTCCTTCCGCAGATTGCATCATTTGACCCCCGTGCACTTTGCAGATTGCTGCTTAGGATGATACCAAATTCAACATTTTCATTGTGGCCCATGTAGGAATTTGGGAGAAACTCTCCACAACTATTAAAAGTCCTGGTTGGAACGATGTGTGCAGAGGTCACACACAGAAAGAAAAGTTTTCCATAATAGAATTTGTGCAGCTTATTTTAGCTCCATCTCTCAGCGCCTTGATTTGGCGGAAGAAAACAGCGACAGCAGACTGTCTTGTTTTTTTTTTTTTATTCATCCAATATATTTTTTTTTTCTGGCCTGATGCAGAAAATGTATATTATGCCCCGTTCCCTTGGAGAATGCGAGATTATCGTATTCTGAAAATGAAAAAGGTGCCACACAAAGTTTTGGCTGTAGGTGGGAGAGTTTTTAACACATGTCGGTTTGAGGAGATGTTTCTCTCTTGGCACGTTTTAAGGCGCCGCACCTCGCTCCCTTCTCGGCCTGTCCCGACGCACCACATTTGCATCGATCCTCCGCCGCTCAATCAATAATAATTAGAAAAGCATTTAATGACTTTGTGAACTTCTAACCCCCGAATGTTGCATAATTGCGCAGCGAGGGTCTTGGCTGGTTAAGTAGAGGGAGGTAAAGCGTAGCGTAGTGGCTTCAAGTGTTTGCTGCAGAATTCAAGCAGCCTTTTAGGATGGGATGAGAGGCAGCGGGGATGGATATTTATTACAGGAGAGGATGCCGCCGCCAAGCAGTGCAGCCATTACACAATGTATCATAGAGGAAAATGATCAAAAACATCTCAAAATTATGCTCATTATGATCTTCCCTGCATATTTATCATATATACTGCATATTACACTGCATGTACCATATAAAATATTTGGACGATCTTCCAGTTATTGAGACGCAGCACTATAATACCTGATTATCTCAAAGCTTTAGACTTCTCATCTGGTGCCTTTGTAATTGGTAGCTGTGGGGGGAAAAAGGAAAATCAATAAGGGATAATGGCTTTTACCTTAATTCACCCCATCAGTGTAGTTCAGGAGAAGTTAGAAACCCTACTTTTTACATTCTTTTTATACAGTAACCATCTTGAGTTTAAGCTTGAAAAGCATTTGAATTTCACACTCTTTAACAGTGTTGGGCAAGTGCCTTCAATTATTCATTACATATTACTCATTGGGAGAGTAACTATATTACTTGATGGGAGTGCACAGGGCTCATAGTGGCCTCTTTTGGTCGAGGATAACTGACTCCTGGTGCATCCATTCTACGACCAGCACTGTGCACACACACCAAATTATGTCATTACGCTGTGCAATATTTCATTTCACCTCATCTTCAATTCTGTCTGCATCTGTGTATATATTCCCATATATATTTTTTTATATTTCTCTTGTTAACTTGTTCATACTTTTTAGCCTTATTTAAATTGTTAATATTACATGAATATCTTATCTTATCTTATCTTATCAGCACCGATGCCAAGGTAGCACATTTTGGACCTGTCTCTCCACTGAACATACAGACAACCTCCCGATTGCAAAACTGTAGTCTCTAACTTGTAACTGAGAAAGTACTCTTACATGTTAGAGTAATTCAATACTTTTCCTTACTAAGTAATGTGTTACACTTCAATAGACCTGTGAAAAGTGACTTATTTAATGAGACACCTGAGATGGTAAGATATGTACTTTGCAGAGCCTTGTTTCCATGAACCAACCGGCCTCAAAAATGAGCTGCCCACAGTAAGTGCCTCGCAAATCTATGAAAATTTCTCTCCAAGATCGATACAGATATGCAGGGCTTGTTTGCATAAAATAGTGATATTTCACTGTGTGACTGCATTTTCAATCTGTAGCACCACTGCGCCCATAAACAGTATGTTAATGAACAGTCAACCCCTGACAAGTTCCACTCTGGAAATCCATAGTCATTAATGTTCAGGCTCTTCTCATCTGAAATTACAAACAGGCAAAATTAGTTAAGTTATAAAAATCAATGTAATAACATTATCATCCTCTGCACTGCAGTAGTTTGGATCGGTCCAAGAGTGAGAAGTTCAATTACAAATGCAGCACATTTATAGATGAAAAAATGCACCGTCACTGATAATATCAGCCACTGATGCGTTTATCTGTTAATGAAATCATATGGAGGTGAGCATGTTTGTCACATCTACTCCGCTTAAGCAGCTCAGCAGCTACAAACTCGCACACGGACACAGATTTCATATGTTTTTTACTCAATTTTACTCAACTTGGCTCAACTCCAATCTCGTCATTCCTCGTGTGATCCTGTCTTGGCACGAGATCAGGCTGATTATGTGTTGAGCTTCAGATATTATTAAAACAAAACTCTTGGTTTTATCTGGATGATTCGCTCAAGTGTGGAAGCAAACACGCTCCGGTGCCAAAATGTGCGTATTGGCAGGGTGGATTGTGTTGCATGTTTCTGTCTGTCTCTGCCACAGCTGATGGTTTTACTTATCCAACACTGCTGAGCTCGAATTCTCACGTGTTAAGTGATTTCCAAGCATTTTTTTTTTCTTCTTCTTTTGCCTTTTTAGAAGTCTGAATATGACATTATTATGAAGTGCACGGGCACTGTCGGCGCGTCTTAAAGGCCAACAAGAATATGTCAATGCGTCAATCAAATTGCACCTGCTTCAGTTCCCTCCCACTTCTCACAAGCCAATCATCAATGGTGGCCTGTTCTACTGACTAAAGTTTTGTTTACTCATCGTTTAAGATTCTTATGATTATAGATGTCAAGACGGATAGATTTATTTGGTTTGATGAGCTGAGTTTGGATTATTTGGAAAATAGCTATATTTGCTGTCATGACTCTGCTGTAAAGAATTTGGAACCAGATTTATTGAAATTATGATGCAGACCTGTTTGGTGCATTATGGGCATGTAAATACCTGCATATTGCATCGTGCATACTTTAATATTGTGGACACTTTGAGCACACTCGCTGTGCCGGCCATGCACATGTTGGAGGTAGTTATATTTGCAACTTTAATTCTATGCACTTTGTTCTGTCATTAGTTTCTCTATCAGTTAATTTTCTATGCCGACATCCCATAAATATTGACAGAACAAAGGTCAAGAGATGAAAATTTGTAACTCAGCAGCCAACCTGACTGACCTGTCACTGTTGTCGACCAGTAAGCAGTTCCATAATATTGATTGCCAGTGTGTAAATGTAAATGGCTTTACAACACAGCGGAGGTTCATTGAAATTGATTATCAATACCCGTGCCATTGATATGATCTGGATCAGTGTTTCAGCTCCTGAACATGCCATTCATGTAGATGCTGTTTACACAGATGGGTAACAACTCTGACGGAGGCCCGGGCTGAAAATCCTCTCTAACTGTTTGATCAGAGATTGGTTGAACTAATGCAGCTTGGCACAAAAGAGAAACGCTGAAAATGCTCCCAAATGTGCAACTCAAAAGCGGATGGCAAGCAAGCACTGTTCATGAAGTCAGCTCAGGAACAATTATTGCTTTTAACCGGGATGATTTTGCACTATTGTGTCCTTTCACTGATTGTAGTTTAAGGTAATTTGCTCTGGGAGGAGAAATGCATTATGCTGTCTGCGTTGTAAAATGCCATCTTAATGAACTTCTCAAAACCGAGCCACGAGGGCTAATAGAGAGTTACATCGGAGGCTAAAATAAAAATAGACTAGAATTTTAAAACATGGCCAGGGCTTGAACCCTCATAATAAACCTGCACAAAAACACCAGGGTTCTGTCCCTTTGGGCCTTGAACTCTAATAATGTGCATCTACTATATATACCAAGGTTGATGCACCAGTAGAAGGAAACATTTTTAAGTATGTATATCCCTGATAGTGAGTGTTTCAGAGATCTGAGGCGTACATCCAAAAGGACACAGATGTCACAAATTTGATGTGACCCAGATGTTCCAGAGTTTGCGCAGCCACCGAAACATGGGATGCATTTGGACAGTAAAAGGAGATCAGGATTCTACCCATCTGTGCACATAGCGCGCATTGCAACTGACAGCTGTTTAGGTATATGGGACAATGCATGTGTGCAGCTGATAAAAACATTTACAGCGGGGAAGACTGTGATACTGATGAGTGTTATTGTGGATGCATTCGTAGAAAAATACAAATGCACGGGCTTGGCTGCATCATATATCCATATATCTATTCATTTATTCATTCGTCATGCATGCTGTGATACAGGGCACAGCATGATGGAAATATGTCAGCCAACGTAATTTATTTTCTTTTCAATCATCTGGTGGAAGCTTGAGGCCTGGCAATGAATGAAACATTCAGTACAGCTTTGGAAATGTGGCAATTTGAAGAAAGTAGGTAGAAACACAAGCAAACTAAAACAGAAAACCGGGGCCAGGAAAACATCACATTCCCATTCCCAGGAGAGTGACGGAGAGAAATCCAAAAGCCACGTCGGCAATCATAAAAAAAGGAATTTGAGTGACATGGCAACGTGGAAGGCAGGACACAAACGAAGACAGGCTTTGAAATTTAGCAGCCCGTCCCCCTGAAAAAACAAAGTGCCTCCCCATTAATTTTCCACCCAAGTCTTTAATGAAATGCAAATCAAACATTCCATGAATTTGATTAATCTCCAAGGGTGGCCAAAGCCTGCTGGCTGGAACAGTGGGAGACCCGTTGGCAGTGTTGTTCTGATCTACTCAGCTATTGCTCTGCGATGATTCATTTATTTAATTGGGATGAACTCGAAGATTCTGTTTTTCTCCCTCTTCTTGCCTCCCTTTCGCACCCTCTGCTTCATGCCCATAAACACGCATACGCTTCGGTGGATGAGTTGTTTATCCTCTTCAAAGAGGCAAAAAAACTCACTTGTCAGTACTCTTTAGTCAGGTCGGGGCTCACCTTTTGAGATGCTCATTGCACTGATTCTGTATCGGCTTTTAGACACATCAATGAAACAGTCTGATGGCTGATGTGCATCTGCTGTCTTTCATTCCCTTTCTCTTCCCACTTAATCCCTTTTGGGTCATGGCAGGCTAGAGCGTATCCCAGCATGCACCGTGAGGGAGAGTCTTCACAAGTTATTTTAATACCGAGCCAACAGAACCTGACATCCATTCTGCCAAGTGACACAGTTAATTAGCTGTTAAATTTGTCATGTGTTTTTCTTTAAATCATTAAGGTTCGCACATTTTTTTTTTTTTTTTTTGGCAACAAGCCGTGTTGACAGCGAGGTCGAAAACGAATCCAGTTCCATTCCTGCCCTTGTGAAGTTATTTATGTGATGGACGTGTCTGTGCTCTTTAATGTAATTAAGAAGTTACCCCCGTTCATTTTGTTAATGGTCTCCGACTATGAGAACCTGATGGCTATTAGACGTCAACATCTGTCCCCTTATTCCCATAATATCAATGTCGGGGTCAATTCCTGTAATTACTTCTGATTAAAGTCGCACTTAAGTTGCCCTGCATTTTATTTCCAGGCAATTTGATGCTGTTTTTGAATGACATTGTTGTCTGATGCTGAGTTTGATTGCAACAGGTTCGGATGACTTGACTTCTACACTGCATATTTTTGACATTTGAGAGAAATCCCAGTAAAGTCCACAAATCTAACTGGGTTAGATGTAATCAAAGTCAAGCAGTCAGACTTGGAGAAATGTAAGAGATTGCAGTTGAAATTAGGCGCAGATCAAAAAAGTGGTCTCCAGTCCATCTCAAAATGGTCGATCACCCCCAGCCCTAGATGGACCTATATCATAGGCCCAAGCACATAAGCAACTGTCATTAACGTCCCTCCTTGGCGAGCCCCATTGATCCATCAAAAATCCTTCGAAAACAGTAAAGAAAAAAACCCTCCACATTGACTTTGAAGATGTCACAAAGAGGCAGCCACCGTGACATCTTCAAAGGAAGTGTTTGTACCCTCAGGTTTTCAGCGGGGTGTTTAGTTCTAGTGCCCCTACAGACATCACGCCATACGCGCCCAAGGACCCAATTGTCTCGTAATCTGTCCGTGCTTCCGGCGAGCTCCAGCTCGGTTCCCCCGAGCCCGCAGCAGATGTGAAAGCTAAGCGCTCCTCGCACTAGAACCTGAATAATGTGATTTGTTGAACATTAGTCTTCGAGTGGAAGTGGCTCTGCAGAATCCAGTGTTTAAATGAGGAAGCATGAGGTCAGTGGTCGGGCGAATAATGCTTGTTCTGCATCTGGATGGATGTGACTGTAAACTCTGCTCATTATTGTTTATGATGAAGATCATTTTGCAAAATTGCTTTCTTAAAGCTGCCCTCGACTGACAAGGGTGGTGGTGATGGGCCAGTTTACTGGCTGCCTTTCCATGATCGTCAGGGAATGTTGCCAAGCTAACTCTATAGATTAGACAATAGCTTGGAAGTATCCCAGCTAATTAGAGTGGCTGCTATTGAGCATTTGCACTTATATCATACTTAATAGGTCCACTGCAAGTTTTGCAACCTCAAAATGAGAACATTTACGATGTCTGCTATTCTGTTTACGAGTTTCAGAAAGAGTTTTGCAGAAGATTTACAGTACGAGGAAGGCTGGAATTGTGTGATTTAGTGATCCTCCTGCATTTTCTGTTAAGCCTTTCTAATTAATAAGGCTCCAAAATCAAAGCCCAGGTGTAGTTCAGGATCAAGAGGTTGCACCTGAAGGATTACTTGAATTCTTGCATAATCAGACACACAAAGAGGGTGACACACGAGAGAAGGAAGAGGGGGGAAACTTATTACAGTAGTATAATGAAAAGTGCTAATTAGTGAGTCCAGCACTTTGTGTTGTGATGTTATGACAGACAGAGCGAGAGGATCATCACAGCCAGAAGCGATCGAGCAGGACAACGGAGGCCATGTTACAGCAAGTTAGACTTTGAGATTAAATCTTGCGCCTCGGCCAGGATGGAGTCTCTCTCTGCCCTGGCTGCTTCACAGTGAGAGCTATCATCTATAGATCCATCATCTTTAGAAGTGGATTCGGCTCAATCGCTGCGGAATCATCTATGTTTCAGGAAAATTCCCAGTCAGGCCAATTTTGCCGCAACTAAAGCTGCATGCTGTGGCATAAAGTTTATGACATACAGTTGTAGTTTCGAGACAAAAACTAGCTCTAAAATTATGTGTTTTTTTTGTGGCTCATACAACACAAAGTTTGAGCTGAGTTGATTCGGTATCTGTTTCGCAGGCGGAAGCAACAGGGAGACAGATAATAATGAAACCTGCCAGTTGTCAAACATTTGGGGGTGAAAATAAATGCTTGTTTGCGATGTGCGAGACCTGGTCATTATTTCCAAAATCCTCCCATTATTTGACCACTCCGGAACCTAATGGAGACATAAACCAAACGAAACAATGGGCAGCCCTGGACCAATAGAGGAGGCATTTTTTTTCCCCCTTACACAACTCTAACATTTCATTCTCAGCAGAAGTGGAAAATTATTTTCCAATGGTCACATTTTAACACTTGTGGAGTTTTAACTCAGTTCGTCCTAATTTGACACGGCAATGTTATATATATATTTTTTAATACAATGAAATGTCAGTGCATGCCATTTTGAATGATGCAACTTGACCCATTTCCAATGAAGGCCAGGAAGCAGATTAATAAGTCCACGAAGGCCTAGGGCTGTCCTGCTGTAAAATTGGAGTGTGCTTGAGGGTTCTCTCGTGGACTTGCTGAACTCTATTTGTGCGCTTTAGGTAAGTCATCAATCCTTCAGACTTTATTGGAACTACTCACAATACATACCGTTTTTAATGCTAATTTTAATGTGAAACACAAAGGGATCCAAAATCATTAAAACACAAAAAATGCCAAGGGAAAAACATTCAAATAGTAGCGATGACAGTGTCTAGCTCTTGATCAGTCACGTTCACGATCAGGCGACGTTAATAAAGTACGCAGGCACTTAGACTTATTATGCATGTGAATCATTTAAATGGCAATCAACGGCAGCAAGGACTGCTCATGTGCTCTTAAACTGAGGCTAAGAGGTGCGTTTGTTTTTAAGTAGACTTGACTTGATTCATTCCAGAGCTGCCTTTTTTTTTTTTAATGTGCTTTGAGTTACAGACTGAACCAGCTGACAGCATGGATGGATTTTGTCTCTCATGTAAAGGCTAGACCAAAAGACAAGGGCCCTTTTTCTGTGCTATTCTGTTGTGTGTATTTTAAGTTGTATAGAAAATTTCAGTGGTGGTAATTATAATTGCCCTGCCCATAAATGAAAGCTATAACATATATAGAATGGAGCTGTGGTTATACTCTTCCTTATTTTAACAATGCATCGGCCATTTAACTTATTCTTGTCCTCTTCTCACTTATATAAAGCAACATCAGCCAAATCCCTAAAAGCCCATTTTGATTTGTTTTTTCCATTCTGCCTGCTGTGCTTTTCTGTCATGCACACTTTAAAATCTATTTATTCTTGCAGTCTGATGGGTCGTGCAGTATCCTCCCGCACTAAGCCAACGGACCAGTGCCAAAAAAAAAAAAAAAAAAAGCAAGTTCATCACAGTCAGTGTTATAATGCAAAGACTATGAACAGAAATGACCACAGTTACTTTTGAAAAAAAAAAAGGGGGGATCGATTTTTAGTGGCACAGACTTTCTGAACAAATAGGATTGCGGATAAAAAGAACATCCTGTCCGTCCCATGCTGCAGGCAGTCTGAAACAAAAGATCAGAACATCAGAGGATTTGACAAAGACAAATTCTGGATAAAGCAGCTGAAAAAGTTTTTGGTTTGCTTCTTGTGTCCTTGTAACTATTTTCTATTTTTTTTTAATCGGTTTGGTCCAGACTGAAATATCAACAACTATTAGAGGAATTACATGAAACTTTGTGCAGACATGCATGCTCCCCAGAGAATGAAGTCAAGTGTCTGTCAAGTTTCATGGTTTGTGTTTTGGTGACCTCCTGACCTTCCTCTTGCTTGACCACCAGTGCAAAATGTCAACTTATGAACAAAAGATCAAAAATCTTTCCTTCTTAACTCCTTGACCATATTCATGCGCTCAGAGGATGAACCTTTTTCATTTATAACCTTACATGAGTTTTATTCCTCAGGACAAAACTCACTTTCATGATCACAATAATATTGACCTTTCTAATACTCATGACCTCATGGCCCCTTGAATTTTGGCCCCATTACCCGTGACAATCATTGCAAGATCATTGCAGCCTTGAGGGACTTTAAATTTTGTTGTAATAATGGTCCCTAAGGGTGAAAACAGTCTTTTTGCTGGTTCTTGTCAAGAAGGTCAAAGGTCAGGCTCAGAGACGCTTCATAAAGGTGGATGAATTATCGTCATAGAAGACTGAACCACTTTCTCCTAATTGCTATGCCACCTTGCGTCTCCACTATTTAAAGAATTATTTTAAAATTAAAACTCAAAGCACCTTTTGGGTCAATTTCATGTTGACTGTGTCAGTCATAAAATATAGCAGCCAATTAATGAATTTTACATAGCCAGTGCGGTGCTCATTTTAACAAGTGCCACATCCTTCGCGTTCTTGTGTGCGCTCGCGCTGTCATGCGTCTGATGCGTCCCTTCTGAATACTCACCGTGTCACTCCTCTTTCTCAAATTGCCAATCTGTCTCCGCGATATTGACTCTTAAATGGCGGTGCCCCATCTCCTACATGTCAAACGCACCAGAGTGAAATAAGGGCTGTCCATCACCGACTCAAAAACCAATCGAAAGAAGAAAACTTTTGCCGACGTGCCCAACTGATTTGAACTGTATTAAAATTGCAAGGGGGGAGGGTGGTTGGGATGAATTAGGGCTGAAGCAAGCTGTACACTAAGGTCAGCTCAGGTCAGTGGAATCCGACTAGATGCTCAGAAAATGCTTAGGTAATCAATCGCCCTTTAGACCTCTCTGGAATAAAGCAAAGAGATGGGCCCTGAACGCTGCACACCAAAAAAATGTTGCAGATTATCAGCTTGCGGCCTCCTTATACTTTTCATCACAGAACAAGGGCTTCAAAAGCCTAAATCAATAGTTAATTATCTGCCGCATAAACATAAATACAGTTGCAGTTGTTGCACTGCGGAGGCGCTGGACCGAGGACTATCTGTTCTGTTCCCTCCAAACAGTATTTTTCATTTTCACTTTTATTAATCATCAGAGGATAAGGTTAAGTTTGTGGATGAGTGTCTGTGAGTGTGTTACTGTCTTATTGTCACTAAACGTCCGGCTATGAAAGTGCAACATTGAATTCTGAGGAGTTATGCAAACAGAATGTCTCAGCAGCTGCATTAAGTGGAATCTGATAGAACTCAGAGGTGGCGACCTTATCATGTACATTGATAACATGCACTGAAAAATAAAGCACTCCACCTGCTGTGGCTTTGAAAATCATTTCAGAAAATGTTCGACCTCCTGAATCTGTTTTTTTTGCCATCAACACAAAAAATTCTCAACAACCACAAAGAAAAATCAAGTTTTATTAATGTTTCTTTTCAAAAATTTGGAGACATCATCTCATTATGTGAATGTAATAAGTATTCACCACATTAATTTGGTGCTTCATAAGCCTCTTTGGCTGCAGCTCCAGCATCCACTGTTTTTGGATATCTCTGTATGAGCTTGGCACGTTTTGGATTTTGGATTTTGTCCCTTCATTGTTTGCAGATTTGCTCAACCTGTAATCTGCTATCTTCAAGTCATCCCATTTGAGAACCTTCACGCTGTTCCGAAGCCAATGCAGTGTTGATTTTTTGCAGTTGACAGGTTAACAGCTGAGGTCAGAGGTGAAAGGCTTGCAAGGTTATAGATACTCTGAAGCCGACTCTTTGAGGATGTATCTGACCTCGGCTCCGTTTCCCTGATGCTTCCACTATGAGTTACTTGACTGCATGCAACATTCTGCTTTATCAGACAACAAGATCTTGTGTAACTCTCAAAATGTGTCATTAGATTATTACAAACTCCAGGCTGCTACTATGATTTTTTTTTTTATTCAAGAGTGGTTTCTCTGTCCTCGTCCTCCGATCGTTCTGTCGAGTTCTGTTCTCGTTCTTCTTGTCACCTCTTTGACCAAGATTCATTAGAAGCTCTGGGCAGTTTTATAGTGTTTTCCAGTTTTGAGGTTAGAGGTGTGCTGTCATCTGTGGATTTGATTATGCATTTCATTCGAAGTCATGTCTCATCAACTCCCAAGGACAAAGCCATTTGAATGCATCTGTAATTTAAAGAAATAAAGAAGAAATGGCAGAACTGCATGGTCCATATGCTGTGTAGGTCTATAATGTGTTCTGAATAAAGACAATGTGTGGATGCACTAGTGCAGCTGTTTGAATTAAATAACTGAATTGTAAAGCGTGAACAGGTTTCACTGTGCTTTTGTTCTCATGCAGGAGCGCCGGTTTGATATCGCTACATCTGTCCTGTGAATCTGAATCATGCTCTCTGAAGGTGACCTCTGTAAAATCAAAGCCATAATAAAAGCGTGGTCAGGCTTTTTTCCCATAATGATGGTTAGTTTGTTGTCTTAGTGCATTGACTTTAGATGGGAATTAAAAGTTATAATAGAAAGCACAATATAAATAAAGATTGGGTTCAGTTAATCTTCACTGTCGAATCCAAATTTTCTGGGCGCTGAAGAGTCATTTTGGTCCAGTCAGAGACTTTGAGGCATTGCTTTTTAAAACAGCGCCCATCTGCCTGTCCATTTTCCAGCCTCGCTCTTCCTGGTCATTGTCGCTGCATCCGGAAACTATTTCTCTCCAGCAAGCTCAGAACAAAACTCACTTGTGAATCAAGACATGAAGCGAAGCCTTCCGTTTCTGGTGGTGTATTTTCACCCTCGTAAAAAGCTCCTCTCTCTCCGGCCAGCTCATGCATACCTCCGTGTTTACCTGCTCAGTGTGCTGATGCCACCGCCTCCCGCTGCTTCTGCACTTTTTATTTGCTCCCTCCAACACCTTAGCGTCTACCTGCAGACTCACTCCGCTTTGATCCCCGTGGGGGGTGTTGCAGTCATCGCTCCCTGCGCTCTTATCTGCTGCACAATGTGTTTTTACAAGGAGTGATAAGACACAGAGGACTGGTGCCAAAATAAATTACATTTACCTTTTTTTTATTTTTTACAATTATGTATACAATACTTTCTATAAGACAAAAAATGTCTTTCATGCACCCAGTTAGGATTCAATGTCATGACCCTGACTCTCCCTCACAAATAAGGCAGTGGAATATCCGAACATTTGGAGCAGGACGGGCCTCGTTTTGCCCTGACAGAACTGCCATGTGACACTTTTCTCAAGCAGCACGACATCAACTGCAAAAAGGCACTGACATTTCCTCAAGAACTGTACATACCGTAAGTATAATTTCAAGGTTATTTACTTTGGCATTTTCATCTGATGCTTTTTGTCCAATCTCCTGCATTTATTTGACAACCGAAGTTAACATGTGATTTTGAAGACCGACATTAATCATAGAAAACAGTTCACGATTGGTGCATTGGTGCACATCTGCATGCATGTATACATGTATGTTATCCTTATTTTATTTGTCACCTGTTCTGAGGGTGGTGGGGTATAAGTGGGAGGGTTTTGGAAATTGACTTGATGATATGATATCATCCTTTGACGTGCTTATGTGGTGTTCAAGTGAACGTTCTTGTGGAAATGCGTATGCTAACATGTAAGAGGGAAATTATTGCAAATTAAAATAACTTAGTTCCATCTTATCCATATAAGAAAATTTCATATAAGAAAAAAAAAATCTACACAACAGCACAGCTCTATGATTATATATATATATATATTTTTTTTTCTTTCTGTGTGTTGATATATTTTCTATAAATTGTGATTTTGTTACATGCATTTAAGTAACAATGTGTATATGAACATCCACTCAGAGCCACATCAGCCCTGTGAGCCAAGAGCTCTCCAATCACACTGGTTCAATTTAAATAATTGTCGCTGAAATATCAACACTTAGTAACGGTGGAATATTAGCTTTGAACCATATCACTCCTGAAATAGCTATTTCCTGCCCTTCCGCTCGCCGCTGAAATCTACTCCGTCTTATTTCCCTCATCCCGCAGATTAGTCACAGCAGGTGCCTGTTTTACTAACGATGGGGAATAAAGCAGACGCTCTCCAGATCTGACGAATCAAAGAGCGGCTGGGTTTCTGATCCTCGGGAATCGCCGGCTGATGCCCGGCGTACACAGGCCTTGTATGTATGTATGTATGTGTGTGCGCCTGCGTGAGGATGTGTGTGTGTGCACGCAGGCGTAATGTCCATACATGGCATTCCAGGAGATTAGCTTCAGCACCAGCTTGTGCACCTATGATTACAGTGTGTGTACATGCTGTTGATTTCTTTTGTGTGAATGAATGAACAACTCAAGCAGGGATGGAAACGGGAAACATGGTTGATCAAGGGTTAATCGTATTGTAAGAAGTGTGATGTTGCAGCGTGGTTCATGTTTTCTTGTTTAATGCTTGCTTATCAAGAAAGGTGGTGGCATATTGGATAAAAGTTGCTGTCTTTTAGGAATCCTCGCATGGATGATCACAGACATAAAGTAGTTTTCCTGTCACCTTTTCCACCTTTTGAGCGTCTTTGAGTGTCGGTCAAACGAGAGTTGCACATCCATAAACATGAGCTGAACCGTGCTTTGACGTATCTGCCCTCTCTTTATTCCCGTTTTCCTCATTTTGGCAGGGCTGGTTTCATGCTAATCATGGGCACCTGTTGAGAGGTGGCGCCCCTGCCACTCCCTATCCTTCTGCAGATGTCAACCACCCGCTGACTCCGTCCCAGGGTAAATGTCGTGCAGAAGGATGACTTGGGGGACAATGAGACCTTTCTGCATAACTTAGCAGAATAAAGAAGTTTCGGCTTGTTTGTTCTTGTAAAGTAATTTTTCTGCAAACGCCGATTGAGGCGACCCAAGCTTTGAAGGCCGCAAATGCTCGATTCATCTCGTTCTACTTCTTAATAGAAATAACTGGTTCTAAAAAAAGTCTAGTTTTGTAGTCAAGAAGAGGAACATTGCATTTGAGAGTCTAATCTGGTCGTTCCCATCATTAAAATCTGTTTACTCTCCACAAACCTCCTGTCCTGGACTCTGCTCCAAATACAGATCCAGTTTTTGGATTTTTTTTTTTTTTTTTCTCCTCAGAATAATGAGACAGACTGCTAATGCAGTCCAGATGATGCACTTTGTTGTTTTTTTTTTGGTGTGGGGATCATTGGGGAAAATGATTCTCTCCATCTCCCGGATCGCCACAATGACCCATCTGTCATTTTTCATGCTCCCTCATCTTATGTAATTAGGGAGAAATTGCCAAGAAATCAGGACGCGCATGCTTCCTCAATAGATAATCAAAAGTCTTTTGAAATGTAATGAGGAGAAAAAAGTGATTGCGAACAAAAGCGCTGAAGATCTAGTGGTATTTATTTAGCAAATCCTCAGATGTAAAAGGACAAAAGACATTTTTATATTCCAAATTGACCACATGAATGTTTCTGATCTGCTCCCATTGGGGAATGTAGCTCAGTTGGGACTTGGTTAAGGTTATATGGTGTCGGGAAACCAGTATGCTTACTGGTAGTGGTGGGATGTGAACTCAGTCAGTGCGTGCTCATTCACACACTGCGACATCCACACACACAACAAAAAAAAAACCAAACCTGTCAAGCTGCTTATTGGTGGAATAAATCCCAATAAGATTTGACAAAAAGAAAAACTAAGCTTGATGAAATAACCTCGACTCAAAGGTCCACTTACTTTCCGATTGTGATTATTTGGCACATGCACTGTTCCCAAGGTCAAGATTGAAGTTCCCTGCTCAAAAAAAAAGAATATCCAGAAAAAAAAAGATGAAGAAAATTAATAAGAAAGATAAGCAGAAGAAAAAATGAGATGAATAAGAAAGAGCACAAGCTGAAAAAGAAGCGGAGGGGGGCGATGAGGAAGGAATAAGAGGAGAAAGAAGACGATGAGAGGAATTGAAGAAAATGAGACAGAAGAGGAAGATGGGAAAAAAAATAATATGAGGTGGAAAAGAAGAGGCCGGGGGAATGAAAAGACATCATTTCAGAAATAACAAAATGGTTATTAAAGTTAATCACAGTGGGACAAACTATAAAAATGATCAATAAACCGCAACGTACACAAGGTGATGTGTACAGTGACAATTTATAGGCAGTATATAATAATTTCCTCTGGGCTGTTTCTGTAATAATGCCCAATGCAAGCTTGTAAATTCAGAAAAAAAAATCATAAAATATGTTGCCAATGCACAAGGAACTGTAAGAAGTTGTCAACATCTTCCATACAAATGAGCTGTGATGTGATGGAGACATTTATAGATTTCCATAGATGCGCATAAATTATTGAATTGCTTTTTTTTTTTCCCAGTCCGGGATATGATTCTCAAAAGTCGTCTACTGTAATGATTCATTATTCATCACATGACGCTGTGTATTCCTTGTGATTATCAATGTAAAACCAGATTGTCTCTTGCATAAGATTCCACGCTGCAGAGGTGAGGCAACTAATAATGTAAACTGTGTTCCGCCGCTCCCGTTTCGCTGCCTCATCTCATCATTCTTTCCTGAGATGGCATCCTGCTGTTTACCATTTCTGCCCATTATTTACAAGTCAGTGTTTGGACAATAAATTGTGCTTCTCTCGCCGCTCCCGCTGACCTCCGCGCAAGATGAAAGAAGCTTCAAGATTCTTCAGTTTGTGTCTGCGTGGGCGCTCCGTCGCACAGATACTTTTGTCATCATTACTGTTCAGCGGGATGGCATCGGTCAGGAGCAGGGGAACCCACACTTTTCACTGATCCGTCCGGGGGCGGCGGGGCAAGTCTGTCTCTATCAGCGCGGGGACGATGTGCGCTGTAAGAGCCACATCATAACCAGATAAAGGCAGTGATGTTGTGAATGCATCCTGAGTTTCTTATCAAAATTCAGTTGAAAATCTCTGGAAAGACTAATCTGGTAGTTAAGGGGAAAATAAACTACTTATCAATTCACTAATCATGTATTATTGGACATTTTCTCAATATGTGTAATTGTATGATTGACTGTTGACTAATGTCCCAGTTTTGCATGTTTAGCTGACATCCAGCACACTGACTAAAACACTTCTTTCAGCTTACCAGCAAGTAATTGGAATTAATTAATTGGAACTAATAGAACGCTGCCTTAATTTTTAATTAAGAGCCAACTGATGGACATTTCCAGGAAATTCATAGTTTCCTTTGTCAAGCCTTAACTTTTAAAAAAATACTATCTGTCACGGTTTGGATGTCTTGGTTTATTATTGTGTTTGTTCCTATTTTCCGTGCATTTTTTTTTCATTCAGGCTTTGCTTCGGTGGTTGGGGGGGGCGTGGTCTTCAGGTGCTGGGGTCCTTTCCAGACACAGCTGCCTCTCATTGTCACCTCATCAGCGGGCAGCTTCAAAACCTTGCTGGTTCACTCGCAAGCTGCCTCATCATTCACTATCCCAGTCTTCCAGTGCTGGTTTTGCAGTCTCAACAGAGGTTACGCTCATCACCTTTTTTCAAGCGCTTCCTTGTGTTTCGTTGCCTTCTCGTCCCCCAGTCCTTTATGACTCTAATGTAATCTGATGATGCATTGATCAAATTCATCAGCCCTGCATGTTAGCCAACCAGCTTTTCAAGTGCAGCACATGATAATGCATCAAACTACAGATTTAGAAGACAGCAAAAACATATCTGCCTGATAATCACCCTGAATTGCCAAATCAGTTCAGTTTACTGTGGAGTCTGAAATCATGTTCATTTCATTTGATTTCTGTTTGCCTGCTCCGACCCTGAAAATATAAGCGGTTGCTAGGAAAAGTCAACTTAATCTTTTTTTACAATGATGAAAGAAAGATGCGAATGGAAGAATTTAGAGATCATACAGCTGCGCCAATCATCACTGCTTCACACTTTTCATGATAATTTTCCTTGTCACCATTTTGGCTCTGACACAAGATCCCATTTCTTATTGTCACCAAAAAAAAGCTCTGATTCTCTCTCTTTTGCCATAAATGAGCACACGTAAGAGCATTACTGAAAAAAATCTGAGACGTGTTCTATGATCCAGAAGTCTGGAACCAGGCTAAATACAAACTGAATGCCTCTTTAAACAGCGGTATAACAGGTTGTACAGATGACATTGGCGCCAAACAGCGCGGTACACAAACAGGAATGCTGTGTTCATGCACTGTGAAGTAGACAATGATTAATGGAAAAATTATGTTAAACCTTTGCCTACACAAGGACTTACACCCTGGGCTCCTGCCCTACAAAATGAGCTAAAGCTCTCCAGTTTGCAACCTGTGGAAAAAAAAAAAAAAAAGCCAAACAATGCATGAGACCCTTTTGGGGTTAAATATAGAGTAAAGCAGAAAACCAAATGTGAATCAGAGTTTCATCTTAGAGCTGCACACCACCCAGACAGAACTTTATAATTTGCTGTTAAGATGTATGTCTAACGATAGAGGCTCTAAGGCTGACTGACTAAAGGAGCTTTTCTTCTACAAGACAATGACATCCCCTCAAATGGTGGAGCTTGTGAAGCGATTACCTCGGGTTTTCAGTATAATGAAAGTGCCGAGTGCAAGGGCATGAAAAACTTTATTTTTCAGTTATCATTGAATTTAAGTTGCTTTTCCAGGTCAGAAGACTCTTATTTTGTGCATTCATCATAGTTATGGTGGCTTTGTGCTTCAGTTTCAATGCAGACTGAATTTGACCTCTGTGTCACATCTCTGGCATGAGACCAGCTCGTCAAACAATATATGTGGGAGGAACATTTCCATTCTTGCAGGCAGCAGAGTATGTATGGAACCTTTTGACACGTTCAGATGTGTTTCTTATACATTTAAACAGAAGGATTTTTGATTGAATCGAACACATTTATAGTTGGATAAGTTCCTGCAGGTACCTTCACTACACAAGGGTTCAACATTGGCTACTACCTTCTTTGTGATGAATATATATATTAAGTAGGAAGATTAAACAAGTTAACATTCAACTGTGGCTGAGACCAAGGACGAGTCTGAACTGCCTCTTTCAAAGTTAATATTTCAAAATGGAGTGCATCATAAAAAGGCTGACGAGACAAAGGGTCCTTCAGTGGAGCTAAAAAGACACTTCTTCTGGCGAAATTGTGAGGACACAGCTGGAGAGTTCCTTGTGCTCTTTAGCATCCCAAAATCAGTTGTGAAACTTGTCATTATGAGACCTAGCTCATAAGGCCTTAAGTAAGTCAGTTTTTGTACTTAGTGCCTTTTAGAACAGAATGTCACGATGTGCTCCACAATAAAAATAAGGCAACATGCATAAAATAAACACTGAAGAAGAGAACAAAAACACCCATAAAGCAGAACTAAATGAATAATTACACAAAGGCTAAACAAGTGGGTCTTGCGCTGCTTTTTAAAAGGGGTCCACAGTGTCTGCAGATCTAAAGTGTTCCAGAGTTTCAGAGATGCAAATCCAAAAGCACCGTCTCCTTTAGTTTTAAGCCGGGGGGCGATAAACAACCAACAAACCGTGATCAGACGACCTTGGAGACCTGCTGGTGACAAAGGACTCCAGTAGATCTGTAATGTAGGCAGGCAGGTGCCTGATCATACAGATCTCTACAAATGATCTCAAGAATTTAAAGTGGTATTCTGAAGTTGATGGGGAGCCAGTGAGAGGAAGTTAAGATTGGTGTCACGTGGGACCCTTTTGATGACCCAATCAAAAGCATTATGGACTATTTTTAAACGATCCAGAAATGTCTTGCTAAGACAGATGCAGAAAAAGTTACAATATTCAAGACAGGATAAAATTAAAATGTGAATAATCATCTCCATCTCATTTAGTGACACAATGGGTTCATCAAAAGTCACTGTCCGTGGTGATATCTAGATTTTGGAGAGAACACCCACTGCCCAAGTCTGAAGATCAGGATACCACAGTGTCAAAAGCTGCACTGAGATTCAGCACTATGAAAAAAAAAAGAACATTATCCTCCATTAAGACGTCATTTCAGGCTCTGAGAAAGGCTGTTTCTTTTGAGTGCAGCCAAGTCAGACTTTTATTCTTGACAAATATCAAGAATATAAAGGCAGATTTAAGCTGCTTAGCAACCACTTTTTTTTTTACATTGGCTTTAAAATGGAACTTGGAAATAGGTCTGTAATTTTGGGACAGACAAGAGTCAAGATTTGTTTGTGCTTGAACAGGTTTTTTGAAATGAGCGGGGACACAAGGTATCAGAGAAGTGTTGATTATAGAGAGCACACAAGGACCAATGGAGCCAATTACAATTTCAAACAGAGATGTAGGTAAAATGTCAAGGGGACTAGAAGAAGTTTTAATACCGAGCAGTCGTCTGAAGTCTTCACAAGCCAAGTCCTTCAAAGGAGAAAGCCCTGAAATGGGACATAACTAAAGTAGACCAAGTCTAAGATGTTTGAAAATCAGTCGAGAGACCAGAATCAAGCACTGCAGCCCTGGATATAATTATACAACAGAAGATTGGGGGCATCAGTTACTCAGGCAGACAAAATAACTCATGCTAAAAAAAGAGATGACAGAGGTGGCTGGTTCAGTTTCCCCAAACGGCCGGGAAAATCTGGACAGGGAAGTTAATGAGAAACACGCACATCCCTCCCTCCACAATTCCCATTGAGATGCCCTTGAGCAAGACAATTAATCCCCACCAGCTCCGGAGGAATCCCTCTGAGGCTAATGTTGGAAGACTGTGGTCGTGCCTGGGCACCTCCCAGGTGTGGATGTGTGTAAGTGTATAAAAGTGAAGCGGTGCCATTCTCAAAAAAGAAAAAAAGAAAAAAAAAAAGCATGCATGCTTAGTGAACCTTCCCCGGATAAGTGAAGGTTAGAAGAATCTAAGAAGAATCTTATAGTCAGCTTTTACAAGGTCAGTTACATCCAGGCACTGCACCACATCCATTCAAAAGGAAGAGGCAATAGGGTTTCAGAATGACATAAATTGGGATTTGGATTGACACGGGAGTGAACTGGAAAAGCCAGAGGGCAGATAGATGACGCACGGCGTGAAACACACACGTCAGTCGCAATCTGTGTTGTTTGTGTGGAAACTCAGAGATGCATGGAATCAAAAGGTGGGAAGTCCCTCGTGAGGGCCCGAATACTTGAAAAATATCTTTGATGTAATTAGTTTGGCCATCCAAACAGAGTAGCAAAGAACCAACAGAAATATTAAAAGGTAATATATCAACGTTGACGACTGATTTTTGTGAAATGCTGGTAGATTACTTCCAAGATACTGGTATTGATCAGAACCTCTCTCAGCACCCATGCTGTGTTATGGTCATTTTGTGCAATAAGCTATTAAAATCACACTTGTCATCGCTTTAATGGAAAATGGTCCGTAACCCCAGATCGCCCCAAGAAATATTCCGCCTGTGTTTAACTTGCTTCCCCCATCAATTTGTAATTATTTATCAAGGAAATGAATGGCGCTGCCGTCAGAGGGATGGTGATGATTATATCACCATTTTTCTCTATCTTTTATACTTTTTTTTTGGTCAAATGATTTTATTGTCTTGCATATCAGTGGGTGGGTGCCAACCTAATTAGTCCATAGTATAAACAGAAGAAGAAAGGGTGGTTCAATCTGGCAACACAGCAGGTTCTATAGGTTCAATGAGAAAACACCCAATTAATGATCCAAAAGTTACTTTCAAAATACTATTTCTGTTGGTTCTTAATATGTGTGGTGTTCAAAGTAATACTGCAAAACTCAAACTGTAAATCATGAGAGATAAGATATTCCTTTATTAGTCCCACAACGGGGAAATTTGCAATGTTACAGCAGCAAAGATAGATAGAACTAGAAGGGAAATTTACAAGAAGTATAAAAAAGTGTTAGCAATTCAACTCGGGTAAAAAAAAAGTATCAACAATTTAACTATAATAAAAGTAATGACAATTTAACTATAGAAATATACAAGTAGCCCATTGACAGTGCAAACAACAGGCTAGATGGTATTCATAAATTAACAAGAGATTATGAAAAATGAAAATATGAAAACACTATAAACACAAAAGACAGGATGTTACGACTGCGGTCGTATGCTTGTATATATTGTGTTGTATTCTGTGTATTTTCTATGTACATCGGTGTGTGACTGCCGCTGAAGGATGCGCCGTACCGCGCACATGATTGGCTGCCGGGGTTGACGGATCGGCGCGTGATTGGTTGCTCTACTGGCGACTCTGACTCACAAGGAGGAAGGAGGACGTCGCCAAGTGGCTTGAACACAGCTTGTACGCTGTGTAAATCTGAATTGTGGGAATGTTTGGTAGGAGTGAGCTGCTACTTTTATGTGCCATGTTTTTTCCTGTTTAAGTTTAGTCAGGGAGGTAAAATCCTGTTTTTGTTTTCTTGGCGTTTGTTTTATTAGGTAAGTTTAATCTGAAGTGTAGTTGGGTTTTTGTTTGTTATTTTGGCCTTAGCTCACTCCGAAGTTTAAACACATTACCACTGAGTTGTTCACAGTCGCCTTTTGTTGTCACGTTTATTTTAGTGTAAATAAATAGATCATTTTCTGTTTAAACGTCGTTGTGTGGCTGCTTGGATTCATGTGAAGGATGGATTTTCATGTTGCGTTCAAGTAACCCCTAGGCTGGGAGTAACACAGGATGAAAAGGATGAAATGAAACTGAAGTATTGCACAGAATAAGAATATTGCAGAGAAATGAAATATTGCACAGTAATGATCTAAAAAGATTTAAACTATTCTAGGAAAATATCTGCACGCTTCAGACTGAGGTTTTGGGATAAACGTTTACTTACCGCAGCAGGAATTTAAAGCCAACTTTAGCCCATGATGCATCTTGTTCTTTCACATTTCACCGTCATTAAAACCAGGCAATGTTCCTCACTGCTCAGTAATTGATGAAACACTCTAAGCTAATTGTTCTAATAGAGAAAACTGTGTTTTTGTTGTCCCTGACCGTGGAGTGCTTCAACTCAGCAGACACCATCAATTTGAGCTTTTCTCAAAAATAGGAATTGATGTATGGCTGATAGCTGCTGTCTGCCGTGCAGTGGTGGATGCACGCTGGATAGCCAACCGGTGTGGTGCTCTCCCTAATGTGCAGTAATGATTTTGTAGACTCATGCAAACACATCAGCAAGGCCCATTGCCCCACAACACAACTAAATACCAAGTGCTCTCCACTGCTTTTCCCCTCTCCATGTTATTGCAGTCACAGAATGAAAAATAATCAAAGTCTGGAAACCATTCAGGAATTTGCTGGCAGAGGAAAAAACACTAGGTATGTGTTCCCCCATTTTTTCAGAGCCTCTCTCTCTCCGTGTTTTCCCCCAGCAGTAAGAGTAAAATTATAAATCATCTCCCCGCAGACAAAATTTCATGCTCGATGGGTGAACAACTCCAGCATCTGGTGGGGTCCTGTGATGAGGTGCGATCCAAGTTTCTCCCTCTCCCAGCTTCCCCTGGGCTGATTCAGAGCGTTGCCAGCATCCTGCCAAATGTTACACGCATGCAGCTGAAGTGATAAGACAAAAAAAAAAGAGAAAAGGCAGATTAATATTTAGCAGGGCCCCTTTTTTGTATTCAAGCCGTTCTGCAGGTTCTGATGGTGGCGCATGTGAAATCTCCGTGCTGGATTCATGTCACATCACAAGGTGCGCGCACACCTGAAGGAGATTCTCTTCGGTGAGTGCACACGGGAGCGTGGAGTGTGTCCAAACACACCTTGTATCTCTTAACAAGCCTGGAGCCAGTGGTCGGCCCCCTGGGCTAAAATGCATGATATCAGTGATACTGCAGTAACTTTTGGAGAGGAAGGAGATTAACTTGTTTTTGAAACTTACAGACAAAATCTTTTCCTCATTACCTGGATTTTAACATCACATAAATGCACCCAAATTACTGCAAATAGCCTTTTGTGACATTTTGAACCTGCCTGGTGGGACTCGTGATGTGAGGGCAATTTTCGATTTGTCTTCATTTTTGTAACCAAATAGATTTTTTATCTTGCGCCTTTGCTTCTGATTCATCTTCGTTCAAGGACAGCGTGTGCAAAGGATTTCTTTTGTGTGCATGATCAGCATAATTTATAGTAGATGAATGGAAACAGATTGCTCACCTGACAATTAAAAAAAACTTAGTGGTTATTTCATAAGATGATTCCAGCACTTTGAGACTCTTTATATTTGGACACCTTTAGGCCAACCATGAATCAGTAAAGACTTAAGTATTTGGTAGATTAACTGATAAAAAATAATTGGTTGTTCAAGTTCTGAATAAATAATAGACAAAGTCAGACCTTCATCTTGGTCTCTGGTCAAAGTTTTCAGAGACTTAACTGTGCTGGCTGGATTCATGACATCAGTATTTCTAAAATACTGGCACCAGATGACCAATTCTCTAATATGAAAGGGATGCACTCTTGTGGCTTAAAGATTGAGATGCAGTCATAATTCATAGTTCAAGTCTGGAACCTTTGTTGCATCTGTCATTTCCTGACATCTCTCCACTGTATCTAATAAAAGGAGAACAGTTTTAAAAATATAAATCAAAGTGAAACGGCTGCAGCAGCTTTGTTGTTGAGCTTTAAAAGACAATCCATCTAAGTCCAAGTAAGTTTAGGAAAACTCATGTATACTTCTTATTTCAATGTTTGGAAGTATTATTCATGATTTGCAATCCAACTTCATGATGTGTTATTTTGGCAACTTGATCCTTTAGTTCAGGATATGTTTAGGGACGATGTGTTTAAAGTAGCTGCCATCACAGAATATAATGCGAGTTTCAATTGAAACCAGATAAAAACAGGAGGAGGAGAAGTTGTGCTTTGAAAAAGGAAAAAAAAAAAAAATCAAATCACTTCACACAAGCTACAGAATGAACTGCCTGTAGCCACAATACCTTATTCAGCAGAGTATTCAAACATCTGAATATGTGTTTTAAAAAAGGTACTTGTGGAGTGAAAGTGTACAACAGCTTCTGAGTCATATCACAGTGTCACCTTCATGGCAACAATCATTTTGGAACAAACTCCTTGTTTAAACAAAGCAAATTATTCACCGGCATAAAAGTGACTTTGCCAACGCCGAGACAAAACTGCATTCCCGACCTCACCTGTTGGAGCAGCGGGTGTGATGGCAGACATCATTAAGCTCGGGGATTCTTTGTGCTATTTAGAGGAGCTTGTTAAAAGGACCATCACTCACTGGAGAAAGTGCTGCAATGCAGGAGGAATAATTTGGCCGTGAATATAATTTCCAGACTGCAAGACTAACATTTTGGATGAATTAGCAGCCTGAGCTTCGCTGCTTTTGTATGTTGGTAATGTAGGAACAGATGGCATATTTTACTGTTTTACCACTGGAGGAGTGTTGTTGATATCTAAATCTAAATTATTCTTTCAGATGGGGCTTCTCTTCCCTGAGTGGAATTGGAAAGCATTTTTTTTTTTTTTTGTTTATCTGAAAACTTTGTTAATCCCCTATTGATCGTAAGATTAATGAACACGGAAAAAAAACTTTGCTCCGTCCTCTCGTTTTGCACAGTCACCGTCCCAGATGTCCGCGGATGAAGAGAGCAAACGCTGACAACAAAAAAGTAAACGAGTCCACCGATGTAGCAGCAACTTTTGGCATGGACATATGCTTGCCTAACAGGGAAAACAGCTTTTCACAGAAGCGAAGGCATATGGCCGGCTCCTGTTTCGACAACAAGATGCCGTGTCACCTTGCGAGCCACCTGTAGCCGGTGACCAGCAGAGAGAGAGAGAGAGAGAGGGGGGATTTAAGGTGATACGCACAGGCCGACATACATATTTGCCTCCCTTTCTATTATCCCAAAGGCCATATGCTTATCTTGTTGACCTTTGCGATGTCCGATGGCATGTCACACACTCTGTCACCACGGCCAGGCAAGCGTGAAGAGGAACCGGCGGGGGTCAAGAACACAAAAAGCTTTTTGAAAAAAAAAAAAAAAAAACACGGCCTCCGGCCTCCAACTCCTGCGCCTTCGCTCCCTCTGCCTTCTCCTCCATCCCCTTCTTTTTCTTTTCTGATGCCGCGCACGTCCCGACGAGCGACAGCGATTTGCATGATGTGATCGGCCTCTGCCTTCCTGCAGCTCTTTAGAAGTGTGTGTGTGTGTGTGTGTGCTCGCGTCCGCATGCGGCTGTCTGCGTTTGAGTGTGTTTGCAAGTGTTAATGTGTGCGGGCCGACTGCCAGCCAGCTTAAGCTGTGAGGGAAGGGTAGAAAAAAAAAGAAAAAGAGAAGGGCTTTGAGCCTATAGATATCTCACAGAGCAATCAGGGAAATATGCTCAAATATGTGACAGGCGGAGTGCGTCACTTGGCATGCATCTTTAATTCTGTCTGAGGTTTGGGTGTCGGAGCATTGCTGAGTTAAGGTGAGGCGTTTGTTGGGATGAAACTAGGCCAGGTGGGTTTGCTGGGGTAGCACACACACACTTTTACTCTTGACTCATCAAGTGAGGACAGAGATCTAATCAGCATCAGCAGCAAGGCTGGTTCCCACTGATGAATCTTCAAGGACATTTTGCAGACATGAAAAAGAAAAAAAAATGTCCGAAAGGGAACCATCCACAAAAGTTATTCCTTAAATGCCACCTCAAGTGTTCAGAGGATGTCTACCTCGTGTTATTTTTCTCTGCTGCTGTTATTGCTAAATTATGGAAGCAAGCGAGCTGAAACGTTTTCCTATTTCTCTTTGGGCATGAAAAATGTAATCACGAGCAAGCACGCGTTTTTTTTTTTTTTTTTCCTCACTTTGTCTAAAATATGTCAGAATCCCAAAAAGCGAGCCAATTTACTTTTGTGATACATGGAGAACGCGGCGCGTTAATAGCGCTACACGCCTGCCATTACAAAGCGAATGTGACAGAAATAAGTGCGGAGATGTAGGTAATGAGAGTGAGCCGTTAAACAATCAGTCGAGCTTTCCCCGGCGTTAATTAAACTGAAGAAAATACAACGAACGAGTCGCCGGTCAGAGCGGAAAACAACGCTATAGGTGCTAATTTAATATGTGAACATGCTGCCCCTCATCTGCGCCAATGAATGAGCGTCCACGTGTACTTTTTGGGATCCCCCCTCATGCCCACATTTGCATTGATTAATATGCACATTGTGCTTCTACTGGGAGCAAACAGAATGATGTGATAGCCAGTTGAAGTAATTGCTTGCTCTGCATTTTTGATGATCTCAAGCCTGAGGCCATTCTTTATATACTGTATGTAATTGTTTATTCTCTCCCATGTCCCTATATCTGAGCGTGCACGCTGGGAAGGAAATACGCTGGAAGACAGTGAGGGATGCAGATAAATACATTTCCAAGCTACAAGAAGTCGCACCTTGAAGTGTGAATGGGAGGGGTGTGCACGTCTTTGTTGATTTGTCACATTCGGCAGCGTAATGAGGGATTCCAGTCACAGGCAGCCGGCGGGAGCAGGATGCACTCTGACTGGGACAAAGAAGAGGGGTGGGAGAAGAAGGAGAGAGAGAGAGAGAGAGAGAGAGGCAGGGAGGAATAAGTGGGACACTTTAGCTGGGTGAGGGGAAAAAAAAAAAAGATTTTGGAACGAGAGAGAGGGAGGGAGGAGAAATTGGTCGAGGGAGCACCGAGGGGCCTCGAGGGGGGTGTCGCGAGGTCAAGGTTCCGGTCTGTGGTGTGAGGTGGCCGCTAGCACGTGGCCGCAGCACGTTGCAGCTCTCCGCCAGGCAGAGCTAACGCGCTGGAAAAGGAGACTCGGCAGGAGGAAGCAGAAAGACGGGCGGAGGCGGGGGAGAAGAGTGGATCTACTGTAAAAGAGGAGTGCAGGGCTCCGAGCGGAGTCCCCAGCTCACTCTCCCTTCTGTCAAATCCCCCAACTGGCACACAGAGAGCCAATAGCCGGGGCCGGTCCTCTGGCACCGACCGTCTCCGTCCTCTTACGGCCAGAGTGGAAGCAAAAAGCATTTTAAAAAAAAGGAGACAGAGGGACCACATGGCGTGAGGACATACAACGCTTGCAAGTAATTAAGAAGATATCACATGCATAGTGTTCATTCTGCTAATTGATTCACTGACTTAATTGACTCCCACTGAATATATAATGACAGCAGCTGTCATAGTTTCGGTTTAAACGAACCCGTGGAGCGGGCGTTATCTCGAAGTCAGTACGGATGGCATTATTAAAATACTTCATTACATCATACGCTGGAGTATTGTGACAGCAATGTAAAGCTAATCATGTTTGGTAATGCCGCGTTTGCCGTGGCTGTTACGCCGAGATAGACTGGGAATAATGTCGAGCTCCCTTCATTTTTACACACTTGCTTTTCGGGCTGTTATTCGGTTTTGTGTCAGAGCCAAATGCTGATTGTTTGCCCCCTGTTTGGCAGAGCTGAAATGCTTTTTTGACTTTTCTACTCTGTGCTTGTCCCTCTAATCCTCAATCCTGACCACCGTCTTTATTGTGTATCCAGAATGCTTTTTTTAATTTCCCAGCATCCAGTTGATGTTACGCTAATTTTAGCGCCATTGTTAACATGGCATTTTTGGATGGTCACGACAGGCAAGGCCCTTCAAGCACATTTGCTACAATCAAGCCCATAAAAATCAGCCGTTTAAAGACTGATACAGTCACATTATATAAGGAGTCAAATCTCTAAACCCCCGTAGTCAGCGTGGCAAGCCTCAACAACCCTTCACAGTTGGTTTTGAGCCTCCTAAACCCCCCAAAAATGGACCAAAGGTTGTGTCAAGTGGGATTATTCCTGGCTCAAAAAAAAAGGGAAAAGAGAGCAAAAATGTGAATGTCATTTCAAAAGTAGGTTGAGCAAGTCAAAAATAGCTTCAAAGGCCTCAGACTTGAGAACAAAATCCCAAGAGTAAGTCTTCTGAGGTAAGAAAAAAAAAAAGAGAGAAATCAATGAAGGTTTTTTTGCACGTTAAACATACCTGATGCTTGCTTGGCAGCATTTGATTCATGTGCTATATCAGTACACAATAAATAACAACAATGACTCAGTGTTTCTGGGCGAACTGCGTTGGTGCGTGATCAAGTCTCGAGTCTGCAGAAGACATCATCACTAGGCATGATTGGAGTTTTAAAGAAATGAATGAACCTTGGTGGAAATATAGAAAAAAATGATGATTGATTGATGCCTCTATTTTATGAAAAACCTACCTTTTTGCCCCCACATGTTAAGGTATGAAACCACTTCCAGACAGTAAAAAGGTTTAACTAAGAAGCAAAACTAACTAATTTAATGGGTCTGGATCACCATGTTTCTCAGTATCTCTTTATTATTTTGAGTGTCATCTGCACAGTATGTACACAAAACAGCGAGCACACCTTAAAGAAATCAAAAGTCTTCGGCGTCAACATGGGCATCCTTCTGTGTCACAACCGATCTTCATCAATTTGTCACATGCATCACGCGCAATTCATCACAGACTGCAAGTTAGGACAGCAGCGCGTCTCTGGCTTAGCGAGTAGCCGGCTACCAGCTGGCCTCCATCTGAGACCTGCCCAACACCAGAGCAGGGAAAAGGGCAAAGTGGAGCGCTGCCATCCCTGCCCGGCCGCTCAACCACCTGTTTGACATTCTGCCCCCCGGATAAGGGTTCCAGCGCAGCAGCGCCTGCGACGCTCCCCCGAGCAGGGATAAGAAAATCCTCACTGCTGTCGCCACTACAGTGTTGAAATGAATGACTTTAGAGAGGACATTAAAAAATGGACGCATACTTTAATAAAAAACACATTTTACACATTTAAATATAACAAATATTTCAGGTTTGGACAAATATTTGTATGATAATTCAAGTAATTCTACACTTAAAAAATGAAAATTTTCATAAATTGTTGCAGTGTCCCTTTAGTGTATTTACATTCAGTGATTAACACTTTACATAGCAGTTTTTCTTGGTAGTGGTGGAGTCCACCATCACCGCACTGGACACAGATCGACTACTTAAACAACTCACAGAAAATTGATGCATGCGTGTGTTTCAGCGTAATTTTGCCTCATTGATATCAGCCTTTACTGTTCGAGCTGCTAATTACTGCGAATGCAAACTGAAGATCCTTCTGCTCCCGCCTCAGATCAAAAACATCCAAATGGCCGGCTCTGTTTCCTGGAAGTTATATTTATATTCACCTAATTCCAAAAAGCAAATTTGTTTTGAGGCAAAAGTAATACAGAGCAAATTCTGTTTTCTATTACCATAATGAGGAAATTATTGTGCCTGGCAAGTTGCAAAGATGTTGATACTGATCGTATCAGCAAAATGTTCATTGACAGTGTGTTTAATTTGTTTTCCACCAAAATAGACAACCATAAAAAAGCTGTTGTTCTGCAACACTATGTTTAAGCACTGGCAGCACTTGGTTTGGACCTTTGACCTTTGCATACCTGACTATCCTGGAAGTGTGAATAAATGAATGAATTGCTGCAGCCCTGCTTTTGGCATCTGCATTTGGGTCCTATTCCCTGTATTTCTGCCACCTTCGTTGCACACAGCCCTGCACTTCCTCGGCCCACCACCCGCCCCAACCACCTCCCCCGCGACTCCTGCATGACACATAAACGTGTAAGCGTTTCATTCACTCAAACAAATGTCTCCGAACACAAACGAGGCAGCGATTACGTCGTCACCTCAATGTAATCATGGAAACAATTTAGTAATATACAAACGTAATTTCTCCGAGACAGGGTTGAAATAAATATTGCAGTGAATAATGGAACAAGAAGAAGCAGCCGCAGGGAGCTGTTAAATGAAGAGCTGCAGGCGACGCGCTGCACACCTCCAACTCCTCGGCGAGGTAACCAACTTTGCTGTGTCCTGCCGGTGTGGAGAAAACTACTCACGTGTGCAGCATGAAATCAGGTCACAGCTCTGATTTCTTTATTAGAACATGCGATTTTCTTTTTCATACATTACCTTTTTTTTCCCTCCCTATTTGTAGAACATTTCAAAGCAAATCAAACACAGGATCAAATCTCTTATATCACCTTCATGCATGTGCATTTGATTCAAGATCATGCATAGTCTCTAATTTACTTTAAGAATGAGCACACCACATAACAAAGCCACAAAGACTGAGCTGAAAAAAATAATCAAAGTAAACTCATCAGACTACCTGACCAGGGGACAGAGGCTCGTATTTCATGCTCATTAGCGTTAAACCTAATCTTAGAGTTCATTGAGCTGGTAATGCACCCTTCAGATCAGACATTTACAGCGTGCATTTGGCTCCGGTTACGCCACGATTCGAAGGAGTCAGCAGTATCGGCGCTATCTGCACTCTCCACCTGCTCCAGTCTGAGTGTCTGCGGGACAGGTTGTTCCGTTTGGGTCAGCTTCTTCTGTCGCCGCCTGCAACTCAGTGTGTGTTTATTGCTTAATCAGTCAACTGCTGCTGACTTGAATCACATGGCCTTTGCATGTGCATACACATAATGAATACACATAAATTTGATCCTCTGGGTTTTAAAATTTGCTTTGAATGCTTGCAGAGTGTATCCAACCAAATCAGAAATATTTGTGATGTTTTTACTTGAGAAGAAATGAAGCAAGATTTAGAGAGCATGATGAATGATCACTTGCTTGATCTTATATCTTTACAGAAGCAAGTATCCACATAGTGGTTTCATTAAATAAGCATGCACACATATGCACACACATTCATACGTCAAGTGCAAAGCATCAGAAACAAGACTGCCTCTTTCCCTGGACGATCTTTCTTGTAAGATGTTCCTTGTTTACCTGCAGCTACTTAATATGTTCTTTAACAAAAGGCCTTTTTAATGCTTTTCACCATATAATCACTCCTGCTTAATGAGCAGGAATCAACAACGCTCTGCATGTAGACCATCCCTTGGTTCTCACCTTCAGGAAGTGATGACAGCCCGTAATGGCGCCGGGTTGCTTTCTGACAGCATTGCCTCTTGATTACACCAAAGGTTTAAAAAAAAAAAAGAGCCCTGGAGAGGAGGGGAGAAGTCTACTTCAATGAACACATTTCTTTTCATTTCTTTCGTTGCCCTTTTTTCCCCCGAACAAGGTCAATTTGATACTTTTGTCTAACTTCGTAATGAAGACTCGGCGGAGACAATACTGTGTGACGAGCGTAACATTATAAGGTGGCAGGCAGCCTATCATTAGGCAGAAATGAGTCAGTAAGATGCATTCTTGCTTTTAAGAAGGATCAAAACCTCCGATTAATCAGACTGACTATTTTTGACGACAGCAATGTTTTTGGACCTGGAAACTGCAATCGTATGTGATAATTAACATTCAAAGCTCTTCAGATCATATCATTATGCTGTTTATGTACCAAGGGCCACTCAGATTGTATTATTTGTGGATGAAAAAGAAGCTGCTCAAAAAGACAGCAGCTCTTTCCTCCAAGGTGTAATCACTGCCTTTGCGAGTATCATCAATCAAACGCTTTGTAGTTGTTGTTTTTTTCCCTGCCATAATCCATCCACCATGCAACATGTGAAAATAAGCCCATTGTCCTTCATCAGGATAATTATGAGTGCTGTATGAAATTACAGTGATCATTAGATTGTCAGTTACTCCTCAGATACAACTCACCCATGCACAGATTATCTATTGAAAGAAAGACAAAAGCAGATTCAAAATCTACACAACAAACATGTTCTTGTAAAGTAATAATAGTAACAGAAAAAAAAAAAAAAAAAGAAAGAAATGCATCTGCAGATCGTCTAAAAATCAGACAAACAAGGATCAAGGAAGTTCAAACAAGGTGCAGATGAGTTGAAATGGGGTTGCAAAGGGATCGGTGCGAAGCAAAGGTACCGTGTGAAGTGAAAGAGGCGAGTGCATGATGAGGAAAAAAAAAAACCAGGAAGTTAGTTAATAAACATATGTGGAGTCATTTAAGGTACTTATACTTGATAAACCTGAACAAGTCCTCAGATTCATAACTCAAACCTAAACATGATGATTGACATGATGCACACATACTTTGACTGAGTGTCATTATCTCCAATGTCCATTTCAAATAAACTCAGATGTCTGTTCTTCCATGCAAGCAGATATTGCTAAGAGCTAATTCTGCATACTTCCGAAGGTGCCGTATTCCAAACGGATGCAGGCTTAAAAAACAGCGGCCCTGATCCATACAGTGCTCCTGCAAAGATCGGAGTGGCAGCGAGAGATGAATTTTCCAGCTCTGATCAAAACTGACACCAGAATTTAATTTTCACAAGTAGGCCGAATCTATTTCCACGTCTAGTTCGGTGGGTGGAGCACCCCGCTCTTTTCGGGATCAGGTAATTTGCTACATATTTCAACACACCTTATTATCTTTTCACCCCCTGCTCAAAGTAACACTTGTGTATTACTTTACTTTCTTTGTTCATATCACTTGCTTAAAATATCCACGGAGAGATGTGTGTTGCGTGATGTATTAAAGGTCTCCTCAGTTCTGTTTTTATGAAGGCATGGGAAAGTATTTTACCAAAATCCTTCATCAAAACTACATTTCATATCCTCCAAACTTGTCGGGGGGGAGGGCGGGATTAAATGTCCTTATTTCTTTTCTCCTCTCATTGAAAGTCGATCTGGATAAAAGTGTCAGCCAAATGCTTAAATGTAATATTAATGTGTTCTTTTTCTCCTTTTCAAAAAAAGGAAAAAAAAACAGATGAGCTCTGCAGATCTAGTCCATCATCTTAATTATTTAAGTAGTATTCTTTTATTGGTAAATGAAGTTGGTCAAAAGGACAGCCAAGTAAATGATGATTGGAGTTTAATCATTGCCATCAATCAAGCGAGTCAATCATTTAATTCATCTTTACCTCAGCTGCATTGGAGGATTAATGCAGGAGGACGGGTGAGGACATTGGGATTCAGCGCATGGGTCTCGCACAGCCCGCTAGAACTCCGGGCACGGTTCAGCAGACAAACGCATATGTCATGTCACGAGTCTATTTGCTGTGCAGTGGTGGAAAGGCCATAAAAATAACCTTTAAAGAAAGAAATTTTTAGAGCCATCATCCTCAAAGTCAAAAACACAGAGAGAGAAACCTTTACCCTAATTCTGGAAGCAGTTTCATGAAAAAAGATGAGGAGTCAATGTCATTCACGGGATGGTTTTGTAACCTTCACATCCTAGAAGTGAAGAATTTCAAAGTTAGAATTTGCAGTGCGGATAATCGGCTTCAGCGAACACAAAATCTCATTGACATAATGTGAATGTCACGTGAGTAAAGGCCTCAGTATGCTTCAAACAAACTTATTGACATACAGCTGCATGTCTTTTTGCAAGTGTAATTGTATATGTCACCATTTACTACAATATATTTTAAAATGAATAATGATCTATTCTGTTAATATGGATGTCACATGTGGAACTGTCTGATATGTTTTGCAGCAATGGCATATGCATAAACATAATAATGATCTGATACCACTTCCCATAATTAACATCTGCTTCACATCTGTGTTCAGTATTTAACACTGTGTTTACCTCAGGTGACAGATTGTATTTTTCTGTGTCATGCAAACCTTTTTACTTTAATAGACGTCAATTAGAAAGAGTTCATTTTAGCAATATTTTAACCTGCGTGTTAAACACACTTTAGCAGTGGAAGTGCATTTGCACTACTGTTATAAATGTTAAATGTTAAATTTAAAAAGTGAAAAAAAAAAAATCCACCATGACCTTTATTTAAAAATAAATAAATAAAAGAAAGGGACCAGAAGTAAAGCCCCTAGCAGGATCTCAAAGCCAGCTCACCATGACACACAGGCCAAAGGTTTAACAGTTCCTTATGTATCCTGACATGCATGGTGGATAATAGAAGCGAGGCAGTGAACTTGCTACCACTGCTCGCACCAGATGGCTAAATTCAAAGCCTCACAGTTCTAAGTGTGTGGTGACAGGCTGCCGTGGTGGGCGGCTGCAATTTCTCTTTCCACTTTAAGAACATGTGATGATAGTCAGCGGGGTCCAGTTTAAAGCCGCGGACGCAGGGAGGGTGGCATCCCCGTTGCTACGGCGTGATGAGACGGGGGTGGGTGGGGAGAAAAAAAAAAAAAATCAGTGATTTACCTGCTCACCATTCTGCCTCATTAAATCCAAGAAAAGTGCCTGCTGATTGGAAACTCCCCATCTGCCACAAAGGAGCCGTTTTCAAGATGTGGTCCTCGTTTGGCAGGGGAGCAGGAACAAACAGCCGCCCCGGCGCCACCTCTTTTAAATGGTGCTCTGTTGCACGACAAGCAGGTTGGTGCTGAAATCAATAACAAGATTAAAATCATTGGTGTTTTTTGTCACCCACGCTTGTGCTTAAGCGTGACTCACGAAGGGCGTGTGTGGAGTTCTCTGTGTGACTGAGTAAAATATGAATCACGCGCGGAGAAAAGCTGGGTTTCTGTTCGTGCAGCGGGTTGTCGGTTTGACTATTTGTGATCTTGTTGTGCCATTATGGACGTGTGCATGAGCTCCTGCTACACTGAAATACATAAGTGCGTCTGGTTCTAGTGGGTTAAATAAGAGGCTCATGAACTGATGATTCAAATCACTGATGGAAATCCTGCACAGTGACGTAAGTTATATCCGTGGGTTGTGGCTTGTCCACACTCTGCAACGAATTGCTTGATCTGAGAAAACCAAGAAGAAAGAAGAAGGTTTGGTTGCAGACTTCTAAAACATGCAAAGTCATGTTTTAAAGCCTCTTTTCTCAATGAACTTCCTGTTTGTGGAGCTGCAAAAAAAAAAATGGAACAGTTTTCATTATATCAAATCAAATTCTGCTCTTATTTTTTTCTCACTGGCTTGAAGCAGGGCTCAGCTGAAAAGAAAGCGATGTCACACATGTCAGCGCTTCAGTCAAGCAACATTTTGAACCCGGTCTGTCGACAGTCTGTAGGTTGTTTGGTCACTGTCAATCAAATCTGATTAAACCACACCCACACAGTCCTGACAAAGCAGATGATGACGCTTCTTTACCTTTGATTGTTGCTTATTTAGTCATAAATATATAATGTTGTCCAGGAAATACTAAAGGGGCTTTAATAGCAATTCAAAAAAGTTGGAAAACGCGAAGCTGATAAAACAGTTAAGTATGTTTTTGGAGCTGTTAAAGGTTGTCTGAACATTATGGTTTGGATGTCTACTTCCACAACAATTGCAGTTGTTTCCAATTTTACTGTTCAGCATATGTAGCATAGCAGTGCAAGGATAAATAAAAACTTTATGCTCGAGCAGAAACTATTATACAAAGCACAGAATGTAACGTGACCTCTCGAAATGGTTGACATTTATCTTCTCTGGAATGTCTGTGAAATGCGCAATTATTTTTCTCATTTCCTCTCAATGTCTCCTTAGCGAGCTTCTCGCTGTCACTTTCTGTCTCAGTCATCAAACTATAGAAATGCAATCAGTCATTTTATACACAGTTTTAATGCAATACTACCCTCGAACCACTGATATGAGAGTGCGAAAAGCCCATAAAGAACAAGGGCAGGCGGAAGTTTCTTCTTTTCTGTTCTCACTGTCGACAACGTGGGAAAGACAAAAGGGCAGTTTGGGGTGCAGTTGAGCTAAACTGGAGAATGGGAACGTTTTAACCTACACACATGTATACACAGATTCACAAAGACATATTATGCATGTACACCTTCAGCAAAATGACGAGGAGTCAATGACCTCTGAAGAATCTAGTTTCTCCATCTTCACAGTTTGCAGTCTTGAGAGACAAAAGAAAACCTTTCCTGTGTTGGGAGAAGTAAATGAGCGTGAACAAGGAAGTTATTTTTGGACACATTAGCTGTAGGTGACCACTGAAGTATTAGAACTGAGACACCAAGATTATGCCCCATTAATTTAAATGAAAGTTGGTCACAAAGTTGGGTGCACACACGTAACAGGAAGTCAGAGCACACCTCCATCCAATCCTTCTCTGGCTGACTCCACACACACATCACACATCACTTCAAGACGCTTTATATTAGTAGAATTGAGTCTTTCTACTGTTCAGAAAACACTTTTGCAATACTTATATAAAAAATAAAAATGATAAAATAAAATCCTTTTGGGGCTCTAGATGTCATGTGACCTGCAATTCTGGGGCCAGACTACAATGCCAAAATTGCAACATGAGATAGCACCTTTTGCAAATGTGATGCATCACAGTATTGCAAATGGCAAAAGTGCAAACATTTTCAATACATCTTCAAACACCAGGATTCCTTAAATACATCACGTAATATGAGCTACTGGAGATTTGGGATGTTCAAATTTCAAATGAGAAATAATAGATCCCACCTGAGCAGTTCAAACATCAGAAATCAGAGTCAAATAAACTTCCCCCCCCCACCCATGCTCTTATCCATCCACTCTGTGCAGGGATGGAAAATGGACTCAGCGGCCGTCTTACCACAAAGAGCAGCGCGATCGATTCAGCCCAGGCCCTTTTCCTGCGCTGATCCAATATTTTTGCTGTAATAATACCAGGTAAGCTTGCATCCTAAGTGGGATAATATTGTTTCGACCGTCAGGCAATCTTCAATTATTCACAAGCAGATATTGCTTATGCATGTCTTCGGAGCTCAGACGCCTTGCTGCATTACTCAGCATTTAGAAATAGGTTAGAGTTAAAATATACACAGATGACTTAATGTACTCCTTTTTTTTTTTTGCAATTAGACTGTCAAAGCCTCCTCCTGGTGAAATAAATCCATATTCATTTTTAAAATCAGAGTCTGCATCCGGATCCCAAACAGAGCAACGTTTGGACGTGGAGTCTCGCTGTCGCTTCGCATTAAAGCGTCAGCATGCTGAACTCGAGCTGAACGAAACGGTTAAGGGTTAAGGTTATGAGGAATAAGCCATTGGAACAATTCAATGCAAATGTGTTTTAGCTCTCCGAATGGGAGCTGTCACAGTCAGTCACTGTCATAATTTGGTGAATATCAGTGTCTTACTCATCCAGAAGTGTCTGTGTGCACACTGCTTTATGGATAAATGTAATTAAAATAGGGATTGCATCTTTTAGTGCATTTTATCATCTAAGGGCTGGATTTCTCTTTTATCTATATTGCGATCAGCATATATGTGAATGCACTTCACTGCTTTTATCCCCTGCATTCGACTGCTGTCCATTGTGCAATGCTTCTGATGTCCTCATTTGAGTATTCACTCGGCAACATTTGTGAAATCCAGCTCTCACCAAGGGCAAACTTTTAATTAGACACAAGCCCATTGCCGCCGCCGCCGCCATCACCATCAGCGACGACAACAAACACTGACTTCTTTTATATTCCCCCCTCTTTTCATCCTTATCAGAAATCTCCCCTCAATCATTCTATCCACACAGCCCATCCACTTTCCCCCTCCAACATCGCCTCTTCAGTCAAGCATGATCTTCCCTTTATGGCAGGGAGAGCAGGAGAGGAACGGAGAGGGGCGGAGGGATGGAGGGAGAGATAGGGAGGAAAAAAAAGAGAGATCCAAGAGGCCTGAGCCGCCTTTCATTTCCGCTGCTTGGCTATGCAGCTTTGCCCCGCTTCCACGGTTCTGGCAAACTCTCGCTCCTTCCCCTTGAGAGGCCCATCTAGTCCACAATCTAAGGCCTTGTAATGCAGTCCCTGGCCCACAATGATAGATCGCACTACATGTGGGATGGTATTGTCTGCCTCGCTGATAAGCCGGTGGAGTCGGAGAGTGTACGCGCAAAGCAAGTGGGTGTGTGTGTTTGTGCATCTGTCTGCACGATCGCAGCCTCGTGTAGTTACATTAGCATCCCAGCGCGTGTGTGTTTTTGCATGCCGGTGAGAACGCGGAGCGTGTGTGAGATCTCTATCTCTCTCTCTCTCCGCGCTCTTCCCACCTACGGGAACCCGAAACCAAGCCCTCTTGTATTGTGTTGTGTGCTTCTCTTGGAGGGGTTTGAAGTTACTAAGAGAGGTGAGTCACTCCAAGTGGAGACCTAGTCCTGCATCACTAAACAAAAGAATAAAAGTTACTCTGTGAGAGGAGCATGACTCAGGAGGAATTCACTAAAATATCCTTTAAAGCTAACCGTGCATGCAAATATGCTCATGTGCTGATTTTTTTTTCTCCACTCATTTGCATGTTCGCACGATTGTGCGCGAGAGAACAAACAAAATGCAGGAAAACAGATACTGGATTTTATAATATTCTTTTGTCAGGATGTACCTGGCCCATCTGTCTCTTAACAGATGCATCACACCTTTAAAGAGCTGTTTGAAAAAGAGCATGTGCTCATGTGCAAGTCCGTCGTCGCACTGTTTGAATTGGTTGAACAGTACTTTAAATATGTGTTAATATTATGCCTGTAATTGAGCTTTTGAGCCAGCAGGGGCAGTATGCCACAGTTATACGCAACCTACCCTTTATAGCAATACATTTGTAATGTCTGCAAACACTGGAACAACTGCTATTGTGAGTTTATTGAGAATAAAAAGAAAACAGATTTAAACACTTTCAAGGTTAAATTATGTTTTGAATGTGAATCTGGGAGCTTTTAAAAATGCTTGTTCTGCAACACTGCTTTTCATTTAATTGCTGTTTTGCTCCTTTACAGTCGAGGGCGTTTCGAACAGCAGATGTAAGATATTCATAATCTATAGGTGAAAGTTTTATCCGTCGAGGTAAAACAGCATAAAAATATGTTCATAATTTCAAGGACTCCCCTTGATTCTCTTATTTAAAGGATCTCTCGGCCCTCGCGGCTCATGCATTTGTTACTAGATTTGAATAATTCCTTTCAGTCCATTCAAAATTCTCGAACACCGGCAGAACATTTCTTATCTGAAAAAGTTTGACTTTTGCTGAGAAAAGATGTAGGGAAGCGAAAGCAAGGGTCTGCTGTCTTTATGCACCCACACAACATGCGCTGTAACAATCTGGCAGAGGGAAATGAATACCTCCTTTTATTGGTACAGAATAAGAGTGTAAATGTGCATCTGCGTTCCTGTATGACGACTGTAGGTGTCTTTGCACTCGCTCTAATACAGATCTGCTTTGTGCGCTTGTGTGCGTACATGCGTGTTGATTCGGGCGCCTTTGTGTGTGTGTGTGATGCATTTACGACAGCTTCCTTCCTGCCTCCTCTGGGTGCCTGTGAGTCTGGTTGGTCTGAAGGAAACCTGACAGCCTAAATCACGCTGAAGAGCCAGAAACAGATGTTAATTAGCTTTAATTTGCCTTTTGTTGTTCCACTGCCAAGGCAGCACCAAAGACACTTCTCTGTATTTTTACTGCACTCTGTATAACACCGTGCACTGTAGTCTAGGGTTCGTGAGTTTGTTTTTTCTTTTACAAATTCTTAACAGATTTTACGCTAATAGGCATTTGAAAAGTTGCTTTCTTCCCAGAGGCTGATGTGACGGCTCGGAATGTGAAAAAAAAAAACTGCCAACATTCTGTAGTTTATTCTCTCGAACCAATTTTTGTAATCCGTGTTGGCTAATGCGTTTTAATTCAATGTGACTTTACTGTCTGCAGTGACAACATGAACACACACGATGTTAATGTTCAATCTTAAAACACTGGTCTGAAAATGACCTCAGCTTCGGGAGAAAACATAACATCGACATATTGTCTGGGCGTGAAAGTGCTAGTGGGAATAAAACAGCTGATGTTAAAACTCAAAATTTGCAAGCTTATGCCATGATGAGATGAGATAAGATAAGCTTCACTTGTTATTGCAGCTGGCAGAACAGGCAAATTGATATATTGATATAGTCCTCAAAAAATAAAGTGGCAGTTTAAAAAAGTGGCAGTATGAATAATAACAGTAATACTAGATAAAGTATTTACACCATGTTACATGTTTTTCCTTGTATTTGACATCCTATATTAACGTAACAAAAAAGATTCTTATATTGCACAGAACTGTTATGATATTGCACATGAGAAATGTCAAACTTGCAATGCATGATTTCCTGTTTCAAAATGAAACATAATATTTTAAAATTCCACAGAGATCAAAATGAAAGTGCGACAGAGGCTTGTGGATTTTCTTGCCTGTTTTACCAAAGTTGAAAGATTGTTAAAGCACCATATTGGCAAGACGATGTGTTTTTATGTTTAAACAGCTGTGGGTGTGGTCTTCAGGTGCTGGGGTCCTCTTCACACCTCATCATGGATGTTATGGTCGTCACCGTGATCTAGTGATTTCTTGTGCATTGTCGGCTTTGTCTCTCCTGTGCTTCAGCATCAACCTGCTCGACCAACGCTTCCATCAGAATGATCAACCTTGTCCTGATATTACAATTTCCCTGAGATACTGTTTGACCAATCAGAGGAGAGTCCTCATCCCTGAAGCCATTTCCTCTTGAGAAAGTGTAACATTGAACACTTTCCCACATTCATACATATTTATTTATCATCACGTAATCACACTCCTTTCACGCCCTTGAAGCGGTCAGAATAATTTTTAAAATCTTTTTGAGGTCATCATCATCATCGTCATACACCGATAGCTCTTGGCCGATTGCCACAGAAACCTGAGATCGAATCAAATGTCAAAGGGATCTTTAGACGCTTTCAACTCGTTTTCCATTCAATAGAAATGTATTTCCCTCGTGGCGGCAATACATGTTACACCAGCCATCAGTAACTCCTGATGGTTAATCTGGGCTCTCTAACACTTTCAAGGATGACTTACTCAGACAAACACGCTGTAAATGGACTTGAAGAAACTCGCAACAGCGAAGCGACAAACAATCCATAATGCAAGTGTCACTGTGAGAGCTGGTCTTACACTCTCTCTCAGAAAAGAATATCTACTGTTGTGAACATTACAACACTAAATTTTGGTTGTGCGATGAAAGTCGCTACATTACAAACTGGTTGCTCCTTTGTTTTAATGCATTTGTGCTGCACCATCTTCAAGGACACTTTTAGAGTCCAAGTGTCAGTGCATCCAACAAGGTCAAACAATGCAGCATGCTCGTTTCAAACTTATTCTACCCAGAGATGCTTGCACACCACAAGTACACAGAACAATGCATTTGTTTGCAATGAACAACTAACAAGTACACGTAGCACCGCTGAATGTTCCTAAGCAGCCTTAGTGTCCATTAGCAACTATCCATGAACATATCTGCATATATGAATCATCTCTGGATCGATATCTGAAGCCGACATCAGAGCCTACCACTCTTCTCCCACACACATGCAATTACGCGACCGTCCCGACTCACTTCTAAGCCGCGCCTTGTGATATTTAAAGCATTCCTGCACTCATTTGTTGGAAGGTTACCGCCGTGACCTTGTCGCTAATTCAATCTCAGATGACTATCATATTTCAATCAACGTGTATCGGCAGGCGGGGGGGGATAATGAGCAGTGGTAACTGGATTAGCGTTGATACACTGATGTAGGAGATTGGACACGTGGCAGGGCCGGCAAATGCATCCATATTGTTTATGAGAGTGGAATATGCAGCAACATGATCTATGGCTCGCTTTATTTGAGGAGGGGGAAAGGCTTCCATTTGCCGTGCACGCTCCGGTTATTTATTGTTACTTAGACGATGCGAAGCAAATACTTCTGATTGCCTAAGTGTTTATACACAGTGAAAATTAGTGATGGCCAGTTTGAATTTTTGAATATTAACAAAACAAACACAGATGTCCAGCACCGCTCTCACAGTGTTGGCTCACACTTCCTGTTGGTTTTAATGTGGATTTTGATGTGAGCAATATGGTGCAGATGGAGTTTAGTGATGTGTTTGGGGGTTGTAGGTAATTCACAATGCAACATTTCTTTCCTTTGTATTACTTCAAATATGTATTTCCATCATTTTGCTTTCTGTATTAACTTACTCTTGTTTTGAATTTGTGGGACTTCCTGTCTATTTGGACCTTGGGAACTACAATTCCAAATACACATGGAGGTAAATAATGCAGGTTTCATAATTGTGATTGCTTCACAAATCTTCACTGAATGTCAATAGTGTGTATTTGCAAGAAAAGGACGACTTTAAATATGTATTCGAACACTCAAAAATGAATTGCATTGACTTGATTTAGTCAAGTTGTTAAAACATAAATGTAAAGGTGACTTAACATGGTCTTTCTAAATGTATCAGCGTCATTATTTGTACTGAGAATGTTAATTGCAATAGTAGTAATAGTTTTGGATTGATTTCCTTTGACTCTGTTTTGCTCACCTTAAATGAACCGATATTTTTTTGGCTCAACTAGTTTTGCTGCTCTTGTTAAAATAATTGCGGGTTTGTAAATGAAAAAAAATAACGAACTACAAAAGGCAAAGGGACCTAAAAAATCAAAATTAGACACAAATACAAACAAGTGCATGTCTCAAAAGACGCTGCGAGGCAAGAATTAACGAGATCCATATCTCACGACGTGGTCAGAAACAAAACGCCCCGCTGCAGCGATGGAGTGAGAGACAGATATGAAAAAGGAGCGCGAGAGTGGAAATAGGAACAAAATCAGGAGCTTCTCGTGTAACTTTTCTTTCCCGCGACGTCGAAGTTGTTAACTGTGATCAACATCAAAGCTGAAGAAAAAAAAAGTCACATCAAGCTTGCTGTATAATTCAGCCACACCGTTGCTGAGTTCAGAGACGAAAATCTTTCAACATATCAGTAGATCTTAATCACTAACAACAGTGTTTTTCGCTCTGTTCTTTATATCAGAGAAGTGCTTTTTTATACATATACACTCCTTCATTTAAATGAAAAGCTGCACACATCTGATGCATTTAAAGTTGTGTATTTGCAAATATTCCACGAGGCGTCTGCACAGCTTGATTGACAGACGGAGCTTTTTGCATATGCAGAGCGCAAAGGGTGCATTTAGTGTGCGTGAGCTACAATTCAGCATGCAATGTACATCCGTGCACTCGCTGCTTCTGAAGTTAGACACAGGCAAACTAAAGTGGACTGATTCATTAACTTTTCTTTCCCCCTCCGCCTCCTTATTTCAGCCTCCACAAGGCCAGTCACACATCGCTGGCACTGCTCCCTGTTCCCGCCTTGGAAGCCTGGAATGAGGAGAGTGGGTCTCACAGATACAGCCATGCTAATAACGATGTGGTTAAGTGCTATGGAAAAGCAGGGCTTAGAGTGCTTTGTACACTTAGAAGGCCTCCTCTCCATGGCTAGCTGCTCTTTGAAGGCTTATGGGCTAAAGTGGCAGTGAGGGGCTGGTGATGCCAAGGCAATCATCTCTCCGAGCTGTACTCCTGCAGGGAACACGGCCGCTATCAAGGAAGGGAGGGAGGGCAGGAACGACAGGAGGTCACTGACTGTCACACCGCTTCACAGCGCACGCAGACCGACTGCCGAATACACCACAGAATGGGATTTCAGTCACACAAACATTTCTCTGGAGGTGCTAAAAGCTGAAATCATGTCAGTGCTTGCAGTATGTTCGCAGGCGCCGTTCCGCCTCTTCCATTGTGTCTCGCACTCACAAGTGCAAATCATGAACTCACCGCGCTGCGAGCGGCCTCGTGGGCCATTATGAGCCGTCGATTCAAGTATCGTGTCCTGTGTTATAAAGCAATCTCAACTCGGGTTCTGTTGCCAGCTTTTGGAATCCTGCAATCACATCTCACGCTCGGTTTTTGTCCATATTCAAAGTTGTGCTCATGATAGTGTTTTGTTGATATTAGCTTTATTTCCTTATTGTGATCTCCTCACTTCTGTATGTGTAAATAACTATAACAGTAACTGCAATATATATATATTATAATATAATAGTTTTCTTTCTGTTCTTCTGTTCTTATTTAACCTAGACAATAAAGGAAATCTTTCATGTTTTGTACAATATGTGTTAGAAGCTGTTAGAGAAAGTCTTTATTTGGTAATGCTTCATTTCCTGTTTCTGACTATATGACATCAGTTATAAACCGCTTTTATAATCATTCTTATAAATTTGGGAAAGGTCATAAAGTATCACGCCGTTAGAACAATGTTGGAGCTGTTAAATCGGGCCCTTGTTCAGATGATTTCTTCAACAATTATTAGTGATTGGTCCCGTGTCAGGGGAGCAATCCTTTCCCCTCTTAATAGCTCTTAATAGCTTAATATCTTTTTTTCTTCCTGGTACAGTTTCTTCACAGAAAATCCAGAGATAAAGTACTGTGCGAGTCATCGGGACCTCGTATTTCCAGGATCCTCCATGGCAAATTTTCTCTTTTCATTTTGATGTTGAATATTTATTTGTGAGTTTATATCGTGAACACTCCTTTAAAAAAATAATTAAATCTTTGTCAGCAGATGGAACTGGCTCAAGTGTTATGTTAGGTTTAAGGCTTTATTGTGATGATTCCTCTGAGGTGTCAGGGACTCCTGGTGGTCCCCTTTGAGGTTGTGAGTGCTTGCTGAAAGTCAGAATAAAGCTCATATGTAGAGATGATTATGTGACATATCCCAAGATCAAGAATGAACTTCCATGCCCGAGAAGCTATTCCTTTTCTATTTCGCGCTCATGCAATACTTCAGTAGGAATTGTCAAGCAGGAGTCTCGTTGAAGTGACACAAAGGTAATAAACTGGCTCATGTAACGCTGTGAAGTTTTGAAGTTTTACACAATTCCCCCGGTGATCGAGCGGTTCAAAGGCGTTCGCGGGTTTCTCGTAGCGTGGCACCTACTTCAACCTTGCCGGCTGAGCCCCGCATTGACTCGTGCATTATATCTGATTCAGGCTTGACATTGCTTCCGTGATTTCCGACTGCGAGAGTTGACTACAGGCCCCTTTGAGTCACATATTCAAAAATGTCAGCGACGTGGCAGGAACAGAGCGGAACACAATGGCTGCCAGAACGCGGAAGTCGTGATGAAAATTGGCTGCAGGCAGCGCTTTAGGAAAGAAAAGCGGAGCTGCAATTTGTTGGATATCAAAGCGCCGCTCTAATGCTATCACTACAAATTACCGTGGAGTCGTGGATGCGGGCAAATGACGCGACGCTAAATATGGTTCCCTCTTTTGTTGCATGAGTCATTTTGTCAGTTGAGTGTTTTTTGAGCTACAGGAGCTGGTTTGATTGTCCCTTGTGGTTATGTGCTTAAGATATGGAAATATTAATAGGTGCTTTAAAATGATGCATAAGTTAACGCATGTTAATACATGATTTGCAGGTGCAATAAGACAAAGATGAGAGACATAAAAAAGAGATTTTCAGTGTTGTGCATTTTTGGATATTTAAAGTTTGCACAAAAAGGTGTGAAACCTTGGGAATATTTAGCAAACGAAGGCAACACAAATTAGTAAATGCTTTTCTCCTTGTTAAGAGTTTCAGGGGAAATAAATGGGAAAAAAAATGCCACCACTTTCTTCTTATTATTAAATGCTTCTGAAACTGTCTGCATTTTTTATCCCCTCTCTTATATGACAAAAAAAAAAAGTCTCTTGAGGAGGCTTAACTATCCTTAACAAAGGCGCAACGCTATGAAGCTCATCAGTTGTGAAACAGCCACCGAGGGGACGCTGGAAAAAAAGTGTTTTTGACTTCCTCTTAAATCAAGTGCCGGGCTCAGAAAAGTCAGAGCAGAGGAGAAGAAAAGCCCAGACACTAAGAACTCCATTGATTCACCACACACTGACAACATTTGGGTCTCTGTCAGAGATCCAGACTGATATTATGTGCCTGAAAAATTTGATTGAAAGGGTATGCAAATGCCGTTCCTTATTTGCATCCTTCTCTCTCTCGCAGCGATGACGCAGACATTGTTATCGGTCTGAGCTGGTGTATGAGAGCTTGGAAAAAAAAAAAAAAAAAAAGCAGGCAGAGCTGTGAGGCATTTTGGATCAATTCACAGAGTGGGAAATGTAAATCCTCAGATTTTGCTTGTTTGGGTTTTTTTTTTTTTTTTCTGCTGGTTTTCAGGAGTCATTTTAAAATCTGCTCGACTCTGAAAGAAAACAATTGGTGCCTTAGAGTTTCAATCTCACAGGATGATTGATAGTCCTGGTGAATGATATCATGTGGTGCGGAGAAACTGGGCACTGATCTCAGACTGATGCTCCCACTCACAATATGCTTCACATATGTTTTGCAGGCCACACTGCATGTTCATAAATGGACAGGGTTTGGACGTGCATGCAGAGCAGTTTACAATTAATAGCAATTCAAAAAGTTTATTATGTGGATTAAGATTTGCATAATTACAAATATAAAAAAAAATAGCAGCACATATAGTTACTTGAAATTCAGCTGGATTTAATGTAGAAAATGCCTATGAATGAATGATCACAGTCAGTTCTAACCTCAGTAGCAAATAAATGTTTCCTGCAACTGCTTCACAATAAAAGCCACTCTGTTTTGTCATTTGAACACTTTTAAATGTGAAGCAGGAGCAGGAAATATTTGACTTTCAACAGCAGTAACTTAAGGGGTAAGTGCACGATTTTCATCTGTTTACAGCTCTCGGAGAACCCTCCTGCATATGTGGGGAAAAAAAGTTGTATAAAGCCTTTTGTGGCTCCAGAGGGAGCTGTGTAAAGTCTGATAAATTGCCTCGAGTGATGGAGCCCTCGGCCCCGACAGACGCTGACTCAAGTGACAAGTTTGAAAAGAGGGGAAAAATCTGGGGATGTTGAGTTAGAAAGAAGTCATCTCACCACACCTCTGTACCTCGCTGCTCATCTCTGCTGGAGGCGAGTGGCTCAAGGCTACATTAGTACCACAACACACCTCTGACTGAACTGGTGGCAGCTGAGTTGCATTATGGGTAATGGATGCATAGAATAAAAAAAAAGGCAACATTTCTGGTTCTGATGCACCATTTTTTTTTTCATATATGTCCATAGTAAGTCAATGCTGTAGAAGTGCATGGCTAAATGGGTGGGTAATCTTTTAATACTGCTCTGATGTGGCTTTAGTGGAGTGCACAGTAAACAGTGAAGCTCAAATTAATCAGATAAACATAAAAAATAGTAATACTGAATTACATATGTGCATAACTTCCTGTGAATCCCTCATGTGCAGGGAGATGATCCACATTCTGCGTGGGAGTGGTGGACCCTGCCACTCACGATCATTACTATACAGCAAGGTAATAACAAAATGTAAAAACAGTGAATGGCAATTGCTGAAGGAAGCATGAATAATATCAAATATGGGTTTTCACTTCATGAAAAACTTAAATTTTAAGTTTAAATACAAAACTAGTAGTTCTGTATGAATTGAGTTCCAGGCAAGATTGCACATACTGAAACGTACAGCAGCTCTGATATTACTCCAATCTATTAAATATTTCATAATACAGAAAGTCTTTTTTTTTTTTCATTTCATCAAAGGTAAAATGCAGGTTACCTTATGAAACAATTATACAGCACAGTTAGTCTCACTATCCTCGCGTTGCTCTGTTTCGGCAAGTTGTACGACGCAGGTTCATTCGCAGGTCAGACGCACGCCTGCAGCCAGCAGACTTACAACAGCCACCCGCTCACGTTGTGTGCTCACTGTAAAGCCTTCCCGCTAATCTCCCCCCAAAAAATGAAGTTGTGTTCTATCAGGTTGGGCTGATCAGGGGAATACACATTCAGAGAAATTACATATTCCGCAGGCGACGCCTTCTTGATTTCCTCTGGGTCCAAAAAAAACAAGAGCATGATGGAACGGAGGGAGGCGGGGGTTGTGGGCAAAATTAAATTATGCCTAATTACCAGAGCAATCGATAGCAAATTGAGTTGATATGCATCCTTCATGACTTAACTAGATATCAGATAGCGCGGGTAAGCAATGCATTGTAACATGAGTTGATGGGCAAAGGTGATGCGGAGGCACTTTTGATGGCAGGAGTTAAGGGGAGCGAGTCCTGAATTATCTGATCTGTCAGGGTTGTGGCTGTTGTAGTTTGGCAGCTTTCCCAAACCTGGAATTGAGGAGACACAGGGGGAAGGTTGTTGTTATTGTCAGGGGTACGCTACCTTGTTGAATCTGTCATGAAGCCAAAATACATCAAAGTACAAGCGGGGACGTCATTCTGAATGTCACTTTTAATTGAAAAATAAATAAGTGGCATTGCCCTCGGCTACAATTCAAGCATATCATCGCTGTGGTATCGTCTGCAGGATGGTGTCGGAATTATTATTCGTCAAATGGTCCGGGGGAAAATCCCTGAATGGTTTTGGGTGATTGCGCTTCCAGTTTTCGAGCCGCTGCACCGATTGGCCCCTGGAGTGAACGCTGACCTTAAAAGGGGACGAATGGCATTATCCGACCCCGGCGCTCGCGTTGTGACAGCCGATGATGGACGGCGTAAGTGATACCGTGGGTCATCGTGGCGTTTCAGCTGAGCGGTGTTTCCTGGTAATTAGAGCGACCAGAAGGTCACAGGCTTGATGCCTCTGATGGCCAACCCCAGTTGAAACACCCTGAAACCAAACACTGGTGCTGGTGCTTGTGGACGACCCGGCGCCCTGACCCTGGGGTGTGTGTTCGCACGTCCCCCGACTGACAGAGTGAGAAATTTGCAACTGCAAACGCTGCAGCAGCCTCTTCATCTTTAAGCTTACTGATCTTATGTTTGTATTGATGCATGTTGTTTTGTTTCTGAACATTCGCAACTTTCAAATTTTAACAGCAAAATAGAGCATTTTGCAACAACACACACAACCTGAGAACAGCCTGTCCAGGCTCACAGAGATAAAAGCAATATGTTAACATCGCTCTCCTCTTCTCAATTCTTCTCTCGCCTCCCCTTTATTCCGCCCTCTCCCTTTTTTTAAGAGGCAAATGATTGTACTTCCATTTTTCCCCTTGTTAGAAAGCAAACATTATCCCATGCTACATCACCAGCCGTAGTAACAAAGATCAATATAGCATGGGAAAACATAATGCATTTTCAACGGCTGGGTGGGGGGGGCGGTTATATGCACTTGTAAAATATAGAGAAGCAGATTAAGTTACTCTTGTTTAACACACACTTAAAGGCGGCTTAAATATAATACAGACTTTATTGAGAGGCTAAGCAGTGTAATTTTATGAAATGATTGTTACCTGAATAACTAGCCAGCAGATGTGTCTTGTGTTTACAGTGAAGTGAATTTATATTGATTCTGACAAATATTCTCTGGTGGAAATAAAGCATTTGAAAGGCAGTTTTGCAATTTGAAACAGTGGAAACTTTGGCTGTAGCAACTTAACCAATGAAGCCAAGTTGAAGATTCATCACTGGTTCATCTTCTGTCTTCCCATATTTGCATAATTAGTCTTTTTTGACCTAAATATTGTGCATATATTCTGTGTGTACTAACTGTGTTTTTCCGGCTCTGTCCTCTGGCCAATTAGTTGTACTCCAACTCCGCCACATCAGAGATTGGCAGAAACCCTCCACCAAAAACACACCAAGCGTAGATGGGCGAGCTCAATTTGCACCTCTAGTCTGTACCTTAATTCACCCAAAGCCGGATTAAAACGCTGGCTCAGGTGAAATGACCAGGCTGCCCTGACCACTAAATCAAACATAACCCACGGTGTGTCCAGTGCAAATCTCCGTAGACAGGGTTCAAACTGGAGCGGGGATGGAGAGGTGACAGAAATGTTCAGCTATGGGGGGAAATAAAAAAGAAAACTGGCATACATTAATCTTGAAAAAATATTCATGGCTCGTCTTAAAATATGCGGGTCGTGTTGTAGCTTTAAAGAGAGTCTGACATTGAGAGGATACTGGCTGAGTTCCATTTAGCGAGTATGTCGGAGCTCAACAGCGCAAGACTGTGGCAGGCCCCACGCATTACGGCGACACGCTCGCTCCCAGGTGTAAATTTGTGTTTGAGTGTGTGTGTACAGATATGGCATTTCCACTTTCTTTTTTTTTTTACTGCTTGTTTGCTGAACTGCTGCTGCATCTTGGCCGCACGCCCTGGAGCGCAGTCAAAATATTGCTCAGCTGTTAGAAGTTACAAAAGGGAAAAGTCCTATAACTAGTTTGTTCAGACAGTTTATGTTACAATGTACTGGAGCTGTCTGCAGCGTTAATGCATGGTGGACGCGGAGGGAAATTGCACAGAGGGGGCCCGCTGACCACCCTGGCGAACGCCTCGGCGATGCATTTTAGTGCACGCTGTGTTGTCGGATCAGATTTAGCAAAGAGTCTCTTCCTTTATGAGAAAACACAGCGGGCATATTCCAGTTCCACTCTCTTCGCTAAATGTATGCTGCTCTTACATATTAGAGCACAAATGAAGAATCTCAGGGAGGATTACGTGTTAATTTTGAAGATGATATGCAATTTAACTATTACTAAATATAGACACAGGCAGATCATTTAATTATCTATGTGCAGATATCCACTTTAATATTTAATGCGGTACACACAGCACCTTAAATAATTAACTTTAATTAAATTCGACTTTGAATTATTAACATCAGGCACTGGTCTGCTCCAGTCTGGTTGGACAGGCTGGAACTTCGGCAGGTTGAACGCATGCTGGGAACACAACAAGACTCACATGCCCACACGTGCAAAACACACACCTCCTCAACTTCTCCGTCGGAGCTGGTCAGCGTCCAAAGGCTGTGGGTGGACTCTGTAGCCCCCAGGTGCGAGATTGCGAACACTCCCTTCCTTGCTGCGAACAAGCATGTGTTTTTGGCTTCATCCTGTCTTCATTACATTTCTCCTTCTCCAAGCCCATTTGAACCTTTACCAAACATGCACGTAGTTATCAAAGCATGCAGCAATGAAATAAATTCCATCACCCTGTGAACAGTTGTACAAATGTATTTGCCGATGCTTCACACACAAATAAGAGCCTTGGCAGATTAGACTAAGCTCTTCATTTCTTTGAAAGTGTCCGTGTTTTTCTCTTGTTCGCTTGCTCCAGCACTCGAATGGATTTCAGAAAGCCAAACATTTTATTCAAACAAGTTGTTTTGGTGAGATTTTGTGCTGCCATTCTCCAAAAAATCATCACTAATAATAAAACACCATGCATGTGATTTAACCCATAATAAAGCCAGACTCAACATAATGCAGTGCAAGCAAGATCATATTCTCCTCAGCTGTTATTAAAAAAATACACTAATTCCTCTAAATGATTATTTGCTTTGTCCCTTGTCCCTGCATTCCCATCAGGTGCAGAGAGGTGCGAACCGTCTCAGCTCCGGAGTCGCAGGCTGAAAAACTGCCTGCATGAAATATTCCAGCTACAAAACACACGCGCACAAAGACACACTTAAGTGTTTCACAAGGCGCTTTAGTCTCCGTCCAAATGCTTCATCTCACAGGTGGGCGCAGGCACAGATAACAAACCAGCAACATATCAAAACAAGGCTATGCCCCGGCGGTTTGTGTTTCCAGCACAGGCTTTTTCTTTGAGGCGTTTAAAAGCCAGTGGGTATTATTTTTAATGATTGTTTATTGAGACTAATCTGCCACCTTAATCAAAGGGACCTTTGCAATCTGTATGCCTGGCACTTTTTTTTTTTCTTTTCTGTTTATGCTGCTGGCTGTTTGTATCGTGCCTAAAAAGCATATATCAGCCAAATGCATTTTCAATCACCCGCAGACTGGATGGGGATAATTACGTGGAGCCGAACGACGTTTATTTGCAAGTCCAAATGTTTGGCGCTCACCTTGTCTGAAGGTCACCGAGGGGAACTAAATGGAGCAGATAAAGCAAAGACGGCATCTATAGATACTAAATGATTCACAGCTGTGACAAAAGGTGTGACAGAGCAGGTTTTTCACTTGGGTGGATTTGAAAAGCAAAAATTGCGAGTTTCTCTCGCTTGAAACAAACAAGCGACTTATGAGGAGGGCTATCATTTATTTGTGAGCCTCAGGGTGACTCATGAATGCGTTTGCAGCGCGAGACACACTGTAGAGTTTTTTTCTGTAGCCGTTGGTATGCTGCAAAGGTCCATTGCTGGATCGTGCATGTCTCTTTATTCATTTACTCTCTGAAAAAATGTCAGTAATTAAGAAGCCGTCTTGAGTTTGCCACTGCCTGAGAATGTAAAGAATTTCAATTGATGGAAGAATAATGGACAACTATGCCATTATATGTAACCCCTATTAAAGCTATTGGTCTCAATACTGGGGTCATAATGTTGATAAAGCCATATCAGGTATAACCCTCAAATTCAAACAAACCTTACCTAAGAAACCCCCATAAACCTGCCACCTTAATATTCAGGTATAAATTAAAGTCGATACTTTCTCAGAATTGTGAAAGAAACTTTTTTGTACAGAAGCTCCTTGGCTGTCCTTGGTCAAGTCAGCCTGTGATGAATCATGCATCGCATCAAAGTGGAGCTGCCATCCTCGTGGGGGCACAGCGCTGTCTGCCGCCGTCCTCATTCCACCTGCTGCCCCCGCGTCACCGGCCACAGGTTGGCTTCCCCTCGAAGGATGTCACCGCCGCCACTGTCCCCTGCAAGACCAAACGCCACAGAAGTGGGTTTTATTTAGTCCTCTCCAACGACAAGTCTCTTCCTCACTCCACTGCCTCTGCAGCTGCTACTTGTTGGCGCCCATCTGTTAAGGGTATTGTTTATGTGGTTGGTGATCCAGAACTCATTACCATCCCACCTTCCCCTATACACTATTGTTCTTCCTGCTAATATGTAGGCTCTGATGCAATCTGTCTTGAGGTGCTGCACTGTTTTGACTAACAATAAAAGACCATTCCAGATGTTGAGATTTGTTAGAGGAGGGAACGATTATAAACCTTGACGGAGAAGTTGTTTCTTTTTTTTTCAAAGTTCTGCAAGTCCTTGAAAAAAGCTCAGACAAAGGGTATTTAAAAAAATAAGAAAAAATAAAAAAAGCACTTGTTGAATAATGGTTGAAAAATTACCACCCCATAAATTTGTCAGTTTACCTGACAGGATCATTCCATTTGAATAAATTGCAAGTTAGGAGAGAGGTGCAGCTCCATTCAGATGAAATTAACACAAGCACAATGTCTGCCGTCTGCTGACGTCATTGCATAATCGATGGGTTACTGGAGTTCACCTCTCATTGGCATCTGGGGCCACATTTGTTCAAGTTCAGTGCAGCTTCGTATCTGGATCTACAACCCTGATTCCAAAAAGCTGAGCATGAATAAAAACAGAATGCAATCATTTGCAAGCAAACTGTTTATTCACAACTATTTCACAAGGTGTTCCTGAGCCCATCTAGTAATCTCCTTTATGCAATCATGTTTGACAAAGCTCCATCCTCACTTGTGAACGACTGAGTCTTTCCAGGATGAACCTTTCATACCAAATCATGATACTCACCTGCTACCAATGAACCTGTTTACCTGTGGAACGATCCAAACAGGTGTTTTTGGAATCAGGATCATACTTTATCTGACATGGCCAGCATGCGGTCATGTGACAGGGTCTACTTGTTTCATGCATGTATTGATTTAACTCACTATTATTCCAGCTGATGCCACCATTTTCAACTTCCTTGCTCTGTCACAGAGTGATAGTTTGTCATTTGAGGCTTCTGTCGACTGCCTTTTGGAACAGGCTGGGTGTAACTTTTTATTTCAGAAACATGTCTTGTATCTCATTTGAAGCTCGACAGGAATGGAAAAAAAAAAATAGAGTAGCTGTCACCTTCTCAACAGTTTTAGATGACAGAGATGTACTTCACAGCACATGAATGCCGCTGCCACTTCACTGCATTAGCCGGATTCTGCAAGTCTCACATCCGCCATTGTTTTATATGACAAAGTCTGCAGACCATGCTTAACCACCCGGAGACAAACGCTGTGCTGCTCTCTCATTTGGAGGAGTATTCTTCAGGAGCTTCCACTGTACAGTATCTCTTCTCTTCATATTTATTCATGTGAGCGCTGTCAGAGTGCTGCCCAGAGAAGGCATTCACGTTGGCAGCTCCATATGCTACAGAATGGACGAAGAAGACACAAATAAAAAAGTAAAATGTGAAATGAAGTCACTTTTTGAAAGAGCACATTCTCTGTGCAGTCACTTTATGACACTATTAAATGATTCTGGGACTAGTGCAGCAATGCAACTGCAGTTGTTTGCCCATTTTCCTGGAACGAAAGGAACAATTTTCCTTGAACTCAACACCTGTGAAGAAGACCACCGGTGCAGGGTGGGGGATCCTGATGTGGCTGCAGCAGGGTGAAAAGTGTGTGATATTAAAATTCATATTAAAAATTATGCACATGAGGCGGCAACACATCATCATTCCCAATGTTAGGATTAATTATTCATGGAATAAAAGCAAATAAAAGCAAAAGGAACTGGTTTCCAATTTACAAAAAGAAACTGGTATCGTTCAAAGTAAATGAAAAGGAAATCCAGTTTTCTTCTTGTATTCCTGGAAGGACATTCTACATGCCATGACATGCCGCCTTTATGCCATCACCTCAGCTGAAAGTGCAGGGGGCTGCTGAGCAGGAACAAATAGACTGAAAATATAACGTTTCTTTACTTTAAGTGGTTCAACATATCCATGGGGGGGATAAATGGTCTGAACAATCCAATGGTGGGAGAGAGAGGACAATGTCAAGCACATGCATGTCCAAGAGTGAAAATGCTGGACAGCCTCCACTTCCACTGAAAATACATTTCCGCATGCATGAGGCAAAGTCGCAGTCGCCTGGCAATGCTCCCCTACTGAGACATAAAATCAGAAATCAACCCTAAACTTTATGGGGATTTCTATCAACCGAGAAGAAACAATAAAAAGACACACACATCCCAGTGTCCAACAGGATGGGTCAAAAAGTAGCTTCCGTTTGAAGGATTTTTATGAGCTGACATATTTTGAGCTCTTCTGCAGACAAAGACAAAGAGTCGCCATCTTTAATACACACAATCCATATTCCAAACACACAGTGGTACAATAACAACATACAAACATGCAAAATTGCATTACTTATGGAGACATGACGCAGGGAACTCATGCATCAAAATGGTCTAATCTCAAAATCATTGTTAAGGCCTATAGAGACCTTCTCTTATGTGTGTGTACATAAGAGTTTTAGGAGCACAGAGTTTATGTCTCCTCCTCTGTGTGGATGTTTTATGACATCAATATCTGAGAGTGTTTTGGAAAAGCGCACAACCAAAGACTGGACGTTACATTGCTTCAGATCGTATTGACTGCATTGTTTAGGATCCCAGTTTTTAAAGATCCGGCCCGTGTATAATCAATCCACATGGGCATTTTGAGCATGTACATCAGAATAGCAGCAGAACATGAAATTACCCCTTTAATGTGTTATTTTCTTCCCGCGTGGAGGCGGTTCAATGAGTCATTTTTGTGTGTGAAATGGCTCTGTTGGCGACGATCACATGGGTAATTTCCAGAGCGAAGGAAATGCGAGGGTGATGGAGGTCTGCTCTCACCAGCGTGCGGCGGGCCTCTCTCACACACCTCACAAGGGGACTTCGAGAAACAGTTCTTAAGGACTGGATCTGAATAAATAATAGGTCAATGTTCTTTGATTACAATCTCCGGCCTTGGATGTCTGTGAATGTGGAGTAGCACAAACAACTCTTTGGACTGTTTCTTTTGGGTTTGTAGTAGCAAGCCTTTCAGATTGTGACAGGTTGGAAAAATGTAATGAAGCACTTTTAATCAAAAGTCTTCTTTGTCTGATTTTCGAGCTCTTTACTTTGGATTGGAAGAAAAGTTCTTTTTAATTGCATCAGAGGACACAGTGAACTGAAAGTGTTTTTCAAGTTCATGAAGTTGTGGAATTCCCGCAAACACAGTCTTGAGTTCTATCCATATAAAGGAAACACCATCTCCCCGTCCTCTTCAAAATGTCCTGAATGAGTGGATTTGCTTAGTGATTGAAGATCAGTTCTTGTTCAAAGAATTCCACACACAAGGCTTGGAGACACCTGAGGAGACATTGACACTGAAGATACATCGCAAACTAGTTTTAGAGACAGGTATTCGATCCAAAAAGAATCATGCAAAACATGAACTCAGTGTGCTCCAAGCGGCCTTGTGGCCATTATGAGCTGTCGATTCAACTGTCATGTCCTGTGTTATAAAATAACCTCAACTCAGTCCACTTGACAGCTTTTTGGAATCTTATAATCACTTCTTATGGTTGTTTTTTGTCTGTTCAAATCTTCTTTGCCAGAAAAATTGCAACATTAACAAATGTACCAAAAAAGAAAGGACACCTGTTTGGATCATTCCACAGGTAAACAGGTTCATTGGTAACAGGTGACAGTATCATGATTGGATGTGAGAGGTTCATCCTGGAAAGACTCAGTCATTCACAAGAGAGGATGTGGAGAGAGGTTCAACACTCACACCAACACAGGATTGGACAAAGGATGGGCTCAGGAAAACTTTATAAAACTGTTGTCTACTGTAAACACAGTTTTACAAACATCCCAACTTTTTTGGAATCAGAGTTGTAGCTGCTTCCTCAACATGTTGCACCGACTTGATGATTTTAATGAAAAAAAAAAAAAGTCCACAAAACCGGATGTTTTTTATTATTATTATTATTATTATTGGTGGTGCAGTAGCTGTAATAATAAGTAAACCTGGGGGCACATCTGTAAATGCTTTGAATTTTAGGTGGAGTATAAAAGACTACTTGAAGACAATAAAAAAACAAATGAATAGGTTCAGCCTATTGTTGCAGTATGTGATTGCTGACGCTCAACCCAACTGCACATGGATGGACGTCCTCTAGTTTCTTAATTAGCGCTGATGACAGTAATCAACCTTAACTGATGGGCTTATCGGAAAGTCAACTGCGCCGCATTGATTAGCCATCTCTGCTGCATTTGATACAGCATACCAGTCCATTCATTGGCAGGGTGCCATTCTTACCAGAGCTGTTTATTTTGTCGTCCTAGCAGAGCACAGTAAGCTTTCTTTTAATGGACTCAGCTTTTTTTTTTTTTTTTTTTTTTTTTTCCCTCCCGCCCAAACAAACTTCACCGACCGTTCAGAAATCAACCAATTATTAGCCCATCAGGTTGTTGTCTGCAGCCCCAGGTCCCGGGTGTATATGTGCTGTTGTGACCACTCCACAGAACGCTCTCAGAGCAAATTGCCTCAGTAAATACCCTGTGTATATCTTAACAGGTAATATTTAAAATTCTGCAACAGCAAGTCACCCAAGCCTTGATAGATGTGTCTGCCTGCTAGGTCGATGAATAATGCAAATGAAACTAATTCTTCCCGACCTAGTGCCAAGCTTAATACACATTTATATGCTTCGCTAGCGAAAGATGTGTGAGATTCCTATTATGGGAAGGAAGCAATCTGTATTTTAATAATGGGCCTGATAGACCTTGGCCTTCCTTTCTTCGAGAGTCTGGATGCAGCTTATGTGACTTCTTGTAGAATTTAATGACAACAATCGCTTCCAATAAAGATTGCGATCATGTACTGTACGTACAGGAGACTTTTTGTGTATCTGCGTCTTCTCTTTTGTGTCAAACGCAGACATATTTATATCACAATAAAATCACTATTTGAGAGAAACTTAATATTCTTCAACATGAGCAGATGAGTCTTTATTAAGAATCTCCGCAACCTTGCAAATCAAGTTTTGCTCACAGATCATGACCCTCAAATTTGAATTTCTCAGCAAACTTTTATTCAACCATAAAATAAATGAAGCCAATTCGTGATCAGTAATGAATTGCAATCAGTATTATTTAGCCAGTCATATACTGCAGAGTACTCCAAGAGCTTTATGTCCTGCCTTACTCCAAGCAGCACATCTTTTTACTACCCATGCTCATGTGTATGACAAATTGAAAGTCTTATTCGACCAAAATTTGCCGCAGATGTTTCTACTCCTCTTAGATTAAAAAGAGCCCAACCATAAATATCTATTAGATTTTTACATTTCCAAGAGACATGTGGAAATAAATCTTCATCGGGTGGGGATGTCCCACCTTCACAGAGGAAGGGGCATATAATGAAGGCCGTGTTAACTTCAGATTGGCACAGAGCGGCTGCCTAATATGCTGAACTCCCACTCCTAATCCCTGAATATGCACTTTTCATGACCAGTCTTCCTTGTCAGTCAGCCCACATGTTAACATTAGTGAAGAGTCTGATCTCTAACCTGGCAAATTCTGCTATTTGTCCCCCTAACTAAAGTCAATATGCCATTTTCATGTTTCATCAGATTATTGGATCAATTATATTATTGACTGTAGGATGTATGAAGTTTGTTTTGAAAAACTTAGACCTCTGACCTTTTGTTAAGTTCATGGATCATAGATAGAAATGCAGCACACCAGTCCGAGAGCGTCTCTTGCAGCAACATTTCATTTGAAAGGTTGTATCTGTTCATGTTTTAAAGATCGGACATTGAAGAAATATAATAGCACTGCTACATTGCCAAAATAGTACTTTCAGTCCATTAATGGCATTTTTCTTCGGATCAGAAAGAGACATGACTTGCTTCTTGCCCGCAGGCCATAACAATCCTAAAAAAGAAACATGTCAATTTATGACTATGTTTTGAGAAAAAGTTTGAGCCTTGGTGGAAACGATCCTGGAAAATGATCTCATACTGTGAAAAACTGCTCATTTCAATCTGCCAAACGGAGGTTTAACCCAAAGAATGAGTCGTCAAACTGGCAAATTTGAACGCCAAAGCTGGAATCACACCAGCCTAAATTTTCTTTTGTTTGAGTCAGACAAAGTTGGCGGTCAATTCATCTAGGTCTGACTAAATGCTGCAGCACTTTCACCAAGAACCATTTTCTGCAACCCCAAGCTTGCAACCTATTGGGGATACAAGCTAAAAATAGATCTATTCTTTGGCCCAGGCTCGCTGACATGAACATGAAATACAAAACAGTATGCAAAGTTAATCAATGTCAGCCTGGGCGCTTACCTGTCAGGAGCGCTTTCAATCCACTCACCTCTCCATTGGCTAATAGAGTATGACAATCTCAATGAGTTTTCCAACTTAAGATTCTAAACCAAATATCAGCACCCTTGCCTCCCCCCAGCTGCTAATTCAAAAAGCCTGAAATCAATTTACAGCAGAGTCGATGGCTTTGGATGGTCCCAGTATCTCTCCCCGCTCATTCAACTGGGGCCTCTCGGAGGGAGGAAAGCGTAATTCAACTACCACTCTATAAATTCTATTAGGCTACATGGTGCTGGGTAGGGCTGTGAAAGTGCTGTGTCTAATGAAGAGCTCGTAGTACCTGACAGCCTGCTTCGAGTTTCTGCTGCAGCACACCAGTAAGAGCAGAGAGTGGCCTTCGGTGGAGGGAAAAAAAAAGCTGGAGATGGGACCCGGGAGTGTGTGGGAGACAGATATAGACAAAGTGTTAGAATGTGTTTGGACTGTGTGTGCATGTACTGGAGCTCTTTGTGTCCCGGTTGCATCACGATCATCCGCACTCAAAAGTCTGGATTCTGGATTTGAGTACAGCTGTTTCCATGTACTGTTTAAAAGATAAGTGCAGTCGCTTCTTTTATTCAACACGTTTGCATTTATTCTTTAATGTTGCATTGCTTTTCTGCATAATTTACTCTGTGTCGTATGTATCTGCATGCTTGACTCCACAAGAGTTTTCTTCTTCAGAGGGGGCAGATGGTCATATGTTAACAAAAGTCTGCAACCATGCAAGCGGCTCTGCGAGCCTTGCATGCAGATGTTAGCTGGATGCTAATGTTAGCATGCTTAAATGCTCACAATGACATGTTGACTTTTAGCAGGTGTGTTCACCATGGTCACCATATTATTTGCCAGAGGCTGATGGGATTGGTATTTGGTCATAAACGAGAGTACTGGACAAAACGTCAAAGGTCAAAGGTCACAAGGACACAAAAGTCATTACAGTTCATCATCTGGGAACCAGAACTTTGGATACGAGAAACTTCTGACTTGCTGACAGTGGGAAAACTCAGTGAATTCCCAAAGTTGTATTCATCCTCTGGGGACAATGAACAGCTGCAAACTTTCATTGCAGTCCATCCATATGTTGCTGATATATTCCAGTCTGGACCAAAGTAGTGGACTGAGATAATTGTCTCCTTTAACAGCAGGGTACCTTTTTTTAATCTATACCAACCAGCTGAATAGCACAGCATCAAATTTGCCATATTTTTGAGAACAGAATAAAAAAAAGAATAGAATATTGTTAAAGAAGAAGATACTCCACGGGGTGCAGCACAGCTCTACTGATGTACTTCCTTCTCTAATGCATTTTTAAAGCGGTAGAACCTGCAGGGTATGTTACTGTCACCAAAAGCTGATGGAACATGTTTCATTTCAGATGTAATGCTGGGATGTGTAGGCCTACTGTGAAAAACAGGCAAGTCTCATGGATGAAGAAGACTCATCCTACCTCCCAAAGGCAAAAACACAGGGTTGGAACTTACCATCAGTCTCAAATTGATTCTTACTGCTGATTGAAATAAAGCAAATTGTTTTCTGATAATTGAACAGTTTGATTGGTTGACTGTGGTTTTAAAATACCATTTAACTACCACATGATTGTATTGCATGTAATGGACGATGTGCTATGCATTTTGAATTTGACTGAAACACAATGGAAATATTTGACGAGATTGAAATTTGACTGATGACAACATTTTAAAAGAAGTGTTTATCTGTACTTTCTGTCCTAATGCACATCCTGGACATAAGAATAAATGGACCCGAACCTTAGTGTTTCCACACATTTACTCATCCAGTCAACCAACTTTTGTTAGATAACATCTGTTTTAACATATGTTTAATGCAAAATGCTAATACTTATTATAATAATGAGTTAATTTAGATCATTATTGCTCACAAAACTATACACCTTTGCTGCCTAACCCTTTGATCAATCCAATGAATCCCCGCAGTACTTGGAGATGTCAGGGGAAGTGACTAACACAGCCTTCCATCAACAACTACAATTGAGATGCCCCTGGGCAAAGCTCTCCATCCTCAATTACTCCACTGGAGCTGCTCAGCGGCCAACAGCAGAGGACTGTGGTTGTATCAGGCAGCTGTGTGTGTGTGTGTGTGTGTAACCCAATTTGAAGCAGTGTGGGGCTGAAGGAACAGTCTTTACTAACATAACATGTTCCTGTAGAGTCCATATAGGTCGAAATGTTTTTTTTCTTTTCTCCCTTTTTATGATTTCAGCCAGTAAAATGAAGAATGCAACACAGGCGAATCAGCAAAGTCACAGCTTGAGTTTTCAACCGCTTGTTAAAGGCATCATCGATATGGGCTGTGGACAGAAGTTGAAAGTTTCAACACAAAAGGAGTTTTTTTTTCCCCCAATACGATTCAACGCCGATTTCCCTTTTTTAAACTCTGATCACACCGGTGCTGCGAGTGCATGAATAGACGGGATAAACCTCGGCGGCTCAGGCTAAATGGTCCTGAGTAAGTGATTTTAAAGAGTGAGTTTAAGTGCAGGGGTGCGTTTTGTAGCTCAAAGTTCAAAAGTTGACGCATTGAAGTGCAAATGGAGTGTCTGTCGTTATCTGCTTTGTGTCGCTCTCTGTCACGCTGCCATCCCATGCCATGCTTTAGGTGGCAGTTGCGTCAATCCAAAAAGCGAGCAACATGACATTTTAGGAGATGAAGACGCAATTTTGTTTGATGCAAAGGAAGAAAAAAAAAAGTGGCAACTGAGGAGAGGGTTGTCTGAAATGATAAAAAGTGACACAACAATAAGACTTCAAGAAATCAATGCCGTTTATTGTCCGGATGTTTCCTGTGACTGTGGACAGCTGAAATGAAAACGGACATTTGAAATTCAGCTCGCAACGCCGACGGCATGCAATGTTCAGTGCTCAGGCCTCTAGTGACCGAGCGCATGCAAATGTTACACGCTCCCCTTTCCACGAGGAAGAGTGGGAATGACGCATCAGGCCTTCTGCCAAAGCTCTGTGGAAGTAAACAAACACACACACACAACACTCCTCACCAGTCGAGGCGATTTTGTGCGTCAGCCTTTTTAAAATATTCTCCATTTTGTTTAATGTCCATATTCGTTTATGAATCAAAAAGAATCAGGAGGAATAGCTGTTGCCCCTTCTCAAATTTGTTTTTAGACTCAGAGGACGGGGAGTCTTCATCCGCTGCATCTCAAAGCTGCTAGAGCAAGAAATAGACAAAAGATGACTTTGGTTAAATGAATAATGAAACAAATTTTTTATGTTCCCACTGCAAAACAAACACGAAGAGTCTCTCTCTAAATTGCATTATTTTTGCTTTGCTGAATGTTGTGTGCAGGAAATACATAAAATGCACATACAAAAACAAAAAAAAGGTGTGCGCACACACACACAAACAGTCTGACTCAGCTAGTTTTAACTGTGCTGATGATACACTTAAACGCCCCCAGAGGATGAGTTCACGGCGGGGTCACGTCATTAACCTGCCCGCGCGTGTTTCCGGATCAGCCGCTTCGGAATTCTCTGCGGGAATATCAATCACGTGGAGGTGTCCGTTGTAATTTGTGTGCACGCGGGTGTGTAAGAGAGTTAGGGACCGGTTTTGCTTGCACTGTAGCCTTTGAAAAAAGCATCACCTTGATTTTTTTTGTTTTTGTGTCCAGACATTTGTTAGCGTTGGACATGTGGACAAAGCTGCAGATATTGCTTTTCACGTTTTCATTTCTGGTCTGTGTAGCGAAGATAATGCTCTGTGTATTAAAAAACCTTTAAAGTCCTGTCTGATTTGAGAATCATATCTTAAAAGGAACTTCAGATATTTGAATTCTGAACAGATTTTGCTCGAAAACACAGGGCATGAAAACAGTTTTTTAATTAATTAAAAGGATCAGCTTTTAACTCGAGTCGCATTTTTAGTTTGTCAAACAATATCAAAACTTTCTTCAAATCAAATCCAATTTTATGAATAATGCATCTTACAGTTTCAAATATTCATCAAGGGGAAGCACAATCATTTAAAAAAGGGATGTTTAGAGTGACTCATGAACCTGCACTGCAAAATTCTTATATCATTACATTGAATCATAAAAACATATTTATGTGGAAAAAATCTGCAGTAAAAATATTTCAACTTGTTTCCAGTGCAAATCAGTCATTTCCCAGTTGAGTGTCAATCCATCTATTAAGAATTGCACTTGTTCCCAGAAGCTGATTTAGATTAACACAATATATAAAAGCAGCTGAATGTTAAAGAATAAACCCGCTCGCGGGGAGGCACGAGCTCGAGGTAGCAACACGTGGATTTAACTGCCCACACATGGGCAAAGCTGCCAAATGGCCTGCCGGACTCCAGTTGCTGCTCTCCCCTTGGCTGTTATCTCCAGACCCTGATGAGGTATTGAAGGCACCTGGGGGAGGGCGACACCTGTAGAGAGACACACAGAAAGAACAACACAACAACACAGCACGTAACGCGGTTTCATAAAATTGTCCAGTGAGACATATTTTAAAAACAGAATCGATGCAGCAGAGGCAGAGATATTCTGGTGTCAGGGGTGGTCCTGCATTTGCCATCATGCATGACGTTATTAGACCCTCCCTCGATTATAGAACTGTTATCACAAGCTGCCACTTCCCATGATTAGGAAACATTCTTCCTGCACCATCACACATGTGAAGTTGTGTATTGAAATATTTTCATGTGCAGCTTGTATTTCACTATCCAGATATTGTGTGGGTAAACATGATGAATGCATGAGTCATGTTTTTGCCATATGAAGCGAGTAAAGTAGATTTTAAAAACTTCCAGTCTTTTCCTTTTTTTATGAAAGTGTATGTGCTGTATTTCACTGATAAAAGCACCAATTATGATTCCCCAGCGTCAGAGGTGATATTTGTTTTAAAGTGATGATACTGAAATGTTTTGTTTTTTCCCTGTGGGATCCTGATGGCTCAGATTGCTAAGGAGGTGGGGAGGCTGTAGATCACCGCTTCACTTCAGCTCCGTTTGACAGCTATGAACCGAGAGCGGGGTAAAATAAACACATCAATTCTCCGTTTGAGAAGTTTCATTAGGAGATATGCGCGCCATTTGAAATCTAACATTAAACTCAGAGGATGTGATTGCCGCTATGAGTAAGTCAATATTAAATATGATTGAAATGTAGCCTTCCTCGCAAACAAGGGTCCACCGCCCAGGACGCAATCAATTCTACTTTGTAAATATTCACAGTTGTCATTTGATGCTCTTGCGTAATCCTAATGCACACCTCTTCTCATGAACCACACACAGAAGGTGGCGCACGCTCATTTGAGTTTGACCATCAGATTTCAGAGGCGCCGGCCCAGCAGGGGTGCACCGGCGGCATGGTTGTGAAAGGAGTTACCAATAAATGTAGATCTGGATTTGATGATGGACAAATCAGATGAACTCTCTTTCCCAAAGCCTGGACAGAGTATTGTACAGGAGACAACTCATGACTTATCCATATGCATGCTTTGAATATGAGGGTTTGATAGGTTGGATGAAATGTAATTGATTCTTAAAGTCAGCTGTTGTTTTAACTTTGACTGTCTTCATTTTTGTGATAAATGAGGCAACATTCAGACTGAGGTTTCTGGGATTTTTTTATTTTTATTTTTTAGGGCTTTCCCAGTTTTTGTCTCCCTGTCTCTGTGGCTGTTTGGTGTTCTTCACCGACGACCTCGCAGTGTGAGTGACTCCCAGTCATCCCACCTGTGGTTTCCTGTGGCTCAGAGACTCTCTCCGTGTTGTCTATCCATCACTCTGTGGGTTCAGTGCAAACCTATCCATTAGATTCATTTCTGCAAACAGAGGTCATTACCACCTATCTTTGGTTTCCATCTGTTGCAATTGAGTCTCTGTCACACAACATGGCTTTGAGATCTTTCAGCTTTCAGCTGAGGGGGCTTTACAATCTGTATACAGAGTGACACCCTCTGTCCTGAGACCCCTGATTCGGCTGACATGCAATAGATGTCACATGTGCAGAACAGACCAACCAAATCACAATCTAAAGACAGAGAGTAGATTATCTAGTCTATAGTCTATTTCCTACAGTCCTGATCATTTACACTGTGTGGAGTGTCAGCACAAGGTTGTAGAGAGACCTTGGTTAATCCAGGACCTGCATTGGATAAAACACGTTTCCTGTAGTTACTCAGCGTTTTAACAACGTGCACCACACTCCACAAACTGTGCTGCAGCTGGAGCACGTCCTGTCCTTTAAATAGCTGCACATAGACAAGGATTCATGAAGGTGGATGATGGATTATGATGCATAAATCATATAATATAGCCCACTACAGACCAGCATGATATTACATATAAAATGGCATGATACAAGAATTTCTGAGGGAAAAAAAGAGCATAATATACATTCATGTGATTTCATGGGCTCTATTGACTGCTGCTTTGTGAGCCACAAAGAAGAGACAAAACAGCATCGAAGGCCTGTGTGATTTCCAAGAACGTGTTTGAAAAGGCGAAGGCTCAAGCTCTTTTTTCTTGGCACAAAAATTGCACTACACCCCCCCGATTTAATACCGTCACTCCATTCTAGTGTGCTCCATACTGATTTCTACATGAGTGATGTCATGGCATGCTGTGAAATTACCAGGAAATGTGGGAAGGAATCCACTTGCACTCAATGAAATTACCACTTCGCCAGCACGAGGTCACTGTGCTTGATCTGCGGCAGCATGAAAACAGAGCCTTCGGTCTTTTCAAAGTAACAAGTGCATCGGCCGACGCTGCGCCGTTGTGCGCTGGTGTCGACCCCGTGACACTTATGTAAATGGCCTAATGTTGTCAAGGACAATTAGAACCTGTATGATGCAAAAAGCCTCAGTGCCAATCTCGTAAAAAGCGCTGGGTCATGATCTCATAAAATCCCACAAAGGAGAATAGTCCGAGTCTGTCAACCTCAATAAAACCGGCTGACTGACCTTAACACAAAGAAACTCAACCTTTTATTAATAAAAAATGATAATCAATTAAAATGAGCAAGTTGTAAATGGGAGTTCATTTGCTCACATTGGGGCTCTTTTGGAGAGTCAGGAAGTCAAAGGGACATCTGAGAACTCTTGTGCACAGGCCCCGTATTCATTTTTAATTTGCATCCTAAAAGGGACTTTTTTGTATCCTGATCGCTCTCTGTCGCGTGCCCTTCAGACAAAGCACAAGTGATTGAACATGCCTTTAAAAATGGAAGAGGATCAGGCCTGTGATCTAACTCAAATGTTCCCATTTCGCAGCCGACAGCAATCAGCATAGAAAATAAGCGATTGCTGAAAGTTAGACACTTGACTTTAATGCCATACATGCATAATCGTTTTAACCAACGCGCAGAACTTCTGAGAAGATTCATTTTTGTTTCCAATCCGAAGATCTTCTCGCCCTCATCAAAAATTGATCATCGGCAAACAGAAACAATGCACCTCTCCTGTCCGCAGTGGTTTTGCTTGACAGAAATGAATGTGTTTGCTGACTTCCCCTAGCAACGAGGTTCAATACTTTGTCTTGAAGATGGATGTAGCTTTTACAAATTGTCAAACGTCCTCAGGCACGCCGGACAGCCAGTTTTGTTTTTCTTTTTTCTTTTTTTTTTTTTATTCCTGATGAAATGAACAAACTAAAAATAAATCAGCATACTCTCAGACATCCGGCTGTCTCTGAATTGCTTATGAAGGCAGAGATGAGCACTGTTGCACTGCAGACGTTGAGATTATCAAACGCTGTCATGCACTCCGCAGGAAGCTTCCCCCTCATTCTCTGATTTAATGCTTTTTTCTATAACTCAGTTTTGATTGAGTTCTGAAAATAAAACTGCACTAACAATAGATCACTGCAGAAAAAACATCGGCGACGACTGTGTTTTAGCAGGTTAATTGATAAAAATGCGTCATTAAATTCTTCGAGTAATGACTTATGGATAAAAAAAAAATGCAGCTGTTCAATAATGCACCACCCACTTAATACAAAAGCCTTTTGTATTATAGGCAAGCCTCAGGAATATATGTCACCGGTTGACGTTAATAGACACAGTGCGCAGTTCATTCATTTACCGAACAAGAGCGGAGCCTGATTCATTAGATTGCATTTTTCCGCGTGTTTTATGAGAAGGTGGAGGAAGGTGGCGGGTAAGCTAATGCTGCAATCATTTACCAATCGTCCCGGACCACCTTGGTGTAAGTGCAGCGCCTAATTTCTATTGCCCTTCCGAGGCCATTATGGCTGCTAACCCAATAATGTAATTGACTCTGTGCGCTGGGCTTCGGGGAGTGGCACTGGCTGTTAGCAATTTCCTTGGTGGAGGTGGTGTTGGTGGTGGTTGGGTGGTTGCTCATGTTTGTGTGCGCCTGCAGCTGACTGGATGAAATACTGACAACTCCAATTGAACCGGGTCCTTGAAACAGATTGCGTCCTCAAAGCATCGCTGTTTTGCTCATACTGCAGCTGATGGCATTTTTTTTTTCTGAGGAGTTTTCATTTGCTCCTCTGAGTTTTGCATATTGGATTTTTTTTTGGTCTGAGTCACTTCTGCTTTTTCCTACTACAACACAAGTTAATGACCACGGAAAAGCGTGCTCTTGGTATGTTTCAGATTTGTGCACCTCTCCAAACCCCTTTCCTTTCCTTGCTCCTTCGGTCTGATAGAAACTGAACTGAGGGTTAATAAAGAAAAAAAAAAAAAAAGTCAGACATGCCATGCATCCAATAAGTCAACTTAAAACAACACATGATGGGACATACCATGGGATGTCACTGTCCCTCGGGAGCAAATGTCACTTAATTGGAAAGTATTGATTTTCTAACAGCCATTTGCTGCTCTCCAGCCACCAATCAGGGGACAGCGTCTGTGTCCTGGTGAGGATTCCCCTTCATAGATCTTGATTAACTGTCGATTAATTGCCGTGACAACGGGGAGACTGATTTTTTTGGGGGGGGGATTGATTGACCAGGACTAATCAGTGAGATGTGGGCGATATGACACATTTGATCCATGGGGTGATTTTTTTTACAAATCTGTTTTTCTGTCAATGCAAAGAGAGACGAGTATACATCTATTTTTCTAATGAATTAGTTATGGAATAATATAAATAAATAAAATACATTACTGTGCATTATCTTTATCTTACTTTGACACAAACAAATCCTACATCATTTATTTTCTAGTGAAGTGTTCCACAGTTCACAAGTTGCCATAATATGATAAGAAAAAACATAATGAAGCCTATAAAAGAAAGAAAAATAACAATGTGACAATGATGAGGACTCAATGGAAGAAAGGAAGAGATGTAAACACTTTGCTTGCATGATTATAGGATACATTGTGCATTGTCCTAATAACTAAAACGAATGATTTATGTTCAGTGAATGATCTGAAAAATGATTGTTAAACAATATAAAACCTGTAATCAGTAAAAATGAACAAAACGTGAAAAAAACAGGAATAAAAGACGTGTTTTTTTCTCAATACAGACTTGACTTGACTGTAATATTAATTCCATCACAACTATAGTGATATCTACCATAGAGCTGATAGAGATTTATTTCCATCTTAGAAGATACAGCACTGGTTTCTTAACATCTTAAAGTCTTAAAGCTAGTCTCAGATTAAAACACCCGCTTGAGCTGTCTTAACTCAAAGTGACTTATCTTAAAACAATCGTATATTTAGTGTGTTAGTGAAGTTAACGCTGCACTAGGACTGAACTGAAGCTGATCCTTTAAGGAGGCAGCTTCTGCTTGCGAGGGGACTGTTTGAAATATCTAAATGAAGACCAACATGCACGGCAGAGGTCATCCACATGAGCACTTGTTGATAGGAGTAATCCATTACATTACTTTGAAGAAATAACTTTCAAATGTGCACAGAAAATGCAGGATGTTATCTCTGCTTGAGCCTCCACTTGCCTTTCTGGTCCGATCACTTTGAGGTTTTTGGCATCTGGAATCTTTCATCGTGAGATTTTCTGTGGTGCTCATGAAGCAGCTGCGTGTTGATTCAGTTTCCTGAAGCTGCTGGCCATGTTGGCGATAAAGTACAAGTCTGTGAATGTGGCCACTTCCAAGGTGGACGGGTGACACGTTCCCATCCAGATGCTGAGGAGAGCAGGAAGCATCTAGAACTGGTTTCATATCAATGTTGGAAGTGGATGCACTGAAACAGCTCACAATTCAAGGTTTGTTCACGACTCCTCTTTGTGTGCTCAGTTTCAGAGAGGACGCCATAGTGGACTATTGATCCAACAGAGCTCCCATCCACACTTCAGGGACGGTCAAGCGTATGTTTTGAGTACGGGAAAAAAATCGATTCCAGTGTTTACGCAATACACTTCGTGTCAAGCCAAGAAGCTGTTTGCAAGGTGATCATTGCAACAGCTGTGCTCGGGATGAAGCAGATGTGCCCGTGGTCGAAGCAGACAATGACCAACAAGGACTTGCACACGCATGTTTTCCCATTGCAGCTCTTCATCTAGATGGGATGCATTTAAATATCAAATGTATTCATCATAATTTCTTTTTGCTGTGATAATGTTTGTTCTGAACAAAATGAAAATATTGTGCAGCAAAATTAAATGAGTTTTTATTTTATTAGTAAAAACTGGATTGTTTGACAGTTTTTTTTCCATAATGACTAGTTTTTGGAAAAGAAATGTTTTTGCCTATGCCATGTTTTGTGGTGGTGATTTCGTTCCAGGTTTTTTATGAGTGCCGTTAGACCAGCAGCATGTTCTCATACTTAACCTAATGAGGCTTAACACAGGTGTTCCCGCTCAGTCTTACTTACCTTCCTCCAGGACTCTACAGTCTCTGACTAACTAAGACAAATGTTCATTAAAGCCACTTAAAATGTTGCAGTTTAACTAGTACGCGTGGAGGCTTAATCTAAGCCTGATCCCCTTAATTAGTTTGACCTGTGCTGGTTAGAGTGAAGCTCATGTGATATATAAGGAAGTGTAGATGCAGCACACCTGTTTGGCCTCATGAAGACCCAAACTGGGTCACAGTGACGCCTCGGTGGTTCAAACATCGACGATTTAGTTTTTGCTTTCCCTCTTTACATTGATTTTAAAGCAGGCAAAACACATTTGAAAAGTGTGTATGATTATTCTTAGACCCCTGGGTGCATTTAAATGTTTGCTCACTTCAGGAAAACCATATGATGAATCCAAATGAAACATGTGGCCTGGAGACTGATATAAAAACTGCAAGTGTGGGTTGTTTGTAGGGAAATACTTGAATGTAAAACAAGAAAATTTACAATGTAGTTGGTTCTAAAATTAATGCATTTCTATACACAGTGCTTCTTTTTCCCCACAAACTTTGATGCTTGCATTGGTACAACAGGTCCTACAGTTTAGTCTGTGCATGTTTGGCCATTTTCAGTGTCATTGAGTTTGGGGGCTGTGCCACTTGTATCAGGGTTATGCGTGGTTTTAAGTGAGTAGTGAAAGAAACACAAACTGAAGCCACTTACCACTTCCGGAAAATGTGAACCCATGTGAACCAGATCAAAGGGTCAAAAATTGACGCAATCAAACTAGTCATCAAGCTTCAGTATGTTTGGTAACAGACATTCATTTATTGCTCCATTGCTTTTGACTGCAGTCAAAGAGAGTGTATAAATGTGGGAGGGTTGAATCAGACTACAATGTGTGCATCTTGGTTGAATGTTTTCTGCGAGCGTTCATAAATCAAGAATACTCTTATAATCTTTTGGGAAATTGGGAAATCCACTCCTGACCCATGCTCGTGGCCCCTCTTTTTCCTGGCAGGCTGCCTTGCTAAAGCGTTATGTGAAGTAGTATATGTGCATGATTCCAAAAAAATGTAGGTTCAGGAGAAATTGGACATTATTCACACACCAAGGCCTCTGACTGACCCCTGCAAAAAATATGTCAGACAGCTGTCAGCTATCAAATCTTGCTCAACCCACCGGGGTGAGAGGTGAGGGATGCCGCTCAGCCCCCGCAGCAGCGGTCGCAAATTTGGCTTGACATATACAGACGGCTTTTACACCCTGAACCCGTCCAGGCTCCTGTAGTGTGAGATTGTAATCCATTAGGCCACCTGGGGGCTAAAAAAAAAAAAACAGACCTAAAAGCAGAATTCCCTGAACCAGAAATGACGAAGGTTGGCCAACCCTGTCACATAAAACATAACTAGATTTTTGAAAGTGAAGTAAGAGATTTTGTGATGGAGGTGTTGGAAAAAAGGAGTCGTCTTACTTGGCAGGTGATGGATGGTGACCAGACTCAATTCAAGAACCTGATACTGAGGACTGAAAAAGCAGCTGAATATAGATTTTCAGGATCCTGACGCGACCCTGTTATAGCGATGACAGCATGTCAGGAATGTAGACACTGTTGAGCTTCCTTTTTTTTTCCATTTTGAACCGTTTCTATACTTGTTATGAAGCAACTTGGGTGTGTGGAAGTTTAGTGTCGCTGGTATCGGCCGGAGTGACTGAAGGATAATCTGCACAAAGGCGGGAAAAAAGAAACAGCTGTAGTCAAAAGGCGGCGGCGGTCTTCTCATGTAATGGCACGCTGATAATTAAGTAAGTCAGCTGTTAAATTATAAGTTTTTCCATCACATATCCACTCTGCTGCTTCACTCTTACTCCAGACCTGAGGTGAAATATATATATATATATATATATATGTATATATTATTTTGCATGACCCAAACACATGCACCAAATTAGCAGGAGAAACAGTGGAGTAAATCATAAGGAGCATTCACATGTGAAGGCCTTCTCCTTTTTTTTTTTTTTTTGCTAAGCCGTCACACCAGCGTTGCTAAGCGCCGAGACTGTAGTTTGCATTTTAATATCTGTTTGTGTGGCGCCCTCGTTTAAACTACCACGCATCCATTGTCAAGTTGTTATGACAGGCCGCTGGAATAAGATGGCAATTATTGTAAGCTCTGTAATTTTCCAGCGGAGGGTTGTCGCGTCGCGAGGAGAGGATCGCGGGAGAGTGGCAGAATGGAGCTTCGCGGAGAAGACGCCGGCCGCTGTGTCTGCCCGTCTTTGAAGTGACGGCAGCTGCCCTTGAAGTGAAGTGCCTCACGCCGACTTGGTGTTGGCATCCAATGTAATGTTGATTGGATCCCCACTGTGTCTGTCGTCTAATAAATCAAGCGCACCGTTCCCCTGATCCTCACCCTTTCTTGCTCTCACCCTGGTCCCTATAGTCGGCATCCTGAAATAAAACTGACAGTTATCATAATGGTGGCGCCGTGGGGTGAAGGCTGTGAAATAAAAAAGCAGTCTTGAGGTTAATCTCAAAAAACAAAGTCTTCATAGTCTCCTGCTCTCTCTCTCTCTCTCTCTCTCTCTGCTGAGAAGCGCTTCAGATGGCTGGCACGCAGGCGACTCTATAAACTTTAACCTGCATTTTAAATGAGTGGTGGAAAGGACATCTCTCTCTTCTTTCCTCCTCTCGAGACCAATCGGTGGTCGCTTTGGTGGCTGATGGAGCGATGGAGGAAAAGGATAGATGGGAAGAGGGAGGGTGCAAGTGTTTTGCGGAGAGTGATTGTGAGAGGACAGCGGTGGCAGAAGATGTCCTCTACACAGTGATTAATTCCAGACCCAATGTGATTTATGGCCCCACCACGGCTGTTTTGTAGGTCACTTTGGTGCCACATCACTCAAGCTGTGCAAACAACAAGTCTGATATCAGTGTTGGTTAACCGTAAAGGAGGACACACATGCGCGCCCACGTTGAAAATCAAAATGTTTTGCTTTGAATTTTGTATTTGCCTGTCCTGCCATCAAATCAAATCAAAGTGACTCAAAGGGATGGAGGCTGTGATGCACTGGAAATAACATCCTGTAGGCCTGCAGAGGCTGCTGCAGCAGTTCAGTACATTAAACATCATCCTTCCAGGTCCTCGTCTCCGACATGTTTGTACAGTGTGACTCGCTTCTGTTTGGAGGAAACATCTGCAGTTCTTTTATTCAGTGAAAGCTGACAGCTGTTGAACGCTGGTACACTGAAACGAACCCAGCTGTGGACAAGCACAGCTCTGCACATACCAGCGCTTCAGTGAGAGTCTGCACGCAAACTTGCTGAATGGAAATTAAAATGGTGACCAGCTGATTTAGCTTTCCCACTGCAGGAACAAATAGTCTGCAATGACCTGACTGGTTGATTGAATTTACAGCACTATCCATTGAAATGACCTCCAATGTGCACCTTACTATTTATATCCAATGGCAACGAGTTCACCCCACTACAACACAGATTTTCACTTAACCAACAAGCATGATCTTTTCCTAACTTTGTTATTCTTTGCACACATAGGCCTGAAACACACATACACACACATGCACCCACAGACAACTTACAGACATACATTAGTTGAAGAGATGTCAGAGTGACACGGCTGCCCACACAACACTTTGCATTGTGGTCAATGCTGGACTTGAAGTGATTGCATTTATCCCATATATCAGGGGAATCCATTTGTTAAGTCCCCGACAAGAATTGTTGATCATGCAAACTGCCTGCATGTGAATAAAATTATCTTCTTTGATTGTCTATTCTTCTGCTATCAGGGCATTTGATTGCTATGTGTGTTTCCAATTACTTCACCCTGAAACTGTGTGTTTGCAGGATCGCTGCAATCCAGAGGGGTCAAGGGAAGCTCAGAGTCAGAACACGATTAAAACGCACTCTTTCAAGCGATAACAAGAGCAGAAGACGCCTTGAAAAAGCCGAGTATCATGACTTTGCTTCCTCACCTTCAACCTGCTGTTTTTCTCTGAAATTGCAGAACATTTACAAAAAAATCTGATGAGGGTCTCACAGCGAAAAAAGTAGGGAAATGAAGCCGGCGTTAACGAGGATTACAATTGCGATTTAATAACTTTCTGATGCGGACAGATACAAAAGCAGCCTGGCAGCATTTAGAGCAGTTGGCACACGAGAATGCAATTGGCCTACGTGCTGCGGCTGATGGTATGAATTTGTCAGACGCTATTGAAACAGATCAAGTGTGCATTACCTCTGACTCATGCAAATTTAACTTCAGCAAGGTGGAAAGAGAAAATTGTGCCTTCTGTGCATATGAGTTTAGAGTGACTCAATTGGCTGAAATTAAAGCTACCATTAGAAACTCAAATTAAGGGGTTGCTAAGCAACATCAATCCCAAAATCCATTTCTTCAATTATTCTGCTGACGTTAATCCTTTTCTTCATTGTGGCACTGGGATTATTGATGCAAATTTCAAATGAGAGCGGATTCAAAAAAAAATTAAAAAATAAAAGAAAAAGTATTGAAGTCATCTGAAGAAATAACTTTGTGCAAGGATGATGTCCCAATTACTTCCCACCAACACTTTTTCCGGATCAGCGAGTTCATTTTTTTAAATGTAACAGCAGAAACAATTAGTGCATCTGGACGAGCAACATTCTCATTCCTGGGTCATCAAAAGACGTTTTGACACCTCCCCCAACGTCTCATAAGACACAATATACACTTTAACATCTGTATTAGAGTGCGAGAGTTTTTCTCACATGTGGTTAATGTTGTGAAATGATCAGGCACCAAAACTACTTGGGTCAGGTCCGGAGACATAAACCCTAGATGAAAATCCTGTGTTTGTCCCATCCATCCACCTCTGCACAGGACATTTTTGCTCTTTATACTATGTCTCCTTTCTCCCAGCATCTAATATTACTGCAGATAAGTTTACCTTGGAGCCAGCTGAAAGTCCGGCACGTCTCGTACAGATGCACAAGTTGCCCTTGAGTGTCTGAATGAGACGCTGTGGGTGTGACAAAACGTCACTATTTGACGATCTGGGAATGAGAACAGTCCGGCACTAGACACTCTGTTTCCTTCAGCAACAAGATCTGCCAGTGTATTTCTTTCTTATTGTGATTCTATCCTCCTCTTTGTCCGTCTTTATACTGTACATAGAAGGAGGAAGAAGACTGGGAGACAGCGTTGGTGCAGAAGTCTCAGTCCAGCTCAAGCGAGTTCTAATCTTGAGGCACTTTGGAGAAAACCATCAGACTGAAATCAATACCACACTGGGTTGATCTTTAGCTTTGAGACCGACCCGCTCTTCACAAGTTCCTTCCAACAGCGAGGCCTGCAAGCTGTTAAAATAAAGCATGGCGAGAACAGTCATGTCCAGACCTCAAAGAACACCGGGAGGAAAACAAACAAACAAAAAAAAAAAAAAAAAAAATACAGTCGTCCCGCTTCGCTCGTCAAATCTGCAGGCCTTTTGCTCTTTTCATTGAGTCGACTGATGTCCAAGGTTATTTATTTTGGCAAAATTTGAAAGTGCTGCATCTTGTCAAGCTTATGAGCTAACCAAGGTCGTCCACTCTTGGGCGAGATGAGAAAGAAACGTCTCAAAAGAGGGAATAGGATTACCACCGGTTAGAGCTCGCTTGGCTTTACTCAGCTTCTTTCAAGACACAGGCAGAAATCTCACCCCGCTGCAGAAGGAATGAGACTAAAGGATCATTCTTTGCGTTCGCCCACCTGACCTTTAATGAACCGTCTCATCAGTGCCTAATCTAAATAATGAAATCTTACATGTCTGCACAATAGAGAAGGTGAGAACAGTTGTGCAGCTCCACAGTGAAGTTTCAGCTCCTGTCATTTGATTGATGGTATTTTCCATAATCCCCTGTTTGTTGTCATAGAGACACATCCTTCCCTCCAACCTGAGAAGCCGCTTTTTTCTTTCTTTCTTCTCAGTGAGTTGAGTCGAGCAATAATCAATCCTCGCAATGGCATTACATCAGAGCTGACAATGTTTTGCAAAAATGGACGTCCTGTTTTTTTTTTTGTTTTGTTTTTCAGCGGGAACTGCGTGGACCTCCTGACCAAATGACAACGTCAAAGGAAATAAACTTGGGGAACAAAATAACCCAGAAGAGCAGAGGACAATTTTCCTTGACCACCTGGGTCTGCTGTGCCCGAGGATTCCAGACAAGGGTTTTAAAAATGAGCTGTTTTGATATCTAAAAATCAAGAGGCAGCTCTCGAAAAAGACTTTTTTACAAGGAGACAGTGAGTCTTTTGTGCACTTGGTCCCGCTTTGACTGAAACATTTCAGCAATTTCATCAAAGTTTTGACATTCAGCTTCGCCAACTTTCCATCTAGTGCCATCATGAGATCAAGATTTCAATTTGTCCAATACTGGTTTTTGAGCAAATGCCTGCAAAAATAATGACATTTGCATCAGCACTAATTGGCAAAAGTCAAAATAAATGAAGATGGCAAATGTTATAACCGTTAAACATCAGCATTTAAAATTGCCATTGTGAGCATCTTCTGTCTTGTTCTGTTTCCAGCTATCAATACTAAGATGTACTTTATGACAGTAAGAATTACAAAGTTAGTTGAGGATGGAGATGCACAAAAAAGAAAAGAAAATCCAAGGTGTGTGTGTGGGCTACAGTATATAATTAGGTTGTTCTGTATGTTCCCGTGCTATATGCTATTAAGTAAATGGGGTCATTTAGGTCAGAGGGAATAACATGTGCTACTGTAATTGCATTCCCTCCCCTCAATGCGCGTCTCAAACCCATTAATAATCTACACTCATAACCACTCAGGATACAAGACTGATTTATTTTGTGAGTCAGAGTCTCGATGCATTCAGAGAGGAGAAACTGAAAGGCCTGAATATCTTCCTCGGCGCCCCCTTTTTTTTTTCCCCTTTTAGCTGACTAGCAGATGTTTGTTTGACCAAGCAGGAGACCCGTACTGGGATGCTTCATTAGCATCGTCCGCAAACCTTGATTTGATTGCATAATGTATACTGAGTGGAAATAAGGTCAGGCATGCACGGTGCCTTTTCTTCCTGCTCGGGCATTCAGATGCAAAATCATGAAAAAAAAAAAAAAGATTTGGGAATGATGAGTCAGAATACTTAACACAGGCTTAAAACACTCATATGAATACCTGGAAACAGTTTGATGCGAAGGCATATTGTCCCCCAACACAAAGATCCTTTCTCCAGGATATCACACTGTGTAATAAAAGTTGGAAACCTCACACATTTCAGCCGCAGAATGAGAAAATTTCAGCCACCTTCAAAAATAAGATTCACGAGTTTCGCCGACATCCTCGGATCAAATATTTCTTTGAGCGAATATCAGAGGAAATACCTGACTTGACTTTACCGTGACACCGACGGAGGGAAGAGTTCAGCGATCATTATCTCGGCCCACAATTCAATGGCAAAGCGAGGCTGTAACTTGAAACTTTCCTCTCTATTCATTTATGATAAAACTTGGGCTGAGGGTTTTAAGCAAACGCCTGATTTAACTGCAGCTTAAGTTTTAATAGGATCTTCCTCTCTCTTGTTTTTACTCCAAGTTTCACAATTTTTAGCCGCGGCACCAACTATCGCTCTTGTTCCTGTTTACTGTTTAGAAGCGCATTAAATATTTGTGAGTCACTTATGAATACCAATTACACAGACAGTAAAGCTGACATTTGTTTGCAGTTGCAATTTATCTCCGAGCAGAAATGACACATACACCACCATGCATTAAATTTTCATTTAGCCTTACCTGACTGACTCGCTGAATAACTACAGGAATGAGAGAAATTAACTTGAATTCATTACATAATGCGTGTTCGTTATGTAACCTGTTCCTCATGCAGACATTCGTTGTGATGAGTTGAAGTAGTGCTCTTTGTTCGTTTCGTTATATATTGTAATGATAAATGATTCCCCAGAAGGGGTGACACCGCGGGGTCAGCGAGTGCATCAAAAAGCAGCAGATGCTGGAGCAAGCCTCGTTGCTCTCTCCTTTTGGGCCAGCCTTATAATTGGAGCTCCATTACAATCCTGCCATCACACTGCGTACAGAAAGTCAGACACAAAACAACAAGCACAAAACGAAGCACACACCCCCCACCCAAAAAAGTTCCAGCAGCAGATATGTGTCTGCCTCTGCAGCTCTCTCTATAATGAGTATTAGCAGACTTTGCTGCTACAGAAGCTTTAAGGACTGCAAATCCTCTAAGAATTGAGAAGGAATCAATCACGTTGAAACCCAACTCTGCACTTGTGAGGTCTCAGACCGATCTTTCTTACTGTATTTTGAAGCCAATTAGCAAGAGGTTTTTTTTTTATTATTGGAATATTACACATCTGTTGCCTTCCAGTACTAAAGCATGCAAAAAGTGAGTCCCTCTGGAGATTCAATTAATTAAAAAATGACAGACCAAAATTCTTCTCACATATAATTTATCCTTTTGGGTTAAATCCTTTAACAGAGGTTGAAGGAGGCAGCAGTGTAAGATTAAGCTTGACCATCAATTTGAAGCTATAAGAGAAAATACAGGAATAGACTGTGACCTAGTTCGGGAGAGGTGCAGAGGAAATGGATCCAAGATGGCCGTTGCAAAGGGGATTCTGTGGCTCTGTAACACAGGATGACGAACTTACTTTGTCTTGGGGACTGGAGAGCGAGGGGCACAGAAGGGGTGAGTTATGAGCCCGCTACCTCGTTTGCGATCCCCTAATTAAATCACAAAGGCACACTTTGGATTTTCTTCTCCAAATGGCTTCCCAGTAGGAAACCATCTCGCTCTGAGGATGCGGGATAAGTGTAGTACACATTTAAGGGCACAATCCCAAGTCAAGGCGATGAAAGGATTGGAAAGTTTTCAGACAGAGGTGAATAAGACAATAGTTATCTTTTAATATAACAAATGTCTGAAGCTGTGCTGAGACGCCTTTCAGTGTGAGTCATAACCCTGTGTAACACTCCTTCTTTGTTCCAGTATCTCCACTCATGTCAAAGAAGATCTGAAGTAGACAACGGCACCTGGAATGATATATTTTTTTCCACCCCCTTTGGCAGAGATCATCACACTTTAACGACATCCGTCCTCTCAGGGAGAGAAGACAAGAAGAGGTGGCAAAGCCTAAAATAAAATCCAGCCTTCCTATAGCATTTAGAGAGTTAGTGCAGTGTAGAATTTGATGCTGTCATCTTGATAATGGTCACTGGTTGGAAGCCTGCATGATTTGCTTTGAATATTTTACTGGCGTTTTGTTTGATCCCATTCTTGTCGCTGTCATTTTGGGGCGGGCGGCAAATGTTTTGTCAAAGGAAAGAGGACAAATAGTCATCATAGCACATGATAAGCTGGGAGACACGTGTCCTGCCCACACTGCCCGACACTGTCAAATTTTTCTCGTGCCCTTTTCGAGATCGCCAGAATTGTTGAATTTTGTCAGAATAAGGACTTAAAAAAAAAAAAAAAATACCTGACAATCCCATTGTGAAGCGTTCACCTCTCGTAAGGTCAGAATTGGCACTCAGGCCCGAGAGAAAGGTCTGCAAAAAAGTCTAACTGCTAAATCCAAAAGGAGCCTTTCTGCCCCTGTGGAAGTAACTGGATTCACCCGCATCACAGCTAATCCTATCCTCTGGGCTGAAAGTGTCATTAAAGAGCCAAAATAACAAGTGGACATGGCCAAAAGTGAAACGCAGCGCTGCACTGTGATTGCAGAACTTTAATAGCACAAAGTGACGGGCGGTTAAAACTCAACGTCGACCAGCGACACATGCAAAGAATCATTTTCTTTACAGTGTGGCCAGGTGAAGAATGTATATTTCAAGGTGTACTTTCAGTGTGGATTTACTCAATACCTCAAGGTTTCTGGTGTGCAATTTCAGTTTGAATTCAGGGCACATTACAGCTGCCTGAGTGGAAAGTGAAGACAGTCTATCTCCAACCTCTGAGTGAGGGATTGAGGTTATAACCTGGACCTCCGCTGCGGCCGGCGGAGGTGGGAGGAGGGATCTTTTTAGTGGACTGAACTGTTTGATTGCAGCCTGGGTGAAGATTCAGTCTCGTCCTACAGGCCCTCTGGGCTATATCACTATTCATATTATATAAACATTGCTATGTCTTCTAACATCTTTTAGCTGATTTAATGAGAACAAGAAATATGTTTATGAAGAAACAGATTATCACGTGTTTAAAGAGTGAACTGGAGCGCCACACTCCTCAGTGTCTCGTCAGTCATCCCCGTCTTCTCCTTGGACCCGCTCTTGATGGCAGCAGCAGACAGTGACGGATTGAGGCTGTGACCCAGTGATGGACTTCCAATGCAGCTGTCGGGGGGGTCTCTCGCTGAAGCCGAGCCGTTTGATTTCAGTCCCCGGCCGAGATCAAGTCACCTCGTGTCGGCCTCTTGGGTGGCGAGTGAAAATCCGGGCGATGCAAGACTGTCGGATTCAGCTGCAGGAAAGACGTGACTTTTACTGCACAGCAGCTCGGTGTCGGTGCACTGATGGTCCAAATAGCAAGTTGTTTTTTTTTTCTTTCTTCTGATAATAGACAGATGAAACACAAATATCGTATATATTACTTATTGCATTGGTTCTTAGTTATGAGCTATATCATTAGTTCTAAAGTCCACTGAGTTCTCCTGAAAAACAGGTCACATACAGTATCTTTAATATTTTAAAAAAGCTCACTCATATTCTAAAACAGCTGGAGACTGTCATTGTCAGTAAGCGTTATTCAAACAGGACTAAATAGTACAAATGTTGGACTATTTTTAGCTGCAGATTAAGACACATTCTGTGCTCTTGTGAGTATTTTTGGCAGCAGGATGGAGCAAATAAAGTCCACTGCAGCGTCCATGGTAATAAAGAAATACCACCCAGTACAACAGCGTGGTTCGTTGATGAATTTTTTTTTTTGGCTACACAACAATAATTCAATCAATAGTCTTATCAGTTTGTTTTGGTCTTCTCATGAGATTCGCTGACAATGAGATAAATAAAACACAAAATACAATAAAATACTGAATATTACCAGCCTTATCATCGTGATGTCAGTCTGTCCTTGGCTTGTCTCCAGGCCAGACACATTCAAACATGGATTAATTAAGCGAGTCTGCGCTGAAATCTGTCCTCAAATAACAGAGAGTTTGCAGAGTGGGAGAATAAATATTTTTAATTATGTGGTCAGTTGAATGGAGCTTGGTTGACCCAAACTATTTTGCTGGTTCTTTTCTCTTTTTTTTTTTTTTTTTGCAGTTATAAAATGAGATATAATTGAGGGTGCGGTGACACAAGCAGATTTGCAAACACAAGCAGGCTGAGATGAATTAAACATTGCACAGTATGTGAAGGAAAGAGTGAAACTGGCGTCGGCACTTACGGGCGCTCGCCGTGCCCTCTCCTGGTTCCCTTTGCAATCCACCAAACACTGCACTCACATTTCATCTACAGACAAACTGTTTGGTCTCCAAAAGGCTTTTGGAGAGATTACATATCTTTCCTTTCATAAAGATGCCATTAGTGTCTGGGGAGTAATGGGAGCCACTAATTTGATAGTCTGACCTTAAGCTATTCATCAGCTCAGAGGGAAGAGAAGAATAGATGATGCAGGAGATCACATTATAATTTGGCTACAGGATCCAATAGTCTAATGACAGCATTAACTCAAACAGCTGCAAAGAAAATGTTTGGAGATGCGGGGGAACAAAAGGGCGGCAGGCAAATCAGTCTGATAGTCCAACTTCTCAGCGGGGAGCAAATATAATATTCACACGATTCCATAAACAGGGAGACGTCCTTGTCATTGTTTCTGCTTGGCCCTCGAGCAGCTCTTAAAAGTCACAGTAAAGAATGATAATTGTTTCTCCAGAGGATTGGCTGAGGGTTGCATTTTTTTTTTAATCCTGCCACATACACCAAGGTTATTCCCTTTAAATTAAAAACAACACAAGTCAGGAGCCGGGGGTTTGAGAGGGGTGTGAATTTAACACTTAGGCAAAGTGTCAACACAGGTATTCTCACGGAGAGGTCGGGCTGATGAAGCGGTTGCGAATCTGGACACGCGTCTCGGCAAATAAATGAATAATCGAGGGCAGTTATCCAATTCCACCCTTGTTTAGATCCCTGGGACATTTTTTTTTTTTGTGGCATTAAGAGTGAAACAGAGCCAACATGTAAATGAGGTGGGAGCGTGGCAGCAGGTGGGTGAGACAATGTCAGGGGTTCGGACAAAGGCAGGTCGAGCCCGAGTGTTGAGAGAGCGCACTAAAGGACTAGTTTGTTGTAAATAAATTGCATGCTGTGATATCTCTCATACCTAACATACCTCCTTGTTCACCTCCAGCATGCACTGAACTCTGCATGATGCACGTTCGGCTCGCCAACCCGGTAAGTCAGCCAATATGAGCCCCATAAAAAGGGGTCACGCATCCGCTGGAGTTCAGCACGGTCATTCACAGCTCTTTAGAGAATGAGCCGTCACGGATGACTTTGACCACACAAGACGCCCCCCGACGGCGCCCCCGATGCCCCGGTTTCCTGTCCGCGACAGACGCCATCTGGCACGGTTCCTGTTCTCGGTACAATGTGGCCAGCTTCCAACACGAGTTCCGCCTGCTCATGCAGTGGCAAAACATCACTGATAATGCAAAAGAAAGCATGAATCGTACATAAATAAAATGTGATTAAAAATAAGCTCCAGCATTTGGGACTAAAAAGTCAAACAGCAACATTTATAAAGCTACAAAATTAACACTCAAACTTTGCTAATTATTTGTCTTCTTTCTAAAAACCTCTGAATGCTGTTTGCTCAATATTCCTGAATCCTCTCATTTGAACATCCGGCAGACTTGCAACACATCCATACTTGATAACATCAAAATGACAATATAACTCAACACGATGATGCTGGCGATGATTAAAGACAAGACTCATGTCTGTAATGTGATTTTCATATTGCACCCAAGGCGAGCTGCTTTTGCTCGTGCACAAATCTGCTGTGGGAATGCTTTGAAGGATGGTCAGCACTATTGAAGTAGAGTATACACAGTTTATAATCAATGGGCTGGGACATGTATTAAAAAAATAAAACACATACCAGTGTGATCCTTTTACATGGCTGGAGATAAGTGACATCTTTGACCACTCATCCAGTGAGTTTTATTGGAGGAACTCCCACTCGCCTTGCTTGATTTTTTTTCCTGTCAACATGATGTCTATGAAGCATGGATCAAATGCGCAATTACCACATGTAACCGATTCTACATAGTTCCAGAAAACAAACCCAGTTGTGATACATCTCCCACCGGTACGTTTGATCAGTTCCACAAACCCACTTTTGATTTCCCTTTTGCTGAAGTCCAATTACAGCAATGGATTATGTGTCCTTCTGCAACGTGCAGACCAGGGCAGAGCACTCTCAGAGGGCTCTGAGACGCTCGTACGGCCGTCTATCATTGCAGATGGCTTCCATCGAGGCCACCTCTCCCTGCTCCCTGCCCACGCGTGATGAATCTGCACCCCATTCAAAGCATCATTCCAACGCTGTCGGCCCGCTGCTTCACATTCTCTTGACCCCGCCGGGTCGGGACCCCAGTTCGGTCAGCTCGCTCTCCCCCTCTTCATCTCATCTTGGGAGACCTGCAGCGGCGAGGCGAAGGGGACTGATAGATGCACTGCGCGGAGGGAGTAATGTATTGTGGTCCTCGCAGGCAACAGAGATGAGGTTTAAATGATCTAGTACGTGGTGGTTTGTAATCTCGCTGATCAAATTTGCTGGGGATCCTCTCCCCGCTGCCATCTATATATGGAGAAGTAATGGAGTCTACCACAAGTGAACACGAGAGCTGTACTCCATCAAGGGCCCTCCGACTCACGGCGGCGTATTTGAGACTGTTGATCTCCAACCTTCTACTGACACACAGTAAAGAACAGAGCACTTGTACCTATTGCAGCTGACAACTCATTTCCATTTGTAAAGTACAGATAATGCAAATTGACATTAAATCAATTACCATGTTGAAATTGCATTTTATTAAGTGGGCCAATACACATTTTTACATAGGAAAATTAAATGCAACATCTGCATCTGTGCTGCAGTTTGTTTTCTAGTCTAATATATTATCTGCTTAACAATGACACATTATGCTTATTGCACCGTATATAGCTTGAAAGTTGCAGAAGAGAACAGAGCAGAATCTTGTTTTACCTCGACAGTGCCTGCATGTTTATAACGAATGGAGCATTGGAAAACACGGTGATTGAATGGCCTCCTGACCTTTTCCTTGTTGTTTGTGGCATTTGCAATTCCCCGCTTCAGCCTCTCCCTCGTCACGAAGGCGCGGGCTGATAAAATAATGTACATCCAAACAGTGTATGTATATTGTCAAACATTTACCCCGCTGTTCGCCGCCAATTATTCTAATTACATACTTTGCAACTGTGCAATTTTCTGGAGAGGCTGTTATGGTGACAAGTGAAGAGTCGTACTCGCAGACACTGCTTCCATTCTATCCTTAGCGTTCTCCAAAGCCCTCGGAGGAGGGTGCTCGCTTTGTGTAGTAAACAAGACTTCAGCGGATTATGCCATAAAGCTATTCTGCGGTTAGAGGTCCTCTGACACGGGGCACGTTCACCAAATCCTGAAACATCGCCGCTGACATTTCATAAGCCTAATAGCAAACAATGTGGAAATCAGTTAATGTGATGTACAGTATGTGGATGGTTACCAAACAACTGTCAGCTAAACAAAGTGCTCCGTCTGTTTGTTTCCTGTGGCGACGCTGAGTGGTAAGGTGATGCATGTGGAAAATCAGCTTTCTCAGTGAGTGTGAGTCGAAAGGATTTTCAAAATTTCCTCAGCCCAGTATTTCAAAGTAATACAGAATGCAAATGTTGCAGCAGCTTTAATTTGTTTTAATAAAGAGCTGCTAAATAAATGTGAAATGTGCTTTCTGTTAGATATGTTAGATACACAGTATATATACATGTTTTTCCCTTTACCATAGTGATGAGAAAAAAGCTAAGATTGCTGTCCCCACATTACCCTCCCTTCAGCCAAAAATATATCAGACAATAGTTTTGTTTGGTTTCCACAGGCGATCCAAAGCTGATTGCTCGAAATCATTAACACAAAGCTGCCGTCGGGGTTTAGAGCGTTTTGTTTCGCGTCTGTTGAAGGGTTGGAGGCGCAGGCAAAGCGGATAACAAAGTTTCTTGTTGATAATCTTTTTCGCCGCTGATTCGTCTGCATTTTAATCCAGATTTCGCTTTAAAAGATACATATGAAGCCTGTGCTGAAACAATGGCTCACTGTGCGTGCTCAGCCCTCGCTCGCCGCGGACGGATTGTAATGGAAGCAGAACATGTCGATTTAGTCAAGTATTTCCTAAATCCTTAGTTGAGGGTGTTTTTGAATAATAAACAAGACTCAAGCGGATTATACTTCAGACTCTTTCACTGTTGGAGGTCGGAACACCAAGGCCACGTTCGACAAATCCCCCAGCTTTGCTCGCTGACATTTGATTAAGCCAAATGGAAAACAATATGGACATCGCTGAATGTGACGTCGGCGGTTTTAAAAAATGAGAGAAAGACGGACGTTACAATCGGACTTGACTGTATTCCCCCCTCAGACGCCGTGTGGCCGAGTTTAATTATGATGTCACGCAGTTTATGTTTGTCTTCCCTTTCATTCAGGCGGAGTAAAAGGAGGAGGAGGGGGAAAAAAAGAGAATAAAATGAGAGCAGACAACGTGACCAGAGCAATAACATAACTATGCCTACACAGTGTGGTTTCCTCTCTCCTGCTGAGGAAGGGCTCAAATAACGGAAGCGCACGCGCTCACTGTGAAACCGCTCAACACAATGTCTGAATCGCTCTTTTCTTTCAAACACTTCGGAGCTCTGTCACACTTTTCCTGTGAAAGCCAGTGCACATGTGCACAACCCTCAGTACTCCATTGAACAATTTCTTAACTTATTGCCACTGTCGCTGTGTGTTTTAATCTGGCGTTTCCAAATGGCCTGATTCTATCATAAAAGATGGTTTAATCTGGCGCCAGAAGAAATCTAGCAGAAATCAATAAGTAGCTTCCCATTATTCTTTTTTTTTTATTTTGCAACACAGAAAAATGCGATTTAGCTGTTAAAATGGCCGAGTTAATCGAGATGATAACTCGTTCCGCCAATCTGGAAATGCATCTGCGTTCATTTAAATTAATTTCAGCTCTTCAAACATGCAGCGTTCTGATTAAATGAAATAATGTTTCGCCAAGGGAATGTGGGTAGACAAACAAAAACTCACAAATACGATAAGAGGTCATGAGCCATTTATGTGCTGAACAATTTCAATCACATTTTGTTTGCATAACCCACATGACAAGCACCATAGGAGAGATCAATAGCATGATATTGCTTCTGGCAACTGTCTCCAACCAAACCATGTCCTTCACCTTGGCTTCGCACATCAGCTGAAAAACCAACACAATTTCCCATCTTTTATGAGGCTGGTGCAAACAATTTGAGACCTCCTCAACCTGTGTTGCCTATTTCACCCGCACTGAATAAAATCAGCCTGAAGATATGCACGCTTGGAATTAACTCAAACTCACTTCAGGCAAATATCACAACTTATTCCAGTGTGCATTTTTTTTTGTCCATTAAACAATACATTACTCCCAGGCTGAGAAATAGGACACGACTTCGAGTTTCTCAGTTTAATCATGTGAGGTTTTGATTCTTTTTTTTTTTGTGTTCAGTGTTTGAAAGTGCACCCACCCTCCCTCCTCTTCCTTCCCGAAAAAACATTGTCAGCGCAGTCCTAGTCCTTTTGTTCCTCACTCCTGACAATCAACACCAAGTTTTCTGATCTTTTATTCTTTTCTTTTCTGCTGCATTCTCCCCCCAAAAGCTCTCAAGCGCGATAAATAAATGATCAAAAACACGAACAATGCTAACTCGGCGTACGTCACCTCTCGGACTATTGAGTTGGATGTCGGGGCTAAAGCTTTAATCAATAGGGGTCGTTTCATCCATAGATTAATACGGAGCTTGAAGATAAAACATCATGGGATAGATACAGCGTCTCTATAAATGATTCCTTTTGAATGATTCTGTAGCATATCGCTGCTTTTTGAAGTCAAGCATTGTTGCGAATCAACAAAAGCAGTGTAAGATTTCTGGTTAAAGAAGCAAGCTTGTGACCGGAATATCGCCGAGCAGGCCTGGAGGAGTGCTTTCTCCCAGCATGCCCCGAGTGAGAATCACCAGCTGAGAGGAGAAGCTCAGTCGCCTCAAATCCAGTTGAGTCCAAAAAAATGCTTTTAACAAAACCTTTGCCACAAAGACAAGGAGATAAAAAACAATGAGAACAAACACAATGCGCATTTTCTGTTTTGAAGCCTTTGAGCAAAGAAGTGTTTGAGCTTTTGTGCTTTTGGTTTCCCTGGACTGCAGGAATCCTGGTCAGGTGTGTGTGCGTGTGTTTGTGTGCGTGTGCTTTATTGGCATGAATGCAACAAAGGCAATATTGCCAGATTGCCAATAATGAGATTAAAAAGAAAAAAAGTTAATTAAATCAAGAAAATAGCAGAAAATAAACTTTTGTGCGTTTGTGAAAATGTGTAAAGTTGTGTGTGTTATTGTGTGTGTGTGAGGGTGTGGGTGTATTTAGCTCTGGAGCATTATGACTATTTTAAGGATTAAATCTTAGCTCTCATTAGCCTGGGCACCACCATTAAAGAAGGAAAAAAACAAATAGAGCAAATTAATCATTTAATTGATCAGCCTCATGAGAAGAAATTGAGTTCTTTTTTTTTCAAAACACTGACCTTTGTTTTCTGCTTTAAAGGATACACACAAACAACTCCTTACTGATAAAGACTTTTATTTAGAGCTAAATGTCTATTAAGCCCTATTTCCTTCTGTTATTAAAGCATACGATGAAGAAAATAAGCAGGTGAATAAAAGCTGTTAAGTGGCAAGGTACCACTTAGCTCAGTGGACACATAGTGAGGTGAAGTATGTGATTCAGTAACTGAAGCAAAAACAGCAAGACGCTGATGCTAATTCATTTCTCTAAATGAGATTATTTTATTCGACATCAGCTCTTACCAAGTTGGCAGATGGATTTAGTCTACTTGTTGAAGCGTTGGCAGAGATGATGTTTTCAGCTGGCCTCCCGAAGTTTCCCAAAGCGTTGACGTCTGCTGGCGTGAGGCGTCGGCTGGCTGGATGTAAGGTACAGCTACGCCACGAATCCTAGCTGTAGGTTGGGCCTGAAGTCAATGCCGAGCAGATGAAGTCCGACGGTGGCCTACCGACGGGTGTGGCGGCTTCACTTCAGGGGCCGAGGGCAGAGGTTTGGAATCAGCTTTTGGGCTTGCAAACGAATCCAGCTGAGCTCTTGTCGTCAACTTCACTGATTTTTGTAAATATCTGCTTATTCTGAATCTGATGGCAGCAACATGATTAACTGACTAATTCATATAGATTCAGACTTGGCTAAATAACTATATAGGTTAGATCAGAGTGAGAATGGGGAGAGAGGGGAAGTGAGTGCAGTCTGTGCATGTGTGTGTCCCTCTCTTATCCAGCTACAGTAATTAAAGGACTCAATTTATTGGTCTGCGCATCTTCCTGTTGCTCGCTTATCTTGAATGGAGGTGGAACGGGCGGGGAGGAGGAAGCTGGCTGAGGCCGAGGGCACGAGGGCGGGGAGGCACGGCTGGACCGGCTGGAGCAGGGTGGGCGAGTGGAGGGAGAGCGGCGCGGGCCGGCTGGAGGTAGCAGGTGGTTAGTAGGTTGGAGAGCGGGCAAACAGCAGGCAGGCAGAGTAATGATCCTGGAGCACGGGAAAAAGAGACAGCGATTAGCTTGGAGAAAACAACATGGGGAAATAATTACAGAAATCACCAGAATACTAAACACGAGGAGAGGCCTGAAGCGTTTACCGCCGCTGTAACTGAGACGATGAGCCAGGGTGGATTTACTGCAGGGAGAGGAGAATGATGGAAGGCAGGTGTGCAGAGAATCAGAAGCCAGGAGAGGCGGGGCCACAAAAAAATGAGTGTCTGAATACATATTATGTTAAACTAGGTATGCCAAAAACATCAGGATGTACCACTGCATTATTTTACAGTATGCAAGCCGGCATCCTTTTCCGGCTATTCTTACCCACAATCCTCTGCACAAAGGATCATACATCACATCGACTGAGTGCAGACAGATAACACCTCATTGCATTTTTTTTTGGAACTTATATGATAGTAGATTACATTTTACATCACAGACTGCAATGCATGTATGAGCACAAGGGTCAAAGGTCAAGGTGCAACGCAATTAAGTCGAGTGTATGCATACTGAGTGCAACAGCGTGTACTTTGTCAGGGCATTAAAAGTGAAAGGAGAGCATGTGATTTGGAACAGACACAAGGAGACAAAGGGACAAACGAGTCACGGTTGTAACCCTGATATAGTGTTTCTCCTTGCATGTTGACTATTTATCCGTTTGGAGTTGACTCAGTGAGATTTTTCGGTTCATTAGCCCATTCTTTCCAACAATAGATCTAATGGTTAGTGCACGTAATTGCCTGTGTTTTCAGGGAGAAAACAATGTCTCCCCTTAATAATAAGCAAACCCTTGTGTTTAACAGTTCCTGCAAAATAGTTACAGAACTTTTGTGTCTATCTTGTAAATATAAATCTTTACTTGTGTGGAAGAAAGGAAGATCTACTTTTTATCTTTCTGATTCCTGCAGCTCTTATTGTGAAAACAGCATTACAGTATGACACAGCAATAGCTATTCAGCATTATGGAGGATTTTGGTCATGCATATTTCTTCTAGACTCATGCTTCACTGCAACAAAACTGAGGTTGACGCACTCGATGATTTGAGTCCCTGCCTCCTGACAATTACTCCCGTAGTGTGAAAGGGTAAAAAAGCAGGAAGTGTTGCCCTTACTAATGACTCCAAACTAGCAAGACCCTGTCAAATGTGTTTTGATTCCGTCAGCCCAGTCTGGCCCGGCTCGGGCAGACGGCTCCGAGGAGAAAAAAAAAAAAAAAAAAAAAAGAAGTCAGACAGTGACCCCTCACAACAGGCAAAGTTCAGCTCACGCGGGAACGAGACCTGACTGGAGAAATCGCTTTGAAGACAAAGCTTTCCTTTTCAGACAGACTTCCTTCCAGAACTGCACTCTCTCCACTCTTGATAAGTCGGCTATATGGATTTAATTGAAGAGATAAATCAAAATGTATAAAATGGCAATGTGCCTGCACCAGTTCACAGAAGTATGCAATTATAATTAAGTGAAAGTCATCCATTTTCCACAGTCACTAACACTTTTTTTCAAATCAACAATATTTTTTTTTTACACAAAACACATTCATATGTATGAGAAAGATGTTTCTTTTTTGTATTTTTAAAGGGAGATTTGATTTGAACGTGTCAGTTTATTAATCATGGGCTCAGCCTGTGAAACCAGTACAATGTCTTCTGCAGCTTTAGAGAAGCTCTTCGGGGTTATCTCAACGTAGGAGTGTGTAGGTGGACATGTGTTTGTGCTACAAAGCAGGGTGACGACATAGAGTTGGATTAAAGGAGGTAAAGGATTTTCTGATTGATCAGTATTAAGGATTAAACATCAGGATACCTCTGCAGTTGCTGGACCAGATTTGACCCCAACTTCATATAATTGCAACACAACATTTCTGCAGTACCCTTGAATTTATTAAAACATTTCACATATATATATATATTTTTTCAATTGGATATCCCAGTAGTATGTGTATATAATGAGTAGGCCTACCTGTACCTCTTTCCACCATGTCCTGCCTTGGATCTAACCTTTGATAATGACCCCCTCTACTGCTGCAGAAAGGGCAAGTCAGTGGATCTGGTTCAAGCCATTTCTCCACTGAAGAGCAAGACCACGCCCCTTTGTATGCAGAGTGCAAACCATGAGTGAGGGAGCTGTCCCCAGGAGAGGGGTTGGGCATGAAAGGGTTTGAAACCCAACCCCCAACCTGTGGTTCATAGTTCCTGGGGTTGTGCGGTGTATGGAACACAGGAGAACACTATGGAGAGAGCTTGAACGTCTGACAGGATTGAGTCAGATTTCTCTTCAGTGTTTAAAGCACCCAATTTCCTCAGCTTTGTCTAATGTTGCCAACAAGCAGCTTCACCCAAGCAGGTGGTGAGTAGTGATCCAACATGCATTGCAACAGATACAACCTTAAAATGACTCAACAAAAAAAAATAGACTTATTCCTGTTTCACTCTTAGTGATCATATCTCTTATTATTACTGGCCTCATTGCACCTAGAACTAACTTCATTCTCATGTTGACAGACCCTGAGACTTGATCAACCTCCTCCACCTTCCTTGGTGAGGGTGTCTGGTGATAAAGGCCGAAACACCCAACGATCCCGGGGTCCACTACTGAAGATGTGTCCCAAATTATGCATATAATAAGCCACTATTTAGAACTAAGGCCCAGCCTTCCTTCTTCTTCCTCTCTCCAGACCTTAACCTTCTTGCACCCAGTCTATAGCCAAATGCAACAATATAAGGGATTGCATCACCTTGTCCTAAAAATAAATACAATACATTTGCAATCTATTAAAACTACAGCCTCTGTGTGAAAAGATCAATATATAGAACATTGTCTTGAAGTAGTGGCTGAGTAGAAATCATGCAATATTATACATTGCTGCTTGTCGACTTTAAAATGTGCAGCCACTGTTTTAGTATTTTCTCAGTTTTAATCATTGTCACACATTAATGCAGCTGTAAGTTTCGATTGTTTGGGGAATACAGAAATGCATTACCACACAACAGTAATTTGATTTTGACAGAAATAAATGCAGACGTTTGTTGTGATGGATTTACCTGATGCCAGTTGAAATTGAAACATAGGAGGTTTTATCTTACAGACAGATTCTATTTTACACAAATGTCAATATCTGAGTCCCCAGCTGGAGCAAAGACTCCATTAGGCTTTGAGGCAATATAAGGGAAAATGCAAGGTGCAGTTCAAGCGAGGCAACAGTTATATAAAAAGGCTTCATAATGTGATATGGTAAAACATGTTTTTTTTCTTTCTCTCTCCCTGTCTGCTGTTATTTGCCAGTGACTGAACAAAATGTCAGAACAGTCCACCTGGAGAGTGCCGGGCAGATGGAGAGGAGTCTCTGCTGGAACTCAAACCTCTTGACAGCATGGGAGTTCAGGAGGCTCGCACAAAACGCCTAAAGGGAAGCCCGGAAAAAAATCTACACATCGCAGCCGAGGTATTCACTCTGAGGAAGAGGGGGGGGCGCGTGGTCAAAGGTCTGAAGACAGCTGAGTGCTTTTTTTTTTTAATTTTCATCCTTGATTACGAGACACGGAGGGTCGGGGGAAGCGAAGAGGGAAAGGTGGCGCTCTTTGATTACACTGTCCAGAAAGCAGTCTTTTTTGAAAAATCTAGAGAGGAAAATATTCATTTTACAAAACCCACAGTTGCTTTTGAACACAGACATAGAAGCTGGAGCTGATGCAGAGGCCTATAGGGAGTTTTTTTTTTCAGTGCAGTATATGTGGTTAAAAGATGCAGAAGGATGCAAAAGCACACAATGACCTATTTGGATTCTGTCTCTCAAAAGATTTGTGTACATTTTTTTTTTTTTTCATTTGTGAATTGAAAATATTGGAAAGTCCACTGGGATAAAAGTGGCAGCAAAACTACTCACAGTGAGACAGCTCCTACCTTTAATGCCATACGATCAAATGCATTTCATATAAATAATGTTCCTTCCTCCTGCAGCCGTGCACAGTTTGCTCTTCTTCAAACAATAAAACACATATTCCACACTTTATCTTCTCCTTTCACTCGTATGGTTTGTTTTTGGTAGTATTTTTTACCTTAGCTTATTGTATGTGCTGTAGGTTTTTATTGTTTTTTTTATTGTTTTTGGCTCAGTTAATAGCCCCCCCTTTTAAAATGATTGATGAAAACACCACCTGCCGAGGCCAGTTGCAGCGTTCCCATTCACAAGTTGCCCAACACTGTGTCTCTCTAATGAAAATATGGATCATAAGTTCTCATCTGCTTTACACGCTCATAAGCAATCTGCCCCATAAGTCTGTTTCTATTCTCGTTCTTGTGGAATTAAGTGCTCTCCGTTGGTGGGCTGGCAGGCATAGATGTTTTTATTTTCCAATTACGTTGGGTGGAGGAGAAGCCTGTGGGGGCTCAGGTCAAGTTCTGCAGGTTTGAAGCCCTTAAGGGCTTGTTATGGATCTCAAACTCATCTCTGCGAGCTGTCTTAACTCCTGCGGTCGACACAGTTTCGACCTTTCCATCCAAGACCGCTTCAGTTCTGGGACGTCAAGGGTGCAGAAGGGTGGGGGGGTGATATTCCTATTTATTTTTTCCCCAGCGCTGCATTTATGTTGACAGTTAATTTAAGCGGATCAAGGTGTCCAGTTGCCTTGTCTAAACCAACGGCTTAGTATGACAAATAGCAGGGCAGTAAACTCCAAAGTCTATCTCTTCAGCTGCACTGCCCACTCTCTGTCTGCGAAGATTAACCTTTCCGGCTCTGGTGACACGGTTTCGATTATTTCCATAGTCGGCCTCAGAGCAGCGTGAGCGGAGAGAGCGCAGGCCTGGATTCACAGGATCCTGACAAACATCCCTGTTTCAATTTAAAAAAAAAAAAAAAAAAAAGACTGAATAGCAGAAAGAGAAAGGCAGAGAAGGAGGGAGGATAGATGCTGCCACGTTCGGCTGCAAGTTCAGCAGATCAATTAAGACGGCTTCATCTGACGGCTGTATGTCTCCTCTTATATAAAGGGATCTGACATTTCTAAAGCACAATGGAACGGAAGCACGACAGGTACAGGCTTGAACTTTGAAACACTTATAGAATATGAATTCCAATATCATTTGCGTCACTCAATCTGAGAGATCGACAGAGGTTGGACGCAAAAATAAAAAAAGTTTATGTGGCCGCGTTGATTCGCATAAAATTCTGGATTCTGCTTAAAATTAAAGGGTCCTAAAACTTTAAGCACATCTATGTATTATCTTCATTTGCACGTCGCCGTTGAAAGGAAAGATGCGTAAGGAGTCCTCTCATTTAGACAACCTTGAAAGTTAACAATCATCCTCACAATCACCCCTCGCACCTAATCACCGGCTCTCAGCCTTGGCTTTGATTTTTATGGGAAACAAAAGTGCTCGTTCGTTCTGTGGCCTTCTCCTTTCCAGAGTGTTTTAAACACGGCGCCGGCATAATCAGTTTGCAGTCCACTCCAGCCAAAGGTAATTAGGAGGAATGTAATAGCGGCTGTATTGTGCAGCTCTGATGGCTCCTCGCTGAGCTTGGAGAGGACTAACTACTGAATCAGCACGCCACTGCCAGTATATAATGTCATATGATGTCTTTATAATGGGGGATGCTCTGGGAAATTAGAAATGATTTTTGTGGTGTTGACAAAAACATAAGGTTTGGGAGATCCTCACACAGCATCATTTGATAGCGATGCAATTATTTTCACAGTAGTGGAACTCTAAATTTCTTCAGGTACTTATCGCCGCACGCTGTCAGCATTCTGGCAAAAAAAAAAAAAAGAGGCTTGTAAGAGCTCGTGAAATTATGCTCCAAATGTGAGATGAAAAAATAAAGGCTCTGGCGTGAATAAATAAAAGATAATGTATTTTACATTTAGTGGAATATCAGTGGTTTGGCAGGAATCTGGGTTTGGGATTTGACAGCATTTTTTGCAATTCTGAATCCATTTTTGATGATTGGATCTGACTCTTTTTCAAGCAGATTAAACATTTTATAAAAACGAAAGTTTCTGAAACACGTAAGAGCTAAAACTCAAAAAACAAAGCTAAAATTAAAGACATATTCAACAAAATATAGAAATGACACAACCAAGAGCATCGACTCTTGTCTCTCTGTCCAGCAAACACAGCCATACTGTGCAATTCAACTACTGATATGATGTGGCAACAGTCTATTTAAAGTGAAGATGTTGTTGAGATGCAGCATAAAAGTAATACATGAAAAAACTGAATTCTAATGCAGCTTTTAAATAAACATCATCTATAATCCAAATGTCCTCGCACAGGTCGGGCTCAATATAAGTAGCGGATGATGCATGAGGAAATGATGGGGGATGACTAAGGTTGCCTTTGGCTATAGTTAATGTATTTCATTTCTAATCATTATTCAGGTAACATGCTGCGTAGAGGATGATGTGACAACTGTCAGAGTACATCATATGCTAAAGACCTAATCAGTATTTGTGACAGTATAAATGCGGTGTACCTACTTACTGAAGAGTGTGATACGCGTTGTGTTTTTCAGCTGATTGTACGTGAAAAACACTTTAACGGAAACAGACGTTATTAAATGGATGTCTGCTTAATGAAAGACCTGTCAATCAGTTTGCCTTAGGAAGTCGGCCTGAAATCTCAAGTACCTGCTGAACTGTCTCAAAATAGAACAACAGCTTTTTATTCATTTTGTCCTTCTGCTTCTTTCTCGTCATTCACAATTCGAATGTACAATATAATTCATCCATTTGAATGTATGTGTGCAGTATAAGAATAGCAACATGTGACCCTTTGCATTTTCCACAGGAGATGAAACATTAAAACTTCTAAGTGCTTTGTGCACGATGATAACTGTGGACTCGTGTTTTCTTATGAGTTGTAGTGGCATGATTGAAGCTCTCGTGCCTTAAATATGCTGCAGTCGCCACATGCTTCTGTTTTATATTATGTTTGCTAATGTGCAAAGTTGCCAAGTGCGGCATCAACACTGTGCTGCAGATGTAGCATCTGCTCCTTGGTGTGTGTGCGTGTGTGTGGGTGGCTGTTTGTCTTTCACTTCTTTGTGGATAGCTTGCATGTGCTGCTTCAAATTAACCGATCAGCTGTCTAATCCTTCAGTGAATTGGTTGTACTTCAGAGGCTTCTCGGTGGCCCGTCCTCACTGTCAATGAAGCTCTCTGCACTGAGAGAGCTCACTTTCGGCCTTTAAGGATGCAGCAGATGCTTTTTGCTGCCCTTCCATACTTCTGAATATATCGGTCTCTACTTTGACCTTTGACCCATAAAATCATATCTGTGGGGGTCTGTCTTTCTTTCACACCCTCTTGACTGGTTTCTTCCTGCACCTTCTCCTTCTGATCCAGTCGACATCTTTGCTCTACCACAGTTTCTCCCGTCATCACAGTACCCGACTCTTCTTCATCCTCTCTTCCTCAGACACGCAGGTATGCTCCTCTTGCTTGACTAGCTGACGTATCAGGTTGGATGTCTGCCCGCCGCTTTAAGCTTATCACCGGTGACAACAGCGCAGTGAATCCTGCCCAGACCACTGAGCATCTCTGTGTGATCCCTGGCAGCGAATTGTCATACGCGGCCTTCGTTGCAGCCGCAGAACCTTCCTGCAGATTTGTGCTTTAAACCACTGGTCAAACCCAGATCTTCGCTCGCCAGGGGACACCGATCGCCTCGTCTGATCTCTAATCATCTCCTGTCTGAAATTCCAGCACAGAGGGATTCAGATGTCCGAAGTATTTTCTTCAGCTTGTCCTCTTTTATCATATTCATGATGTGAGGGAACACAACATCATCCACTGCCATCGCAAGACCAAATTCTTAGCTCTGCCTGCTTTGTAAAAACACAGTCCCACGAAGCCTTGGCTTTCCTCCCTCCTGACTCGCAAATAATGAAAGTTAGAGCAGACTTTTTAGGAAAACACTCACTCCCCATTTTGCCTGCATAAGCTCGAAAACTAATCTCTTTAAGAAACACTCAACATTTCATGTATTTCTTCCACAACGGTGCCAAACTAATTGAAGACCACTGCAGTAGCTCTCCATTTCTTTTAATTATTCCGCTATTTTTCAGTTGTTTCTCTCAAGCCCTCGAGCAAGCTTAGAAAAACTGCCGCATTTGTCTTTTTTTTTTTTTTTTTTTAAGACCGCATTTCTCCGGCGCTATAACGTATTGGAAATGAATTGCATCTGGGACGTGCTCTGGAGCTGAACCCCGGGGCCGTCAGCCACCTGCAGCCCCGAAGAATCTACCGGCTGAGCCGCTACAGGGACGGCGGGGGTGGAGGTGAGATAAAGACAATATAAAGGAAAAAAAAAAGTGAAGAGAAAAATCTTTACTTCCATCTATTGTCATAAGGAATGTGGGAGCATTGACTAACAAGATGGATGAGCTCCCTGCATTGGCCGGGACGCAGGCTAGTGGGACTCTAATGTTCACTGAGATGTGGCCTCGGCTTGAGCTCCTGCACTGAACTCTGCAGGGAGCTTTCCATGTGAGCAAACCGAGGAAAATAAAGAGATGAGGAGAAGGGAAAGGGCCTTGTCATTTTTATTCTTCCTTGATTGTATAAGTCAGTGCGTGCTGGGTATTTCTCAAGAGCAGATCCTTTCTTACTTCTCAACCATATAACCTGATTTCATCTTCATGTCTGTTGCTGTAAAATCAGCTACTGAGATCTTTGAAATGCACTTTGATTTTTACCGTGGATCTCAATCTGATTAACATTTCCCAGTGTATAAAATATACTGGACTAACTCTATGCCACTGGTAAGGGTGGATAAAACTGATTTCAGCCTTCCACAGATCAAACATTAACCATATCCGAGATGTAAAAATGTAGATAAAAACAGAATGCAATCATTTATAACAGTTTAACAGTGCTCCAGGGCTCATGTAGTAATATCCTTTATACAATCATGTGTGAAAGTGTTGAACCTCGCCCCATCCTAGCTTGTGAACGACTGAGCCTTTCCAGGACGCCCCCTTTGCTATTATAGACTTCTATAGATTGCACTTAATGTCTGGAGGCAAGCAGGCATGATGAAAATAATGATTTCTCTCTGAGTTTTCAACATTTATCTAACTGAAGATGCTTTAAAGCGAGACTTTCTCTTACAAGTAAAAAGTAGAAATAGTGAGCTATAAAATGCAATTCAACACAGTTGGGGTTTTACCAATACAACCTACCAGTGTCACTTTAACTCTGTGAAACACCTGGTCTGGGCATAACCTTATCCCTGCTACATAAGAAATGTGTTAGTGTGGGAGGGGTGTGTAATTATTCTGATTAAAAGTGAGCAAAACAAGAGATCTTATGAGATTTCAATGACGCAAGATTCATCTGGGACTGATAACATACTGCTGTTGCTCTTTACAGGGGTTAAGGCTAATTACTGTCATGCTGTAATAATACATAATAATAATTAGCCAACTTCAGTTTTAATATTCCTTCAGAGTAATAAGCTGTTGAAACACCCTGAAATGGACATTGATGAAAATGTGATCTCAATTTCTTTTTCAGTACATTTTATTGTGATGCACATTTTATTTACGCAACCATCATCAGCACGACCAAAATCAGAACTAGACAAGTGTCTGTGGCTCGAGCCTTTGGCCGGTAAGAACTTATTTACATGAGGAGAAGACAAGAGGAGAGAGAAGTGCTGTAATCATCAGCTGTGTCTTGACCTATTGTGATTTCCACTCGTGCATTAATCCAAATTTATCACAAGATGTCTTTCATGAATATCTGTAACAAGATGCATCTTATGTCAGAATTTTCAGATGCAACTTTTTCTTTCTTTAGTTTTTCTTTCATTATATAATTCATGTTTTGGGGCATCTTCAGTCAGTTTGCTTGATGCCCGCCTTCTTCAAAAATATCCCTGCTCCATAAAAGCAGAGGAGTCTTTGCTCTGACCTCTGCTGAAATCTACACTGATGGAGGAGATGACATCCCAGAGCTGCTGCAAACCAAGCCCTCCCAGCTCACTGTGACCGATCCCACCTTTTGTGGTGTCTTACCGGTGATCCACCGAGTGAATCTTGAAGAGCAAATGTCAGACACAATCATCCTCATCAGTGGCCCGCTACAGGGGCGTGCACGTTCTCCTGCGTTATTCTCATTCTGCAGCACCTCCGAAGACCTCTCTGCGAAGCCCCTAAAGTTCGCTGACAGCACAACTGTTCGGCCGCTCACATCGCCTTATTCATGATGGTGACGAGTCAGTGTGCAGACATGAGGTGGAACAGCTGGCTGTCTGGTTGAGCCAAAACAATCTGGGAATACATGCTGCAAAAAAAAAAAAAAAAACTGTGAAGATACCAGACTTCAGGAAGAGGCAACCCTGCTTTGCTTCCCATCAGCATCAACAGTTCCACAGTGAGCACTGAAGCCTGATTTGAGCCGAGTCCATCCTCCATCCTGACAAAAGCGTTGTGCGTTTCAACTCCGCAATCATCGCGTCCGTCTGAGACATCAACCCTGTGTGACAGAACCAGACAGCATCGCATCATCGGGTCAGCGAAGGAAATCATCTGCAGCGACTTGCCCTCCCTCCAGGATCCGCAGTAGCACCAGGAAGCATGTGACTCCATCTTATTGAACTGTCAACACCAAGACCAGCAGTACACATGAACAGCTTCTTCCTCAGAGCCGTCTCCCTAATGAACACGGATCCGCTCCCTCGGCCCGTCGCCCATGCTCTTGTAAATAAGCAGATATTGATATTTGTCACTGCTAGATACCAAAATAATGAGATCTAAAAGGTCTAATGTTGATTCCAGTTGTCTGTGGAAAGAGTAGTCAACTCGCTGCTGTTAAGGAAACAGTTTATTTAACTTTTCAGTTTTAATTGCTAATTAATAATTCCCCATGGGTAGACAATGTCAACAAAAAAAAACCAAGATTTTCATTTCAGCAAATATGGAAAATCTCATTGAGTCAATGGCATCATCTCTATTCATTCGCACGCATGAAAAAAATAAAGAAAAAGAAATCCAGCTGGTATTTATACAAAGACTACATCTTTCATTCAACCTCAACCAAGGATTAGTCCTCCAGCCATCTGGATATCAGAGGATTCACTAATTCCTAAAGTAACAATGTTGGACTTTGTCTATCTGTCTCTCAGTTCTGCTTATTAAAAATAAAAAACCAGAGTTGGTCATCTCTCAGTTGTCACTTCCATATCGCTCGGTGTTACAAAAAGGGATCAAAAATAGAAGTCTGAAATTCAACCTGAGACCCGACTGTACCAAGTTGTATTTTAGTTCATCCTGTGCTTGTCATTCAAATACCTGCCTGGAACGCTTCATAATGAACTGAAATGCACACGGTGCGTCATGGGGCAGAGGGAAACTGCATGACCTTGAGTCACAGAATAAATCGAGCATGTCTGTTCAGGGACCCTTATTTTTACTGTATCGCCGCATACAGGATTGTGAAATAACATTTGAGTCACAGCTTTGCGGCGTAATAAAACAGACCAGCCCTTATGCAGTCGCAGTCATTACTGTATGTTAGTAACAAATTGCGGTGACCTTTTCCTTTGTTAAATTACTGGGCGTGAAAAAAACACGAGATAAAAACAACAGACGAAGCTGGGAGGGAATCTTAATGTCAGTATTTTTGTTGTTTGGGCCACGACGTGACAGCCTTTACACCTCGAACACCCATTTTCATTTTCAACATCCACATTGACGACATGCTCTTCAGTGAGTAATGGTATGCAATGGCTCAACATCAATTTCGAGCTCTTTGGTATTTCTCTCCGTTCACCCAGGGCCCCTGGAAGAGACGAGCAACAGTGGAACACGAGAATGATTAATGCGACCAGATGAACCCCGTGGTGTAAATCATTCTTAAAAAGTTGATGCACAGGACGCTGGGTAATTACATGATCACAAATGACCCCGGCAAAATAGTCATGGGAGTGCGCTGGAGATGGTATTTAATGTTGATTTATGACGCTGTGTCGTGCGTGCTCATCTTACTCCTGAATGCCTTGTGTACTAGAGAAGAGTGAACCGGGTTTCTGTTGATATATAAATGAAGAAGTTAATCGAATCATAAACATAATCAATAATCATGATGGCAAAAATTGAGACTCAAATTGAAGATGACCAATATTTTAGAGAAGGTGGACTTTTATTAAATGAAAATAAAAACTACAATACATAACTCCATTGGTTTACTCATTTAATTATTTCCAGCCAACTTGGCCTCATTAGCAAGATGTCATAAAGCACCTCATACATGTTGCATCTACTGATCTATGTTATGGTCATGTATGGCCATTTGTCAAATGTTATCAACTGTTCCTCAGCCTCCTGGACTCTTCCTGACATCAACCTCCATTGTTTTGGCCGGGTTCCCACCAGAGCTGCTCTGTTTCCTGACACTGTGTCCAAACGTGGATCCTCTGAAGGACATGGTGCATAAATCCCAAAGGCCGGGCTGACCCCGTGACCCCTCTGAAAATGACACCGTCCAGCCCGACAGAGCGAAACTAATGATGCATTCGAGCGGCCCTCGTCAACGCAGAATGTCAAATACTTAAATGCTTAGAAGTGCCGCTGTGAAACTAGATACCTGAATTTACAGCAAAAGTTCAATATGACATTTGTGCTTAACATTTCTGCACCGCTAACAAGACAAAACCCTGGAAGTTTATCGCCCCCATTAATTACACCTCGTAGCGACTTTTTCATCGGCCGGGTTCAAGCGATATATTACCGGTGATCAATGACCACCGGAGTGCAAATACCTGGTAAATGGAACACGTTGGCTTGATATTTCCTGAGTTTATGAGATGAAGGAAATTGCCTGACTGCTTCATTAATTAACTGGCCAGTGCTCAATGGATTATGGGATATTGAGGGCTGCGAAGATTTGCCGCACATGGCTTCCAAATTTGGAAAACAGGAGGCTTTCTTTAAACATATGAGTTGATGTATTTGGTCTGGAAATGCTGACCTTGGAGGAGTGGCCTGACCTACAGACAGATCAAACTTTAGAGGTGCAACTGTTTGTGGATAAGGTAAAGAAAAGATTGGGTGCACCATTAATGATTGTGCATTAAGTAAGCAGATGTGAGTGTGTGTGATTTTTCAACTTTTTCACAAACATATAGACACAGCTACAGTGCATAAAGGAAGAGTTACCAGCAAACAAAGAGAGACAGACTTATTGACTAACAGATTGGCAGACAGACAAAGTGACAGTAAATCACTTTGATTTTCCTCTTTCTGTTTCTTTGAGTTTTTTCTGACACAAAGCCAGATGAACTAAAATGACTGACAGCCTGCAAAACGGCCGAGAAGACTCCTGCTGGAGGTATTTAATAGAATTGAAGCGATAGGATACAGGTTCTCTGGATATGTGCACGGGGAGCTGATAACCAGCTGGTCAACTTAATCAGGAAAAGTTGCAAGGGAAAGGGGAATAAAGGAAGCCTTGTGCCTATTCTCATTCGAGTCCAGATTGAGACATTTTTATCAGAGGAAAGTGGTGGAATCTCTCGGCGGCGAAGTTGAATGAATAAGTGCTTTTGTCACATGTCAAGTTCGCCCGCGCTCCTTCGCCTGTTTTTGAAGAAGCAACAGAGCTACTGACTTAACCACTGTGTCAAAAACAGACATTTCTGACAGGGACACGAGGCTACTTAGAGCTTTTATCACGCAATTACTTCACTTCGAGGTGATGCTCAGCACAGTGCTGGAACTGGCCCTTTGCAGTGTCGCTACACTTAATCTGAGAGCTGCTTCCTTATCTTGTCCAGGTGTAAAATCAAGTGGAAGTAATGAAGGCTGCGTGTTTGGCGGCACGTACAAATGAGCTGCTTTATGATGCGTGGCGATACATGCAAATTGGGGCCGCAATTAAAATGCGAGCGAGGCTAACTTCCCGTGCAATCTAGATAAAATCCAACTATTAAAATACCATAAATAACCAATTTGATTCTCAAGGACGGGGGTCAAGTTTTGAATTCGACCCCGAGCAGCAGCTCACTTTAACACGTTCGAAGAGGTGTTTTGAAATATGCAAAAGAATCAGATCATATCGGGTGAGAATGAAAAAAAAAGTTTATTTTCCTTGCTCACTTGTTTAGAAGCATGAAAAATGGATTCAGGGATCCGCGACCTTCCGGTATTCAAGCGCATCAGCAGCTTTGTGGAAGAACACGAGTCGTGACTCTTGAGTGAACACAAAAGTTATCTGCTGTGTTAAGGTCACTGCAGGAGGACGCTTACTATGCTTGTGCCATGTTCAAATATATCTGACAGAACATTTCACTCAGTCGAGCTGTGCATCATTTTGCCCCCTATATAAAATGTGTAAAATACAAACATAGCCATCACATAAGCGCTCCTTCCTTCCGGGACTCGGGGCAAACCAGAGGACATCAAAGTGTCTTTATGAACCCACTCCTTTTAAAGCATGCTCACAGCGCCTCCACATCAGACGCTCGTGTGATGGCTTTTTTTTTCTGTCAACAAACGTGGTGTAATGTGGAAGGTTACTTTTCCACTTTCCCTAACTTCAGCTTATTGACCCTGCAACCTGTTCACTTTCTGAATCTTAAATTCTCTCATAATGATTATCAGAAGCAAAATGATAAATAACAGCAGCTAATTTTGCTTTTGTTGTTTTTCTCTCTATGTGGTCAATGTGTTTTTTTTTTTTCACAGTAGACATTTTGACATAGCAGGACGAGCAGGTGTAATCAATAATGTTCATTGCCCAAATGAACAGAGGCGTCATTAACATTATTAGTTACGCCTGTGCTTTTTCCTTTTTTTAACAGGACAAAGCTGTGAAGAGGGCCTGGTGTGGAGCAGAGAAGAAAGAAGGAAAGAAAGGCGAACAAACCGTCCTGCCATGTTGTGAAATGATGAAATGTGAATGAAGGACTCCGGAAAAAGAAACTCTGAAGTGACTTGCGAAACTTTGGTCTCACATCAAAAAGGAAGAAGGAAAGAGAGGTGAACAAACTGTGCTGCCATATTGTCAAACTCTGAATGAAGGACTGGAGAAGAAACTCTGAATGATGAAGGACTGGAAAACAGTTTCTGAATGAAGGGCTCTGGAAAAGAAACTTTGAAGTGACTTGTGAAACGCTGGTCCCACATCAAATAACGGAAAGTGAGCAGCAAGTTTTCCAGTGTTGCCGACGATGGTGGTGATGGAGAGAGAAGATGACCTTCAGGGTAACAAGTGCAGTGGGACATCATGACCTGGGTGCTTCATCTGCAAGAAAGAGAGGAGAGGGCACTTCAGCAGCAAACTGTAAGTCAGATACACCCCTGTCTGTCTCTCTCTGTCTGTCTGTTTCTCTCTCTTCGCTGGCTGCTTTGCTTCCTTGATGGCTCGATGATGCTGTCTGTGTATTTAACCGCTCGCTGTGTTCTCGCTTATTACGCCTGTTTGCCTGGACGCTGAAGCTGCTGTGTTGTTGCTGCTGTCTGCACAGGCGAAGCCCGCCGCGGCTTTCAAACGTTTATTATTGATCCCATTTTGCATGTATTGGCTGTTCAGGCGCCCATAGGCACCTGAGCAATGGAGCAAGTGGAGCAAATGCCTATTATTCAATTAGGGGGAGCAAAGTTGTGGCTTTGCTGTCTTACTTTTTTTTGTCTTTTGAAAATGAAACTTCTCATCATACAGCTCCTTGCTTCGATATGTGCTTCAGTTTGTTTCTATATCACTGTGTTGCCTGCTTTGGTGATGTTTTATTCTGCTGTTTCATGTGACGGTTATTTCATTTCTGTGGCCTGATATTGCTTGTCGCACCCGCCGTGGTGTCCACAGCTCTTTTTCATTTATTGTTGGTCATTTGTGTTTAATTGATGTGAATATAGTTGTCTTTTCTGGTTTATTCTAGTGCGGCTCTACAGAGGAATGTGGTTGTATATGAATTGATAATCAGGTCATTTTGGAATTTATGGTTGTGTTTGAACATGAGAGCTCAGTACATTTTAGATTTTCTAGCACATTTACTCTAGTACTTTTACTTAAGTACAATATTCCTTCACTCTTTGCATTTCTACATACTTTTTTTTCCCTTTTTAATATATCTCATAGTCAAGACACAGCTGATATGATCATCACATGGACCAATCATAGAGCACATGATCATCTCCAGGACCTGTTGACTGTGTGTTTATGAGCTGCTCCTCTTGATTGCTTTGAGTTGCCGAATGAGTCATGTGCTTTCATAACTGAATAGAACACTGTGGGCCTCATCGGCTATTGAAGCTTGTGGATAAAAGTGTGCACATGCATTGATTCTTTTTTTTTTTTTTTTTTTTTTTTTTGAAGCGAACATAAACTTTCACAATTTCCTTTAAAGTCTTCATAAAAGCAGCTGATCCAGTCTAGCATTTTTGTCCTGTCATAACATCGCATAAGGTGCTTTTGAGTTATGTGAAGTAAATATCGCCTTCCTACTTACCTGTTTATTTTTTTTTCCACTTCTGTATCCACTTTTCTGCCCTTTACAACGCAACTGCTCCACTAATGGCGCCGTAAACCCCAGAAAGCCGTTGCCTTTCTCTCTCTGCTGACATTGAACGTGACTTGCAGCACACGGCTCGCCACAAATAAATGTCGTTTCTTGATGGCGGCTCGTTCCCGTCGCCTTTTGACTCTTGCTGAGGGGTGTGAGCCAATAACCGGCCGACCTTGGGGGGGTGTCTAGTCAATTTGAGCTGCTGGGGATGTTGCATCTAGCTGTGTGAATCATGAGCGCTTTGATAAGTCCTTGAATGACCCGCGAACGCCCGGCTCGCTCGGCAAATGGATGGCAGTCGCCGAGGGATGGATCTGCTTTTGTTTTTCATAAACCTAATGAGTGTAACGTTCTTGACAGTCTATTTCAAGTCCCCCTCAGATGAATGTCTTCATAATGCTTCGTTCTAAACGTAGTGTACGCCTTGATTAACATGAAACCAATTCTACAGTTGATGATTATTTGTGGAATATTCAACATATGCGTGCGCTGGTAAACATAAACGGGTAAACAAAGCTCATTGCCACGGAGGCAAAAAAAAAACCAATGTAAATCTGATGAATCCGAACGAGTTAAATTTGGATCAGACGAGCTCATTTCCATAATTATCCAATTGTGTTTGGAGAGTGACTCATTTAAATCAGCTTACTGTTGAAATATGCATGTCTTGACTCATTTAAAACAAGGACTTAATCTCTAATACAGTATACATGCAGAGCTGTGGTTGGCAGTGACGGTAATGAAATGTCGCTTTGTTGACAGACACAGCAGCGTTGATTTGTGAATTCAGCGAAAGCCTGGAGTGTACCCTTGACACAGCACGTGCCACACATGTTGATAGAAGGATTGATGAATAAATAAATCACTTGTTTTCAATTATTTAACTCTGATTATATTAATATACACAAATCAAAAGCATTGAACAAAACTAGCTGTGTCTTCATTATGATTGGAGGCTCATTTTCTCGTACGTCGCCGTAATTGAATCAGATGTTTGCTGTTTACTTCCTTTTGACTTTGTTCTTTTTTCAAACAGAATATTTTGAAACGGTGCATATTACCATACTTGAGTGTGTAATGTGACAGACTAAACCTTTGATGGCGTAAAATCATCCTGTCATCTCTGTTTCGTTTTATGGACGTTCAGGGCAGACGTGTCATGTTCTGGTTTCAATAATGGGTCGACTGGTGTTTGATTGACAGCTGATCGTAGCCGCAGAGGACTTTAAATATTAGTTGAAAGTTTATATTTGGGAGAGGACTTAACTGCTAAACTTATGGAACAAGTATCTTTTGTGCACAGTACCTTAAACTATAGATTATGGCATTGACATCTGCAGCCCTGCTCTTCACCAATGTGTACCTCTGGTATGTAGTTATCCAGTAAATCCACCAACCAAGACCATAGGTACACACCGTAAATCTGAGTATACACCCCTGCTGTCTTCTCAAATGCTTACATTCACATGAGTACTTTATGTAAATGCGATGAAATTTTGAAACGTCTACTTTCCATACGCTTCCTTAAGTTACCTCACTTTTGTGTGGGAGGACGTTTTTCAAGCTTATCCACTCAACTGAACTTCCAAGTAATGCATCGCTGAATGCGCTGAATAACGTCGGAGTTATCGCTTATCAACAAGCATCAGCAATAATTACTTTTGACTATAATTCCAATTAACTCAGCGGGTGATTTCGCATTTACACACTTTAAATCCTGCCTTATCTTCCCGCTCGCTTTTTTCCACAAACTGTTGTTCATAAGATGATGAAATCTCCCGGCTTTGTGTTTGTCATCGCCCTACCTCCCAACATATGGTAAACTCATTAACCAAGATGCGAATTACCTATTAACTCCGCAGGTATCTGTCAGGTTACCACGAATAAAGGTAATTTACAGAGGGCCGAGCTGCAAACAGCTGTCAGCGTTGCTTGAATCTGCCTTAGGGGGCATCATTCCGAGCGTGTCTGCAGCAGTTTAATCAGACTGCAGAGCGACTCCTTTCGTTCGGTTCACTTGGTTAAACAAAGCCATTCAAATTTGGGTGCACATCACACAGCCCCACTGAGACTGCCTAAATCTTCTTTTTTTTTAAAAAGAAAACTGGGGTGCAGTTCATTACATGAGACCAAATCCGAATAGAGGAAACGTCCCAAAATAAGTGAAGGAACACAAGTGTTAACTACGATCACGTCGAATGACCTGCAGTTACTCAAACTTGTGAACAAATATGAGAGTGTCAAACAGTGTTTTCTCTTTCTCTTTCTTCTCAGTAATCTGCTCACCATTAGAGAAGCAAACTGACAAAGAGCTCTGCAGGTTTCTTTTTGTACCTCCTCGCTGCCAAACTGTGGCAAACCAGTGTCATTTATTATTAGAGAACACATCTTCCCACCGGCAGAACAGTTTGAGTCAAGTCAGTTTTACTTTTAATCACAAATTTGCCTTAAGGGGCCTGATAATTTGCACAATATATACGACACCTTCTACTCGATTTGGAAGAGGAAAAACTCCCAAAGAAGGCAGAAAGCTCAGGAAGAGCAGCAGAGCTGGGACAGACATGCAATAGATGTGTGGACAGAATAGGCCAACATAGTAAAATGACACAATCATAGTGATGCAGGATGTTGTATTTTATCGGATATGCCAATATTTCTAAACTCATTTTGTCCAATTTCTGGTGTCGATATATGCACACATTTTTTTTTCCCACCTAATTGCAGAGAACATCAAGTCTCTCCTCCAGTGGAATTGACATATCATGCCTACTCTTATCGTGACGACCCACTGGCAAATGCAGACATCACAGCCAACTGTTGCACAAGCACGAGGCTGTAAGACTTCAGGATACGTGACATAATGAACACCTGAAGCTGGGTCAGCGTTAAATAAGATACACACTGAACCACCAGAGGATCAGAAGAAATGAGCCAAACATTGTAGGTGTGAATGAACCCTGCCAGTTCTTTTATTGATCTATAATGTAGAATCAGATCACAGGGTTTTGCGTCAGAAGAAAAATCTAACATGACCTCAAAAGAAAACCACCTCTGCACCAGTTCATCAACCGTAATGTTAAGACTGAAAATGTTGGCCTGAGTTTGGCGTTATCACTGAAAGAGTTGCAAATAAATCCCTTTTTAAAGTTACGCTGATATTTGCCGTCCATTATGCAACACGTTTGAGCTTCAAGTCCCAGAACTGTGATCCCAGCATTTAAAGCGATCTCTTTTTAAAATATCCCACATGGGATGTAGCTCAAAACCAAAATGTTACTGCCCCTCTTAACGAGTCTTTTATATTTTCAAGCCAGTCGAGCTCCATTACAGTCACGGCTAAAACAGACTTGACAATTTTAACTTTGTGTGTTTTTTGACTCCCGGCCTGCAAAGTCGCCTCTTTCTGATGAAAGCTGTGTGGGATAGTGCTCAAGCCCGACGTCTCACTGCCCCCTTTCCACTTTTTCTAAAATATTCAAGTAGCAGGGAAGATCAAGGTCAGTCCTGGATTTCAAAGCCAATTTTTTTGATGAAACCCATGTCGGCATCCCACTTCAGTATTTTACTGCACAAAATGTCCCCTTCATCTCTTTAATTTCAAATTCAACAATCGAACCTTGTTTTCATGTTCTCAATGCTCCAAGCTATGAAAGTCACCTGTGTAATATAATGTAAACAATGTTGACACGTTATTTCCATATCATCGTGTAGTTCTGACAGCTTCCATTTACATGTAGGAGCGTGAACCTCAAAGCTCACATTCAACACAAACCCCATTATCGTGCAGCATTTCTTTGTTCTTGGACACAGTGTTATAAATCACACTCAGGATTGTTATGTAAGACCTGCTTAGTGCTGAGTGTGATTAAAATGCTGAGGAAACATGGCCTTAATTACACATATGGTGTACGATGCAGAAAGGAGAACGTGTCACAAACCCAAAGCAAATGCGACTGTATGTTTAATGGTATCAATGACACTGGATCTTCTGATGGCTCTAAAATATAACAGGGGACTAATGTAAACCAAAGTAACAAGTAATTTGCTGTGGACCCAGTCATCTAGAGAGAACATGGACATGTGGAGAAGACCCAGGAAGCGACTCCAATCTGGCGGCGTCGATGGCGGCAGATGGAGCGGATGACCAGCCAAGGAGCCTCTGTTGTCAACGCCATTCACAAATAGCGCGGCGCATCGCGACCTCGCGAGCTGATTAGGAAACAAGACACAGGCGAAAGATGAATCGCCCCCCCCCCACCCGCTGCGTAGCATTAAAGGACACGTCTGCTTTTCCTCCTCTCGAATGACAGGGATAGTCCACCCTTCTGGTGCGTTTTTTTTTCCTTGTAGACACGAGGAACGGGCCGCCGAGATCAAAGCGCGGAGCGTCAGCCGGCCCACGGGGAGGAGAGGGGGGTTGAGAGCCGGCCTGCTCGCACGCCGCAGACTGTTAATGCAGAGGGAGGGGGGTCGTCTGGGCGGAGGGAGGCTGGGACCAGACACCGATCCCAGCGGGGGAGCTATATAGAACGGCCCGTACTTTTTGAAGTCATAAGTAGGTTTCAAAGCGCAATTTTTCACATGATTTGGCTGCATGACCTTGCACAAGTCATGTTATGATGAAATATTATTGGATCTATGTGTCTTGGGATAGAAGAAAAATGTCCATCTTACCACGCTTACTTCACATGAAAATGCATCCTGTACACTATATGGCCACAAGTATGTGGACAGCCATGTGTGCACACTTCCAGTTCCATCACGGTTTGCACGAGACCCCTCACTGTCAATTAAGAGAATAATGCAGCATGCAGTTATATTTAGTGAGATTTAATTTTGCAACAGACTTTGTTGACGCTTTTCTGTTTCAACTTGACATTGAGAAATTGGATTCCCAGTTTGTTGTGGAAAGACTTGAGCGGCCCTGACCTTGGCCCCGTCCGCCACCTTTTGGAACAAATTGGATCGCCGGCTGTGACCCGGGCACCGTCGGCCCAACGTCTGTGCCCGACCTCGCTAATGCTCCTGTTGTTGTGCAGGAGCCTGCACCCATGTCCCAATATGTTGCAGAGAAACATGTCACATGCTTTTGGCCATGTTGTGTATTTTAAATGCTCATACCCATGTGAAATCCATTTTTACTCTAATGTCTCAACACATTTTGGACAGTGTTGATACATTTAAAAACACATATTAACGTGAGCAGGTCAGTCTCTTTTAACATTCCACCAATCGACAGCTGGACAGCGGAAGCAAAATCACCCAGTTAACTGAGTTCAGTTAGTCATTTCTATCCTGTTTTGTTGTGCTTCATAAATTGTAGTTTGTTCACACTCAGGCACAAAGAATGAAGGCTGATGCTTTTTTTTTTGTTGTTGATGAGCGCCAGACAGCATCGAACCCATCAGCGCAGCCCGCCGCAGTTATCACTTTCCCCCATTTTACATCTTTGGTGATCAACGGCCCGTGCCAATCCAGCGGGATAATTGGCCGTACATCTTCACCAGTGAAAAGGTTAATTAGCATGCTATTATGTGGGTGATTGAAAGTTATGATAAATGATGTAATGGGTTTTGCTCAAGACTTGTTTTTTTTGCTGCAGTGTGCTGCAACCAGTAATGTTTGGTTGTTTTATTAGTTTGTACTCATGCAGCGCCTGCTCAGAATGTGGACCGGTGGCTTGACCTCCGGTGTTGCTGCTTGTAGCTTTCTCAAGAGTCGCTCATCCAAACAAGTTGACACTGCGCCGCCTTGCGTCCTGAGGAATGCACCTGCCACGGCATAGTTGCATCCCTGAGCAATGCTTAAGTAGACATGTCATTTGGGTGCAGAAGCTCACAGGAGCATTTCATGGCCTCATCAAAGTCAAACCCCCATTCAGTGTTTTACATACCTCCTTAGTGGCAACTTGAGCATCACGAGGATGGGCCGACATAATGATCCTGAATGAAATATTTTTGTGATCTGGCAAACGCCCAGCACACCCCTGCCAGGACTTGCACCTGGAATCTCCCACCTAATGGATGGATGTGTTACGATTACAGCAGTTGACAAGGCGGGAGCTTGAAGCAGTTCCAAACAGCAATGGCGTATCTCTGGTGTATGCAGGTGTATCTCTGCGCCAATTTTGGTGTATTGATGCGGAGCTCGCTTGATTACGAGCAAGGACGCTGTGGGGAGTTGAACGCCATCTCAGTAAGCTGCGGGTACAATCACCGGTGACTTTCGCTTTTCGTGACTAAAATGTAATGAAAAGTGTTTGTGCAGTTTAATATCTCCGGTCTGTGCGGCCTCTCTTTATTCAAAAGAGCAAGCTGGACTAAGCATGTCGTCTGGTGGTGTATCAGTTCATGGTTAATGAACTTGTGTTGATCGAGTGAATGGTTGTCAAAAAAAGTTTATTATTAGATATTAATGGTATTTTAATTTTCACCATATCTTATAATTGCGTGTAAGAAGATGGATGTAAATCTTCTTTCTAAGCCCTCACACAGGCACAATGAAGTTAGTGATTGACTATCCAGGAAGAAATCAATTTGCTAGTGCTAAACAAAGGAACTGACCTCTTGCACCCTTCAAGAAATACCTAAATCATGAGGTGCGTGCATGTCAAGGTACAAAAAATAAAAGAAATATTAAAATCAAATTTGTCCTTCGTCAGATTCTCAAAACCAGAAAACTCTTTTTCTTCTGATTGCACGCACAAAGGCAGGCACAAAGTTTCGTTCATGACCTCCTAATCCGGTTTGACGCTGAATCACGTCAGTGCACTGCAAAATCAGACATATGCATTGTCATATTTAAGGATGAAATAACATCACTCACTACATCTGCCGGAGCGGAAAACACACATACTCCATTAGTATCCGGGGTTTCTTTCCCGTCCCCTCGCGAACATAATGTAGGCCTACACATTCTCCCATGACTCATTCACACGTACAACGCTGTGAATATAAGGTGCAGTCCTGCTTGTTAAGTGTAAAGATATGTCCTGTCTACATTATAGAGACTGTCCACTGACACAGAGTGTATCTCTGTATGAAATGTTACAAGTTGTACAGTTTTTTTTTTCACGCGGTTTGAGGGAAACTACTTCAGGACAAACCTTTTTTGATTCTTTTCTTTTGAGACAAGTGCTGAGCAAAACCACAGAAATAAAAACCAATGCAATGTCTTGTAAGCGTTCAAAAAAGAAATCTGCCTTTAAAACTGTATTCTCACTGAACTGCAATTTGCTTATTCGCTCCATCAAATTTGCAAGTGGCTTTATTTTCTGCACGTAAAACTATAGAACAGTTCAAGATCTTCATGTATAAGTTCATCTGAAATCATATTGTGATATTATATCCTGTTGTCTTCAATCTCATCCAAGTTTCGTTTTACATTTTTGAAACATCTGTCTGTTTCATATCTTCACTTCACGCCACTTACATTGTGTCATTAACAGAGATGAGATCAGATGCTATGAGGAAGAAAATTTGGTTCAGAGGGACGACAGACCAGCTGGGTTGGTAGCATGAGCATGTTGTAGTCTGGTGTCACATTGCACAACCTTTGGCCATTGTTGAGTTTTTAAAAAAAAATTTTTTTCAGTGACCTCTAGCTGCTGTTCTAGAGCACGAGCAAGTTGCAGGGTGCAGCTTTAAAGAATTTAATTCCTCCCTCCATGCCACGTTGGCTAACACACGCAATCAATTGTTTGCTTTAGTGAGGGGCCCCGTTTGATTAATCACTGTGACAGACTCTGCGAGATGAACCCGTTCCTTCAGCGCCGCCGTCCCTCAGACGTGGGCACCCTGCAGAAGCAGCCCCTTCCGTCCCATCGTCGGCCCCAGCCCACAGTTTAGAGAAGCGGGGCCGTAAACTACGCATAAGTGTTTGAATCTCAATTATGTAGGCAGTTTGTAATCTCTGCCAGAAGGGGACTGCTTAATCACAGCAGCGGGGTGAGATATCACTGTCAACAGACATTTGTCTACCACATTGGTAATCTATAGCCTTGTTCCCAATCACGATCACATTATAACCCACACATACAGCAAGCGGAGACAAGGAGGATACAAATATTTTTCATGCTACTCATACGTTTTCCCTGATTAAAATTTCCATAACATCCTGAGGGGGAACCATTGTCATGTATTATTCATATCAAACAGCCCTTAAGCATTTAATAGAATCATGTGTGAGCACACAAACAGGTGCAGTTTTAGATTAGTATGCGTGCACGTGAGAAAAAACATTTCTTTTATTAAACAGCGTTGTTGAAACAAATCATTATATCATCAGCGGTGGTAAGCGGGGATAGACCGGACAAATAAACAGATCCGGACTTTGATGTAGAGCGGACCACCAAAGCGGCTGCGCTGATACTCGACAGCCGCTGGCAGAGCTGTCATGATCATTTAAGGCCGCACTGTCTAGAGGTCATGATGTAAAATAGCAAGAAAACAGCATCCTTGGTTTAGTGTGCGGCGCAGAGCTGACCCCGGCCTGAAGGGCACCCTAAGGGGGCGATGTGTTAATGGGGCCCCTCACTGCTACCAACAGCAGCTCTTTCTTTTTTCTTTTTTTTTAATCAGGAGAAAAGAGCCAGAAAGGATTAAAACAACTACATGTATCTATAGTTATGCAAGCATCCCTGTGAGGCTGTCATGCTCATTACAGAACAGAAAACAAAATTGTTGCATGGAAAATGGACTGATTGAGTGCTTTTTTTTTTTTTTTTTTTTTAAATTTGACGACTCATTTGAATGTTGTGGAAAAAAATGAAAATGTATCGTCTAAAATAGCAACAGACCGTGTGCAGTAGTTTCCCTCGTGGTCCAGCAGACGGCATCACTCAAATTTATTTTGGTATATGATGACAGCATGATTTACGCACTAGTTTGTTGTTTGAAAAAGCAAAAATATAGTACGAATTATACTGCAAATGTATAAATATTGCAATAATAGTAACCTACAGCTGTGCTACAATAATGCGTCCTGATATTGCCTGACAAGATGATATATCATGATATACACTTGATTATATTAGGTACATACAGATCTTGGTCAGGACAAATGGAGACGCCGCAGCATCATTGGACGCATAAGTTCCACTGTTAGTTACACAGATTAACCTGTCACTGTTTGCCAGTTGTCCATCATGTGGTAAACTGGTATTTACTAGTACTCAGCTGCTGTCAAGCGTGGAAATGTGGAAATCATTTCATTCATTTTAGCACACTAGAGGTTGTTTCCCTCCTGGTTGCTCGTGCCTGTCCTTGACTACCTTGCAGTTCGATGGTTGAGATTCATGCCCTGTTGCCAACATTTATGTTTTGGCTCCCAGTTCTGTTGCACTATCTGCAAACAAGACATTTCATTTACACATGCTTCTGAAAAGTGTTTGACTTACACAAGTGGAATTAGTTTTTCCCCCACCTCTGAGAACAGTTCTTCGCTCTTTACAATATTTATTAATTTAGCTTAGCTGCCGCATTTAATCCGTTTTTCTAATAATAGTTTGGCTGCTCACTTTTGAAAGGAAAAAGGGGGTTGTCTTCGATCCAAGAAACTCAAATTGCAAACAAGCTGTTAGTGGAGTGGCATTGTTTCAACAGGGGATGCCAAACTGGGGCTCATACGGACGGCTGCTCCAGGATTGCCCAGAGTTTTCCATTGGGCATGTGACGCCTCTGCACTATCTCCATATGAGCATTTAGCAATATACATAAAGAGGAGTGAGAAATAAAATGGTAACTGTATAGATGATAACCTCTCTGAGAGCAGAAATCAAAATGGTAAAACATCATGAGTGATGCATTTTGTGAGCGTCCAAATTTCCCAAACTATACATTCGTTTGTTCGTTATCTCCGCTGCATTTTCTGTGAAATCTTCAGAGTTCAGTAGAGAAATTGCTTCTTTCAGCACATCTTTAAGTTCCCACTCAACACAAACATCTTGTGGCACTGCAAGGGAAAAGTCCCTCACCACCACATCCCGTTCAATTTCACGTTTCATGCGGAGGCCACATATAATTACTGCGAACTTATCTCGCCATCGCCTCGCCACGAGTGCCTTCAAAGCCCAGTCAAAATGTATATGTGCTTTTGATCCAATATCTCTGCCCCTTTATCATGTTGCAGCGGGATTATTGGGATCACTGTCTGTCGGAAGCAATCCGAGGCCCCAGACAGAAGCATGACCAGCCAAACTCTGTTTTTCTGCTTGGTTAATCTGACAGCACCTTCTGAGGAGATCCAATTAAATCTCTCCTTCAAAGAATATGTGACTGCTGGAGCATAGATGAGATGAGAAGGATGGGCGGGAGGAAGAGAGGGGTTGTGGGAGGAGGCGGGGGGGGAGGGGGAGCGAGGAAGGGGTCTCTTCTGTTTTAATCATTCCAGATCAGTGTCACACTATTTAACCAGCCCCTGCGTGCCAGAAGAATGTGTTTGGGAGAACAGTGGAGATGAAAAAGCTTGTGTGTGTGTGTGTGTGTGTGTGCGTGCGAGCTGCAGGGCTGACCTGATAAACACATCATATATCTCTTGATTAAAGGTGATAAGAGGAATAACATCTTAGATCGGACTTATCAGTGCTTATAATTACAGGGCTGAGCAGAAGGTTCACGGTGGATGTATTTGTACATAAATTGCTGCTTGAGCCTCACAATGTAAAAAAAAACAAAACAAAAACCCTGCAACACTTTTCATTCAGAGTACATTCATAATGCCAATTATGAGTTTGAAGTGCACTTATGATCATGAAACTCTCTTGGAACATTTGTGTCACTTTCCTTGGCAAATTACTCGACTTCTGCAGCGGCAGATTACTGCACTTCTGTTTGGGGAAATACAAAATAAATTGTTTTGCTGAATTGAAAAGTATTTCCCCAACAAGACGCCCATACATTAATATATCAATATTAGAGTCGAGTGTTCGAGCGCCTTTTGATTTTTTTCCAGAGGCCCTTGTTTACTGAGACATACTGTGGTAATACAGCTTTATCACGCCTGTGACTAATTGTTTAGTGGTGGGATCCCAAGGGAGGAAGGGAGCCTGTTGGGATGCAGGGTAAAGAGGATGGCAACCTCCTTGTTGACACAAATGATGATTCTCCATTTCTTGGAAAAAAAAAAAAAAAAGCAAGAAAACATCAGAACTATTTGTCACTAAAGCGGCTTGTTCCCCTTCTATGTGGCATCCTCCAGTCATCTCGCAGTCAACAGTGCGTGCCGGAGGCGGCCTCTGCCAGAGTGAGTGGCCAGTAATTATAATACGCACGACAGGTATTTTTCTGCTAATTAATTTTGGGATAAGCAGGCGACCGTGCATGTTTTCCACTTTATTAAGCAGTCATGGCGAAGTGCTGGCAGTTTAAAGTGTGGCCTACTTTTCCGAGCAGCCAGGATGGATGGATGGATGGATGAAGGATGAAGGGAAGCCAGGGGAGATGAGTGGTGGGAGCGAGGTGAGGAAGGGCGGATACCAGACTCCGACTTGCATGTGAGAGAGATGCGGATGGATGGCTGGATAATTGCACATATTAAGTGTATAGTCGGGCCCCTGTGTCAAGTTGAACCTGTCAAAGCTGAGATTCCACTACAAGCCTCTAAAGCAGCAGAGGTGCTGACTCTCCCATAATGGTGTTTAGACCCTCTGTGTCCTCTCCCTCATCCACACGCTTGTGCGAAAAAAGCCTCTTAGGGCTCAAAACCGCTTTAATAGAAACTCCTCAATTTTTTTATTTTTTTTTTTCTTCCCCCTGCTAGAAGAGCGTACACTGAACACTTCGCCACGGCTAAAGAGATCCAGAACACAAATGTAATGGTTTCCCGTCACAGCGTGACAGCTGCTGCGAACAACGCACTGTGACATCCTGCAGAGTGGATAGTCCACAGTGGAAGCGATCCCCCCCCCACACACCAAATCTCCAAATAACCTCTAATTGTCAGAGTGAAGAGTGTGCAATTGTCCCAGCTGTCTGCGGCACGCCGAGCCCCCGCCATGTCTGCCTTTGTATTAATGAGATGCACACTTACAGTAGCACTTCATGTTTCAAGTCGAGATTGCTTAGAATGAAATCTTTTGTCTCTTTTGATTTTGTGATACAGACGGGACTTAAATTGTAGGAATGTCATAACTTATGTCCTGTATTTGTAGTTTTGGCCGTGTTAGTGATAACAACATGTACATCAACTTAATTGCTGAGCCCTGAGAAGGTGACAGCAAGAACAAGGAGTCAGAGTTAAGAGGATGTCTGACGGGGCAAGAAACCAGTTGTTTAACGCCTGTCTGGCCATCTGACTGCTCTTATTTGAAAGAGAAAGGAAAATTGTTTAATCATTGTGCAAACTGTTGCAAACGTCCATCAAAGTTCACACACTGACTTCCTGGTTTGACAATTATTACCATTATGGGTAGACTTTCTCTTTTATCTCCATCATAGCAATGTTGCAACAGCGTAATGATAAATTCATTCCATGGTGCAGTTTTACTCTGTGGGTTCATTTTAATAAGTTGAGTTGGTATCAGCAGTTTTTAGCGATTTTAATTAAACAAAGGTGTGTCCAGCAACAACATCTGGCCCGAGACCAGTAAAGGAGTCTGGAGGATGAAGCAGGTTGTTTTAGTTTGTTTCAATCGTGTCACTTTCCCTCAAACATCCTGCTGATAGAATGAGTTAAGAGGTCATTTTTATGAGTTGCAAGTGTGAAACTGAGCCTATTTTACTTTGATTTTATAAAACAAGTGTTCTTGACTACTGAATATATTACAACCACAGTTTACTGTTATAGAGAACAAACAATCAATAAGACTGATGTTACAATAAACTCGATTTATCAGCCTAACCGCCCTGTAAAGTATTGAGTTATGTTCTCAATTACATATTAAAATATAAAAAGGGCCCCCTAATGTGGAAAAATGAATCTGGTGTAATTTAGCATTGTTATGTAAAATGGTTGACTTTTTATTTATTACATTTTAAATTGACACGTTAATGAGTTTTGTTCCAGCGCGATCACCGACTACTGTCTAACATACTCGGTGCGACTTGTTTAAATGACAGCCGAGTGGCTCCGCTTTTAATGCCTGTAAACAAATGAACTGAAGCATTACCTGCTTTTATCCATCTTTAAAGATCAGTATGCCAACCTGCGTTCGGCTGATAGAAAACAACCGAATCAACCGATGAGCTGTGGAACATTTTTTGATCAGCGCGTTAATGCAACTCAAGTTGTTGTTCTTATGAATCGTCGCCTCACTTTGCACAACAGTTTTTAAGCGAACGCGAGGCAATGACCGCATGCATCACAGGTACATTCACGTCTAATGATCCGCCAGGTGCGACGGAGCGCGGAGCACACATGAAGCACGCTCTGGCTTTTTAGCGCGCTCGAACAATCTTGTGTGGCGGCGCGGAAATTTTAAGCTCTTCCCTGCTTGCACACATTGGAAGCTTAACCAAAAGCCATTAACAGACTGGGGAATTTCACATAGCATTTGGCCTGGGAGACACTGGGTGTTTGTGTTGAACAGCAGCGACTGAGGCATACTGTATAGCAGCCATGCACTACGTCTCCATTTGTCTCCCAAACTTCCCACACCAGAAATCATTTTTATCTGTACAAACACAGTTTTGTCGCCGCATGAAAGGAAATCTTTGTACCGAGACAACACAGTGATGCAATTTTTTTTTTTTTTTCCCTTCCCACCTAGCGATCCCCCGTCTCTCCCTCTCCCTCCTCGGCAGCAAAATGACGGCGCATTTGCATGACGAAAAAAGAAACACGGCCCTCTTTGATATGCCTCTCCTCTTCATGCCTTCCCCCTTAGTTCTTCTTGCAGGCCCTGCTCACCAGGGACAGATAATTGTCTGGAATCTTGCTCCCTCTTCCCTCTCGTTCCTCTGCTTGGCAGTAATGATGGTAAGCCTTTTGAGGTGCAACAGGGCTAGGGAACCAATTACGGATTCTGAGTTTAGCCGGCATCAGAAGGGGGAAGCCAGGAGGACCACACTGCTGCACTTTGTTAGGTAATAACACAGAAATTAGCCATTAACAGTGGGTTTATTTTGCTTGAGATCTTGCCCTGGATGAATTCAGAGGATCTGTCTGTGAACAAATTTGCCAGAGTCGAAGGAACCAACTAATGCAGACTGTTTAATTACAAAGGCTGTAACACGAGGAGATGATGGGAAATAAGGGGATTTTTGTCGTTTCAGGCAAAAGAGTTTGAGGCCTCTCTCCGTTTTAAGCTAGATAATCCTCTAAATCAAGTCAAACATGTAGCCCGCTCCCGCTTCTCAAAGGGAGATAATCAATTACGAACGCAAAACCATAATCAGGGTTTCTCAAAAATCTTTGGAACAAATGGGTCAACATGTTGTGTTGCATTAATAATGGCGCACCACTTGCACTTTCTGCATTCCTCCTCACTCCTCTGCTCGCTCGCTCCTCTCCCCTCATTCAATCACTTTCTCTCCCCCCCCATGCAATCGGGAATGAATGCCTCAGCTGCAAATTTCCATCAGACTTGTGAAATGAGTGCCAAAAACAAAGACTGCAGCTGTGTTTTTAACCAAGGGAAGCCTTTTGTCTTATAGGGACGACTTGTGGTGCCTCCCGCCCTCGCCCTCCCACCCCCCACCTCCCCTTTCGTTGTCTCATCCGAGTCAGCAGCCGGGTTCCTTTTGCTGGAAGATTTGTCTCCTCGTGAGACACGCAGTCTGAATGTTCCATCCCGCCGCTTACATTTTCACCAAGGCTTATTATGCCCACGATAAGGCCTGTGGCTGCACACACAGGAAATATTGATTATCCTACAAGGCAGGCAGCGGGGACACGAGAGCGAGTGGCGGGGGGTTGACAAAAACCAGGTCAAGTTCTCTTGAAATATCAGGACGGAGAGCGATGTCAAGCACAATCAGTCCTTTTTTTTTTCCCTTATAAATGCAGAAGAGTCAGGGCCCCGGCGGCGTGTGTGCTTGGCGAGCCAATGCGCAAACAGCCCTTGATGATAAAGCTCCACCTGTCTGCAATAATCACAGAAAGTGCAGCGCTCGGCTACTTAAATCTGCAAACGTGTCTCATCAAATTCCGTGTGATCCTCCGCCAGCAGGTGGGACGCAAGGTCAGAATCGCTGCCATTCCTCACACAAAAGACACGTGTCGCTGTGCTGCAGCCGTCCACAAATCCAGGGCCAATTTGCCAAGAATGTGTTTCAACTTTAAGATGTTGCTGGAACTTTGCAAGCTCAAGTTTCTCCTTATGGGAGCATGATAAAATAAATGCCCCTGAAAGCAATAAACACTGACAAATGCTGGGAGCCAAAATTGTTCACAGGGGCATTTTCTGCTTTCAAATGCTTTTTAGAAAATCATCAGTCTTGCAGACGATGAATGAGGAAAAAACATTAGAATAAACTTGACTTATTACCACTGGTTATAAGGCAGGAAGATGTGCCGATTAACAATACCAAGAGTATATATGTTTAAACTTTCTCTACATTTCTGTGCAGCCTTAACTCAACAAGTTCATTACAGAAACAGGCAATTTGATTCTTTTTAGAATGAAGATTATCCCTCTGGGTAAAGAGTTGGGCCATTTTGAAAAACCCAGATCCACTTTGCTGGAATTTGTTCGAGCAGTTTCAAGGTAAGTTAGACAGCAAGAATATCTACAGGGGCTTTAAACGTTTCCAGTCCTCTGGGAGCTCTCCATTTACTGAGGAATCCTTGAATAATTGAACACTGAAATTAATTTGATTAGAAATACAGCCTCTAAGACAAACAACGAGAAGCCAGTGTTTACACACAAACCGCACAGAAAGTTGGTTTATTCGCGATCTCGGAGAGTTTTATCAGCGGCGGTGTCAAGCACACTTAGAATCAATGTCAACCGATATGAGTCCCCGCTGTTCTCGCTCCTAATCAACATATTGCAGAATGCGCGGCCTTGCTGTGGGGAAGGTGGCGGAAGGGACAGCCAGGCTTAGAGCGGAGGCGGAAAAGAAGTGAAAGATCTTCAAAGCATCTGCTTTACAAGTCTGATGTATTCTCACTAGCTGTGTTAAAATCCTTTGTGTCTCATTAGGCTGCGATTTTGGGACGGTGCCTTTGTGCGCTGGACAAATTCTGTTTGAAATGCAAGGGGGCAGAGAGATCTCTTTGCTGTCGGCAAACCCATGGGCTCCGACTTTGTTAGAGAAAAGAAGAGGGTCACTTGTCTCAGCCAATAAACGGTTGATTTCATCTTCCTTTTAATAAGACAAATAAATATTTATAATGGCTATAATTTAGGTGGAACACAAATGCCAATTTGCGTCTGCAAAACCAAAAGGTGTAATGAATTCGGCTTCTAAAATTAGGTATCGACTGGCCATCTTATTCTGTTGAGCAATTTGCATCGAATGGTCTGTGAAAGAACAACAATAATGATAATGGCAGTTATAAGAGAGAGCGAGAGATTGAAAAAAAGAGTTTTGTGCAAACTTTGAAAAAAAAAAAAAAAAGCATGAACTTTTGAATTAATTGGGATTGTTGATGAATATTGTGTCCATTTCGGTCAAATATTATGGATGCACGCTTGAATTTAATTAGCTGAGTATGAGACATAGTGATGCTCTTATGAACAGCAAGAACACTAGTTAAATGTGTGAATATAGAAAGTGGTAAACAATGAGCATGTGCAGAGAAGAGTGCCAACTTTCAAGCAAAACACAACTACTGGAAAAAGAGTTCACATTTTTTTAAGGAGAACTGTAATTGTGAAACTAAAACTAGCTGAGTCAACAGGAGAGGAGCAGGAGAATATGCTGTTTGGCTCCACCTTGTTCAATTAGAGCAATCTGCAAGTAGAACTGGAAACTTAAAGGTGCAACATGTCACCAGAGTGAATACTAACTGCTGCTAAATGTCATTAATTAGTTTGCTCAGTTAGCCGTGTAGCTTATTATAACTATAATTACTAACAATGGTAATATCAAGGACAATGGCAAGAAAGACAATGGCACTCATGATGACGACAGATCAATCAACAATAAAGACAATAACAATTAACAAATAAATAGTTTGTTGCATAAATATAGCAATAATAGAAAGGAGACAAAGACAAGAATAACCACCAGTAAATTATATTTTTATTTTATGGATCAAACTATCATTTTTTCAACTTTTGCACATTGACTGAGCTGACAGGAGGCGGGTCTAACGTCACCACAAAGCTACCTATTGATTGACAGATTTGTTCCATGGGAACACATATTTGACTAAGGCTCCCTCATAAAATATTGTTTGCTTAAGTCAGGCTGTTTGGAAGAAAGCTGCAGAGACTGCGCCAGGCAGGTCTATCATTTTTGTCCAGCAAACCAAAACATGCTAAGTGGTTTAGAAAAGATATATTGTGCAAAAATAGAAAAGAAGTGGGGCTCCAATTAGGTTCTGAAGACTTGTGTAACACAGCGAACCTGCCCTTTACAGCTCCTCGCTGTTCCTCCGGCTCTTGTCTTCTCTAATTGCGCCAAGGTTGGACGTCGGTTTATTCACATCCAATAATAAGGGTTATAATTGAGCTCAAAAGGAGGACTCGGCGAGGTTCACTCCCTAAAAGGATGTCGTCCCCGGCTCTTTTTAATCAAGGTGTGTGACCACAGCTTGAACGAGTGTTGATAGCTATGAAGGTATGAACACAGTCCTCGGTAAACTTTCCTGATGGCTCATCTTTGTGAGCAGCCTTTGCTTTGTTTAGTGAATGTGTGCGTTCACGTGTTGCATTAAATTGCAGCAGACTTTATGAATCAATGTTTTGTACAGGGCCTGCATGAATAGAACAAATGAGCTGAGTCTGAGCTGGTTTGATATTTTATTTGTAAGGTATTTCCAGTCGATGGGAAGCGCTCACTCGGCGGTACAGAATTTAATTTAATTCTGGATGATCATGGTGTAAATGACGAACATATGGATGCGCGGCGCTGCCAGAAACAGCTTGAGCGTTAACCTTTCCAATATGAACTGGGTATGTTTGCATGAGCCAAGGCCTTAAGTCGAGGATTAAAAATTTGATTGCAAAATATCTCATGATGCTCACTAACCTCGCATCATGTTTGAAGAACAGCCATTATGGGCTAAAGTGGCATAAAAATTCAAATCTGAGTGATTGCTTTCTCTTTTCTGTAATGATTTCATTCTGTTTTACTTCTTTTGCCTTTTTTCAAAGAGCTCCTTTCAATCATAGACCTGCTTTAAATTTTCCACCTTGGCTCCCTGCACACCTTTAAGTAACTACAATCTCTAAAAGACTTGACTCACAAGACTAAAAAAACAAATATATATATTGCAACATGGAGATCTATGTAGCAACGTGAAAGTGCAGGACACAAGTTGTTAAAAGTCAAATCATGCACCATGTTTAAAATAATATATGCTTTATGCAACCAGCAGCGGTGTGAACAAGAAAAGAGCACAAAATGAAATTTACATGAGGTTATGAATCAAAGAGCCGTAGAAGTTTTTGAGCAGACAGCTCAAGTGACCCCCCTCCCCTCACCCACCCTCACCCAGCAAACACACACACATAATAACCAACTCCGGAGGCGTGAACACACTCTTTACCACTGCAAACCACAGCTGTACTGTAAGCAGACCCGTGGCTGCGAGCGAACCCGACGGGACGCTCGAACAACTGAGAGACGCTGACGACGGGGAATACTAATGACGAGCAGGATTCCGGGATGAAATAAATCACACCGGAAGACGTTGCGCACGACCCGCCCGACTTATGCAAAACGCTTACACATCTTTGCTGAGGGCGTTTTACGGTGAGAGTTTATCAAACCTACACGCGGCGCTCACAGCCATCACGCCGTTCAGGAACATTTTTCTCAGCTGTCAGTTTTACCGACAGATGTAAATTATGCCAAAAACTGCTGGAGCGTATCTCTGTGTTTTCTTAAAAACACAGATGTCATCTTCGGTGACAGAAGACGCCATTGTGGATAGAAACTGTTGCACTGTTGTGTTAATATTAGCACCATGTCAGAGCGTTTAGTGTGCAAATTGCAACAAAGAATTCCTGCTGATATCCGTTTAAAAATTCACTCATCCATCACACAAACAAAGGGCAACGTCCTGTGCCTGTGTCTCACACATCACTGATCTTCTCAAACCAACTGAAGAATAGATACCCCGAGATTTTTTGCCGATTTTCAGAGCTGTGCAGAAACTAAGACTTTTTTTTTTTTTGCTCAGCTTTGATTTATCTTTGATGTGCTAAGTTCATTAGCGGCAATCACTGAGGCTTGTCAGAACTGCGCTAAAGTGATTTTGTTAATGACTCTGGAGATGGATCATCCTGATGTATGTAGGCGTCTCGCAAGGAAAACAGAATAATGTGGCTGCACTCGAAACTCCAGCTTCCATGGGCTCATCGAATGCTCGCTCGGAATAGTCAATACCTTCTCATTAGCAGGGGAAGCATCAGAAAAAAAGTTGTCAAAAGTACAGTGCTCGGCTCGTCTTCCAGGCTGGAAAGGTTGAATCGCTAAAATGCAAAGAGCAGCAGCGAGTAACAGAGAGAGAAAATTATTGGAATGTGTTAAAAGCCTCTTTACAGTTTGCACAAATATGAGAGTAGGAGTGCAAGGTCAGTAAATCTGTAGTTGTTCTCATTTAATGATGTATTTTTATGCTCAGAAAATTGTAATAACTGCAACTTCTTTATTTCCTACATTTTCTATAATTCAAAATCCAACTTGTTCTATACATCAAAAATAGCCTGTAATCATATCTTGAGACCCATTTAAAGTGACATGGCTGAAATAGAGCTGTCGAAATAAATAATACATCTGAGTACATCCCGTATGCCGTGTTGCATGACTTCTGTGATGACCCATGTGGATTTAATAGGCCGAGCAACATGCGCCGTGCTGTTGTTATTGATTTTAAATGACACAAAGAATAATCATCTTACATTGACGTGCGCCAAAATGTTATCACTGTTAGCCGTAAAGGCCCCAGCAGACACATGACGCCCCCAGGGGCCCTACAGTAGAGTCCCCTTCCCAAACCCCCCTCTCCATACCACAGCTCCCACGGGCTTCTCTGCACCAGCACAACCATTAGGCCGCTGCATCGATCTCCGCCCTTCATATAATGGGACAGCGAAACAGACACAATGCGAGCAGCTTCCCTAAGAAGCTTAGTTCTGCTGCAGCCGCCGTTGATGCAATTAATGTATTATTTAGCAGAATCAGTGATTAGAACATGCACAATTCGACTTTTAGCGCCGCACAATGCAGGATGCCGGCATTTCCCCCGACTGCGGGCAGATTACACGTGAAAGGGCGTAATTGTGAAAAACACACATGACTAAATGTGATTCTGTCTCCGTGGGGGAAAAAAAAAAATTCAGGACAAAGTCACACAAATCCATAAATGCATCCATGTGAGTATTTGCGGCGACCGCGATTAAACCTTGGGCGTTTTGATCGTCATGCAATATGTGGTGTTTAAGAATGAAAGGGCAAGGTATTGATTTAAACACTGCAGAGTTTATCAACTGTTTAATTTTCACTACAGGCTTGTGAAAGGCCCCTTGTTAAGATATCGATCCAAAGTTGGCAATCATGAAAGCATTTATGGCAATCTACTAGTTCTTTGGAACGTCTCATAAAGTGACAGTGACGAGGTGTAAAATGCTGATGCGAGTCGAGTCGGTTGACGCGTCAGCAGTCACAAAGATGTTCCTGTTTGAGACTTGTGAGTGTTTCCATGTTCTGCAGGACTGGACTGGAGAGCCGTCCTTCGAGGCTGGTGTGGAAGCCGTTCTAGAAAATAGTGCTCAGTCCACTCTTCTTTTTTAATCAGATTTTATTTTATGGTCGGTGGCAAAGTTCCAAATTGTTCCACAGCACAGTACAAATCCATCATCATCAATGGTGACCCTCCAACCTCCTCCAGCATTCATCTCCTGCTTTTCCGCTACCGCTGAATAGATGCGGCAGCTAAACAGACTTTGGAGCAACTTTGCACAAAAGATTTGACCGACTGTCGCCACCAAAGGTAGATCTGAAAGAAGTCAATCTTTACTTCGAGGAAACCCAGAGGGAGTTCTGAATGAGCGGCTGAGAACCAGCGCCTGAGCAATGAGAGCTTCTGGGAGTGACAGAGCAGCCATGTGCTTCCTGATCGGCTCCAGTGCTCAATGGGATAGACGTCGCCAGATCTCTCAAGAACATATTCCCTCTTTTGGCGTTTGGATGAGAGAACTGTCTAACGCTGTCACTCCAAAATCTTTGGATGTTCTGCTGGTTTGAGATCTGTTGACCGTGAAGACCACAGCAAATGATTTGCATCAATTTCATCCTGTAAAACCCTTTGTTTTGTTACTTTATACATTAACATTATAAGTCTAAAATATGATAGTCCTGGTTATGTTTGAAGCTAATAGGAGACTTTGAGAGGCAGATAAATGGAAGTTTTTTTTTCTTACCTGACCATCTTCTTTTTCTCTCATATCCACACACAAAACAGAGAATGGAAACATAAAGATGTACGAGAAAAACATTGACAGCTGGGTATTTATTTTCATCCATACACTTCAGACGCGGGAGAATTCCTTTGAACGGCACACCTAAGCACATTCCCATTAAATTAGAAGCAAGTGTCATTAAAAGCAACGGAGACGTCTCCAAACGCATCCTCACCTGTCTCGGAGAAAGAACACCTGTCAGAGACCGAACACACTCCAGTTGGCTGAGACGTCTGAACGGTGACAGTCTAATTCAATTGCAGTTAAGCCCAAAGGCAACACGGTAGCCTGGAATGTAATTTGTAATCAGCCGCGCAACAGCAACTCAATAGCACATGATTAGAGCCCTTCACTTAAATGTGTTCAACTCAGTGTTAAATCCACCAATCAGCATGACACCTTAGCCTATATTTTTCTTTTTTCAAATCGCCTCGAACGTATAAAATCAGGTGAGGTTTATGAAAGGGTTTTTTTTTTTTGTGGTATTATGCAGCCATGCATTATTAAGGCCTCAACTCCCCGAGGGCAAAGAGTTCTAATCTGATCTTTTGAGCAGATCTGATACTTTGTCTGGACAAAAAAAAAATAATCTAGTGTGTGGACGGCCTCACCGGAGCGATGTCCACACGGCCTGAACGTGTGCCGGCGGGCCTCCTGCCACCTTGTTTGCATTGACAGTGGATGTAATGAGAATCAGTGTCGAGCTTCAGCGAGGTTTACCTTGCACTTTTTGCCAGCTTATTGCCTCCCCCTCTCCCTCATAAACTTTACGGTGCTGAGTGATCCGGGGCGTGTTTTTAGAAGATGGGTGACATTTAATAAGAATGAAAGCATGTTAAGTTTGCATTAAGATGTAGTGCAGATAAACATCAGTTGACACACAGTGAAATATCAGGCCGCAGTCTTTATTGTCACTTAGTCCACTCACTGGGTGTTGAAGACTCTGATGGTTTGGAGGAAGAAAATATGACACAGTCAGTTTGTGAGTGCCTGCAAGCTTTGGAGGGTGAAGAGTTCATGTTAGTGTGTGTGTGTGGGGTCGCCAGATGCAGCATGTGATGTAAATGTGTGTGATGGATGGCAGAGACGCTCGGATGATCTTCTCAGCTGTCCTCACTGTCCACTGCAGTGTCTTGAGATGTGGAATTTACAAACCAGGCAGTGGTGCAGCTGCTCAGGATGCTCTCAATGGTCCCTCTGTGGAATATGCAGAGGATGGGGGGGTGACCTTTTTTCAACCTTTCCTGCAAGTAGAGATTCTGCTGGGCTTTCTTGGCTGTGATGCTGCTGTCAAGGGTCAGAGAGTGGTTGCCCCATCCTCTCCTGAAGTCAACAACTATCTTTTTTTGGTCTGTCCACGTTCAGCTATTTGTTCACTGCTGCACCTCCTCTGTCTGCTGACTCATCATCCTCACTGATGAGACCCACCGTGGTCATTTCATCAGCGAACTTGATCATGTGATTCGAGCAGCGCACAGTCATGAGTCAGCGGAGTGAACACCAGTGGGGTTGTGCTAATCTCCATCGTTATTGTTAAAGAGCCAAAAACAAAAGAAAAATGTCACCATTTCGGTTCCAAAGCAAGTGTGCTACTTTTTTTTTTGTTGTTGTTAAAGAGAGCAAATTAAAGTTTCAGGAATTAAGATGAAGGTAGCATCTTTGCTTCTCCTGCCCTGGAGCCTCTTCTCTTTATATGCTAACAAATGCAAAGCCTCTAGGCCTGAATTGCATTGGAGAAGCTCTTCGTGGAATAATTAACCAGTCACGTTACTGCTACCTGACACACTACACTTACAGTAGGCAATTGTAAAATTAATTCAAAGGGGAAAAAATGCAGAAACAAATCAGTGCTGAATGTTACAATAACTTAAGTGGAGCTTTAAAACAGGAGAATAATATATCTATTTTTCTGCCACTGGTGGCAGCGGTGAGCAAACCCCCTGCTGAGCAGCAGGAAACTGAGTCACCTTGAAGGTAGATGCTTATACTGGCTGCACGTCATTAAGAAGATTACCCACCATTTAATGTATTCATATTTTCAACATTCTTCTCAGAATGAATTTCAGAAACACCTGAGAGAGTGAAAAGTCCATCAGATGGACGGCGAACTCGTTTTGGATCAGGGCGACTCCAGCGCTGACTTTACTTGACTTTCATTCTTCTCTCCCTCTTACCTGGCGCACCGCTCTGCATGTTTAGCAGAATAAAGCTCGTGGAGACAGAAACTATCACCTTGCAGATAAGATGGGTAGCAGTCACATTAAACTCCATGAAAAAATAATGAATCAGCTGGCTCTGTTGAAATTGTCAGCGCTCCGGGTCAAACTTTCTTTTAGGTTTAAGAAGTGCAGCTCAACGTTCTCCGAAACAACAAATGTCATAAGGTCGTGTCTTGTATCAAACGTATAAATGTCTCTTGCCTGCTGCATTTTCACGATTCTAAAAGTTGTAATAACCTTGATTTGAAAAGAAATAATAATAATATTAATGGGAAGAAAAGGAAATTAAATGTGAAGCTCTACTTACTGACTGCCTCACATAGCAGCCCACTATAATCATTTTCCTTCTAGACACTCTCTGGAGACGGCAACAAATTTAAATGTCCTCTAATTTCAGAAAACCCAAAAAACTTCAATATGCATTTGACATCTAAATCACTTTATTAAGAAAACTTGCAATTTAGAGCTCACTCACTTTTTCCGCATTGGACTGCCGCGATCTCACTTGCAATCTGATCTGATAATTATATCATTTTCATTTTCCATTAATGTCCCAGGTAAGCCCCACAAATAAGTTTGAAGCTTGCAAAGTACATTGCATTTGGAATACACACAGTTTCTCTGTCCTGCTGTGAAATGGCAGAAATACATCGCTAATAGTAATAATTCATCATTCAGCCTGGGTTTTAGGTCAGAACACTCAAAACTTTGCAAGTTTAGGTTGTCAAGTTAATTTAGATTTCTATTAAAAAAAAACTTATACTTTTATAAATACAACTTTTACTGATAGCAATTAGGCCGCATTTTGGGAAGAGAACCCCAGGAGGCCCAATCAAATCCCTCAGAGAGCTGTAATTTAAAGACAGCATGATGATATACGCCGTGACCTGTACGTTGAACGGAGCCGTCAAAGACGAGGATGATATCATAATCTGCAACCGCAGAGTCAATTCAAAGCAGCGGGGACGGACGGAGTGGCAGACTTCTGTTTGTTTATTCAGGCCGTCATCTGCTCGAGCGTTCAGAGCACACCCCGGGCAGTCTGGCCGAGAAGTGGGAGCAGCGGAGCGTTCGAATGTTTACATCGGCGGGGAGCGATACCCAGCTGACGAGCTAAACTTGGGACTCGCGCTGTGAAAATGGCTGTTGAGATTCATTTCAAATCGGGCTGTCTTCTGCATAAACTTGATGTCACTGAAAGGCCGTTTCAAGCGTGAGCCCCTGCTATTTTCACTCGTGATCATGTCTCACCTGGTCTTGGTCACAGGCCCGACACGTCAAATTATGACACTGTGGTTACTTCTTCAGCGTTTGTTTTGATGCGCTGTCAAAGCCGGGGGATGGAGTGTAAAGACAGAGAAGTCTGCATATGGAGGAGGTTCCTCACCCGGGAGACTGGGTGACACCTTTAACTTAATCACATAAGTGAAGTTTCATGAATTATTTAACTTACTCAACACAACATGCTTATTTTAATCCACTCACCAAGTCGGGAATGAGAACATTTTCAAATCTTTGTTTTTGCCACAATACAACAACCCATTATATGATTTAGCATAGACGCCCAAAAAGGAATAATAAAACAAAAATAAAAGTTGTGTACATAGTTTAAGATGCAGACATCAATTAAGGCCAATTATGAAAATACATGAAAAAAAATCAACCATCTATTGGTGAAAAACCATTTAGCAGTCATTGTTTCACCTTTGCCCTCAAGGCAGGAGGATTTAACTCTTCCTTAATTAAAGGAAGTAGCCATGGCACCAGCATACAGAAGGAGACTTTCATCTATAAGGATTTTAGTTTGCACATGCTGCACGCTACATATGCTCTGGTGCTATGAGGAAGGACTTCTCCCACATTTCTAAAATATCTGTACTTTTTTTTTTTCTCATGATTAATCATTTAGTCTACAAGATAGAAAATATTTGACAAATGCTCAACAAAAAAAATCCATGATCTAAGTCTAAAACCCTGAGAATATAAACTGTACAATGGGCTCATCAATTCAATGTTTAAAGGGGTTTTTAATGTAAACCTGTATCCAACAATTCAATGTGTCACCTCAATTGTATTCCACAAGAACCAAGGCCAGTTACCTAATACTGGACACACACACACACACTCACACATGTATTCCCCCAGCCCCGGGCTCTGATACCATAATGCTTTATGATTATATAACCCGCCCTGTTATCACCTGGACATCCTCACCCAGACTTCTTTCAAACCCCAGAAACACCTCATAAGGATTTTTCTTTCATATTCTCTCAACAACAGCGACTATAGGAAGTAATCCTCTGTCTTTATCTTTATTGTATAAAAGATGTGGCAAGGTGGTGTCTTTTACCCTCCAGCCTTGAATCTTAAGGAAGGTGCCTCAGCGACAGCGCTGCAGTTATTCCTCCCATATTTCCTGTCAGCCTCCAGTGTGCCACCTGAGCAGCTGAGCCTGAGCGAACACTTTGGACTGAAATTATTGTGAAGGGACTGCACTTCTTTCTTGTCTCTGTAATACCTCGCAGAAAAAGCCGGTGACAGCCTGCTGGGAACTGCACCGAGGCCTCTTTTATTTTTTAAAGCTTGTTGTATCGCATAAATTCAGCGGCACAAAAGAACTTTTTGAAATTGCATCTAGTATATCTGGCGTCGAGTTTCAGTTCGCTTTCAGTTTTTTATCGGCCCCTTTGACGTGATTTCAAACGCAATAATATCGGTTGAAGTGAGACATCTGTGTTTGCAGGACGGCAAACTCTTGCCTGATCCAAGATTTCCTCTGGGTGTTGGCCTTCCTCCTTCTGATCGCATTATTGATTTAGATTGAAAAGAACATTACATTGAAAGGTTGCACCTCATCTGTGAGAACAACGCCGGGTTTGGACATCATGGGGAGATTGGCCTGGAAAGCACTCATTAAAAAATATATCAGAGTGGATAATGTATGAAACATTTTCCACCGTTTGCTCATCAAAGCTGCTGTTGAGTGTCAGACCTCTGGAAGTTATTTAATCAGGCCTCACAGTCAAGTCAGACATTGTTCTTGTTCGAGACCACGAGGGCATGTTCGCGACTGGCAACCTCACATGTGCAGTATGTGATAGCCCCGCACGGCCGTGGTCACTCTGTGTGTTAACAGATGATTTACAATGATTCCTTATCCGGAAAGTAAATTGCGGGGGGTATTGAGTCTTTTGTGATGATTCTACTGCAATTTTCCTTCCCACAATGCTGGGCCAATGGAGCGTCCTCTCCTTATCTCCCTGAGTCCTGGCTCGAGTTTTTGAAAGATGTTCCCTTTCCTCCATCTAGCTCTTGTTCAGCCATGAAGATAACAACCCTCCTCCTCCTCCCCCCACCCTCTGCCCCACACCCGCTGACACATAATCACAACCCCGACTGAAGTGTGTATCTCTAAGAGCAGATTCTCATGCTTATAATAGGAGGGCATAGTGCACGCGAGGGCGGATGTGTGTTTCCCTTTGAACGTGTCCTGGGCGGCTGCCACAGCTCCCGGTGCCGTAATGTATTTTCAAAGCAAAGGGGCTTCCGCGAGATTCACAGAGTACCCAAACTCTAAGATTGAGGTGAAAGGGACTACACGCTGTCACTGTCAGGGATGATGTTGTCTTTCATGAAGAGCCTCGCGGCGCCATCAAAAGCCGGGGGCCAACGGCGAGAGCGAGATTTACCAAACAATTACCTGACATAATAAATGGTCAGAATCTGCCGGTGGGAGAGCAGATGCTGGTAAATGGGAAGCATTTGGTTGACATTTTCCTTTGACTCCCTTCGGTGTGCAGACACGCAATGCATGGGGGACCGCATACAGCTGAAGGTAATGTAATAACACTGGCTGCGCACTCACAACTGCATTTCCCTGCTTTGCTATGTATGTATTCTCTTTTAGCCGCCCATGCTGGCACAGCAGCTCGTCTTCACCAAATCTCTTATTCTGTTTGTGAAGTGACAGCGTAGCTTACAGCGACACTTAACCACTTGGAGAAAACATCAGTACGGCGCCGTCCTCGGTCCTGGTTTTGGATTTCATGTCCTCCGTCTCCCCGTGGGTCTGTCAGGATGAAAAATGCCAAACAAAGAGCAGCGAGAATTACCATATTGGCTATCGGCTTGGGTCATCCCTGAGCCACATGACCTCAAAGGTCAACAGCAAAGGAACAAAATGGTTGTGTTAAAGTGTGGAGGCGGCCAAAGTGACATCAGTTGGGGATTAACTCCACTAGTTTGTATCCGACGTCGACATGCAGATGTGAGAGCTCGCCTTTAGCGGGATCGACTCAGATTACTTTTTCCCAGATGAGATTTAAATCAAACCAGTGAGAAAGCGCTAAACAGAATTATAATTTTTTTAAAAAACTCATTTGAGTTTGCCTGCTTCACAAACAATGACTCATATCCAGAGGACGGGAATCAGCTGGCAGCTGCTTCATGAGATAATGTCCATTTCATTCCCAGTTCCAAGACAATGTCTCCTAATGACGTCTGTGATCCCCCTGACTTTTCGCCATGAAGTTGAAATGTATAGCTTTGACTAACCTGGAACTATTATGACTAATAACTACATCACAACAACTATTGGATGGATTGCCTTCTGACATTCATGTTCCCCTCCAAATGAAATGTTCACTTTGGTGTTCCCTGTCCAATATTTTAAGTATTTGGTCATAAAGCAATGACGTTCCCATCAGCCTCAGCTGCATTTTGGGTTTACTGCTAGTAGGTTCATGTCTGCATGCAAAATGAATATGGGAACATATCTGCTTAACCTCCAGTGTGTTAACAATGTCATTCTGAGCATCATGCTTAAGTTGGCATTTGGCAAAATGGCCTCATGGAGCTGCACAGAATTGCAGCAATCACAATGTCTGCTACTCATAAATACTTGTAGGTTTCTCATTTTTTGGCCACTAGTACATATGTGTTCTGAAAAAAAGCAGAGTTGACCAGTTTGCTGAGCAAATCCAAGACTTAGTTGACTAATTTGATGAGACCTTAAAAATTCAGAGCGATTATGATTCAAGCCTCGGTGTTGTATTAAATCCAGTTTTATCTGTGTCAAATAATTAAAATGACAAATCTGCAGCCTGGAAAAAAGGCTTCAATAATGGGTGAAATTAGATGATTAGATAATGAAGTGACGACCATGCACAAGCACCTCCCATCAAAAAGATCATGTCCTGTAAAAAATGTGTGTGGCTTTGTCGTGAAATGACACCGCATCCCACAACAGAGTAGTATGGAGAACACCGCTAACTAAATTAGTCGTGGGTGCGACGGCGGCCGCTTTGAAACGATTCTTAAAAAGGTTCTTTTAAATCTCAGCTTTTAGTTCACTTGCACAGACAATTAAAAGAGAATGAAATCGCACGTCCGCGGGTGACACGCCGCCACCTCGAGGCATTAATTTCGCACCGAGCAAAATCCGTCACTTAGAATCCACACTGATCTTTCAAAAAGTGACCCGTGGCATTTCAAATTCGGCTCCCGGCTTACCTCACCCACCGGAGAGACCGAGAGGGAGAGCGAGCGAGGGACGGTTTCAGCACGCGGCCTTGTTGCTTCTTCAAATAAAATCACATTTACACTGAGGCGTGAATTAGTAGCCGCGCTCCACGCCAGCGGTCTGGATGCAAAATCCAAACATCTAATTGTTACACAAGAAGAAGAAGAGGGAGGATAGATTTGTCAGATCCACTGTCTCTCTGTGTCATTACAGTTGTATAGTGCACTGTGGGGTTTCTGCATGGATTGCACTGTGGCGAGCTAAGAAGCACATACTGTATATTGATCAAACTCTGCAAGCCTCCCACCACAGGTATTTGGAAGCTTAAGCTTTTATTCACTTCCTTTTATTAACCTCCCTGTATGTACAGAGGTATTACTGAACAGAGACTCTGCTTAATTCAGTATCTGTTTAACCCATGTACATCTGAGTATTGCCCACAAGTCATTGTTCCATCAATGCAATTAATTTAGCATAATCAACTCCTATATGAGTCAGTGCACGAGTACATATTTTATATTACAAATAATCTCTTAAGCCATTGTGCCAAAGAGAGTTCAGTCGCGCTACGATGGTTATTCCTTCCTTAACAATGACCGTCCTCCTCTGCAATACTTCTGAATCGAGCGCATCTGAAAGCAGCAAGCGGCCTCACAGGCTCAACTTTTAATATTCACCGACGTGGATATTGTTTGGAAACGCCAGAGAGGCGGCGTAATGAAAGCAACAGGCGGCCTCTCCGACTCCGCCGCCGAAGCTATACATCACGCGGCAGACAAGATACGGATACTTTGTTACCAAGAGTGCTCCGATCATAAAATGTCAACTGTCACTTAGGCTGTAGTGGTTCGCGATGACATTTATCAACCATCTCGTAGTTAGAGGACCTGTTTGCTGTACCCCAAACCAGACAGAGATTGATGAGAGACAAGAGCCATAAATATGTGCCGCAAATGGCTTTAGAAGCAGATTGTTCAAATCTCATCTCAGCACTTTGAATTGCAGATTTATAGGCGGCCAAATGTGCAAACTCTTGCGTCTCAGCCGAGCTTCGAGTGATTAGTGATGATTCGCCTGAAAGCTTCAGATGTGGTCCAGTGGAGTCATCGAGGGCCAATTCACTTTCTTTTCAGCAACCTCTGGGCAGAATTTTCTCTAATATCTAAAACTAAAGCAGAGCTGTAGCCATAACTATCAGATAATATGAAACCGGGATGCTCTGATCCAAGATCCAACTTTTCTCTCCCACTATCGATTTTCAAGCCTCAACTTCAACGAGAACCAAAATGAAACCAGTACTCTCTTTTCCCCAAACCTTACATTTATATCTCACTGTGTGAAATCTATCAGAATCATTTGATCAGGATTCAAATGTATGTTTTGAATTTAAGTGCCAGGGGCTAAGTTGCTCTTTTGACTGCATGCATGTCTAGTGCAGCAATTACTGCCATTACTACAAAACATTCTGAAAATGAGGCTGGAAAAAAGGACAATTATGCAATTGCACAGAAGGATTTTTATCCCGTCACTGGTGCAGCCACTGGTAGCGCCATCGCATGAGAAGCTGATCTTTGATCCCAGCAGACAGCTGACAATGACAAGGTCAAAAGATTAAGCCGCTATATGTCACCAGTTATTTATGTCCCTTTGACTTTGAGATGCTCTTCAAACTCTCACTGACGGCTACAATAGGTCTCATCGTGCCACACGCTGTAAGGACACCAGGCTGCAACGAGAGCCGCTGCAACTGGGTTAAAGTTATTTATTTTGGGAACAGTTTTTCAAAGGGACACTGTTCAGGATGTCGGCGTTGCTTCGGTCACGCGTGCACACTCACTGATGGAGCTTGTAGCATTGCGAGGATCACTGTTATGTCCCCTGGCACCGAAGATAATCCGCGGATCAGGCGACCCGGGTCATAAAAATTAACATTCTGATTAATAGCAGACAGGTTGTAGGCGGGTGCTCAGCAGCGCGACTTCATATTTAAATGTCCAGACATGCGGACAGATTGGTCAGGATTTAATGTTGATTAATGTTTAATGTTCTTCTGCACACCCAGAAGGTTTCACACAAACCAGGTTGAAATTGCTTGGAGTAAAGCAGCCAACCTGATCAATCCTGAGCTCCATCAGAGCTGTCCAAAAAAAAAAAAAGCTGAAAAATTCTGTTTCCTCTGTCCTGTCAAGTTTATTTAAGATTACATTTAAAATGACTGAAAGCAGCCTTTCACCTGCAAAGCTCACGCTGCTCAGCATAATTTAAGCTGGTGCGGGCCTCTGAATTGGAGAAAATAATTCATTCAAGTGGGCGGCAGATGGATGGTTTTATGCATGCATGCAGATTCGGATGACATCAGATTTTTTTTCAAATCCAAAGCGCACTTGCTTCCTTCACCTTGAAATTATCTAAGCATTTAGTGCAAGGGCTAACAAGGGAGGGTTTTATCTTAAATGGTAGCCCATTAAACTATTCAAGAATAGTTGTAAATACAGCTCAAACTGCACGGGTGAAATACATTTGTGATTTTAACGCAGCACTTTCCCAAAAGGCCCCTTTTCAGAAAGCAAGTTGAGGAAAAAAAAAAAAAACATTCATTAACATCAACATAAAATGCTATCGATGCATTTGACTTCCACTCCGAGGCTGAGTGCCAGTTCACTGTGTACCATTTAAGGCTGTGGGACCTGCTCTCTCCCCACATGATTTCTGAGAGCCTTACAGGGCTACGGTCTAAAAAAAAAAAAAAAGTGTTTATTCTGCTGGGCAGGGGTAAACATCCCTTGGGCCCATCAGTCACTGCTAGCTGTTTGAGTGCAGTCCAAGATGGCCTCCAAACACACCACCACCCCTGCCCCCCCTCTCCTCCCTCTCCCCCTGCAGTGAGAACCTGCACGCCCCATGTGATGTTCCAAATGCTCCTATTTGCCAAGAGTGGTCGGTGTGAATCCAACACCAAACTCTCCCCTTCTTCTCAGAATTTGTCATTCCACTGGGAGTTGCGCTCGAGGGGGATACCTGCTGCCACGACACGCAAAGTAAAGCCATGCCATGACCCTCCTGAATTCAAGGCAATGCACCCCATGTTGACCAAATTCAGGCCTGGATGGTTATGCAACAAGAAAGTCGACATATTGGGGTAAAAGTGGGCCTGCCACTCTGTCATCAGTGCAAATTCCACTTCATGAATTCGCTCATTCAGTCGCTCAAAATTCCATCTATTCAATACCTCATTCATCTCATCTGCCTGAAATACATTTATGCATGCATTCTTCATTCACATGGTAAACGACGGAGGAAGTGGCTGAGTCAGTGGAGAAGATTTGCGTATTATAATCTGTCAAATGTAAATCTGTTTCCCAGATTGTTCCAGAGGTGTAAGAAGTGTTAAATCTGCGAATGTATACAATTCGACTTCCAGCTGCGCCGTGTAAAGGAAAGGCAAGTTCATTTGTGCAGCACCTTTTCAGCCAGACAATTCAAAACGCTTTACATAACACATAATAAGCATTAAAAATACCAGCCTCCATCAGGCAGACACATCATTAGAAGCTTTGGGAGCCACAGGTTCCTCTAACGAGAGGAAATGAGACATCCCCCCTCCATTATTTGACCCAGGCCTTGATTATAGGACCAGTTTTCACAGCTTGTCTATTATGCCTTGTTCAAACATGTCAAATCTCATTTAGGAACAAGTCACTTCACCCAGTGTGATAAACACAGGGGGAAAACATGGCCTTTGCAACGAAGCCAGCAGGGTGCCGGCCCATTTCACACGATTTCATCACTGTGTCCATTTGTATTAAGTCCCTTGTTTGTAAGATGACATCCTCGACTGTTCCTCTGTTGAAGGAGATACAGTAGATCACATTATCTTCTTATGGAAGTTATTACAAGATATTGCATGATATTTAAATGTCAAAGAAAAAAACTCACTTTCATTTGACCAGACTCTCAATATTAATAAATACACTATTATAATAAAAAGTCCCTACACTATTATTGTCAAAGCCCATGAAAAATTTAAATATACTTTACTATAGCTTAAGGCTTTTGCAATAACTTTGTATCTGCTAAGCATTTGATTAGATCTGTAAACATGACATAAAGTCATTATAAAATTGTGCGTTGGTTTTTGTGCATTGTAGACATCATAGTTGATTTTATAGCAGCTTAATTCAAACACATATACATTATTTTGTATAGATCACGTCTCTTCTTACTATCAGTACGATAGTGATATTTGTGATTTGCACCTGTAGTTGACCGCTGGTCGGAAACAGGAAATGAAGATCATTCAGTCCGGCCTCCTCTGTAGGACATCTTGCGGCACTACAACATCTTGCTGCATTCGCAACCTTGGTCGTTTTTGGCATCTCGACAAGCAAATGAAGGATTCATTTGCAAAAACAGATCTCAGTTTTTATTTTCCTGAGTTGTGTTTTTTTGTGCGCTCCAGGGAAAACAGTGTTCCTTTATTTATTCAATTATTATTATTTTTTTTGCAAATGACCTCTTTGAAATCTGCCATTTGCTTTGTGAGGACAGCCTTGACTAGACACATGAGGCATCTTATCCAGAACATTTAAACCACTCCATCTGAAGGTTTTGAAGGTAAAAGTATTCCCTCACTGCACAGGGAAACTGTGTGTTTGCACAACTACAGGAAGTACAGCAGGTCAAAGTTTGTCTGTGGTAGGCGGCTGTTTGCCATTTCAGTGAACTGGAACCATCATTCTGTATTTGCCCTGCTCTGATGGTACCGTCGTCAAATTACTTCTGGTTTTGATTGTGCATTCACGAATGGATGATCAGTGAAATAATCAAATGAAATCAGTGAAATAATCAAAGGGAAGAAAAAAAAAAAAAAACGCCTGATTATAAAATCGTCGCTCGTCAAATTCCGACCTTCGAGTTTGACGAGGACGAAGTCTGGTCCAATTTGCGACAGCCCGGAAAGACAAAAGCAACCGAGCAGGAGAAAATCTCAAAGACAAACATAAAAATAAAGTGAATACAGAACAGACTGTTAACCTTGATTGCTTGTTCTGTGTGACAGCCGGGTGAAAAGCATCCTGAAAATACTACAGCGTGTTGAATGGTGCGATAATCAAAGAGGGAGCATTAGAAGACCAAAAGTCATTTTTCTCTGGCACGTACTGCACTTGGCAATATTTCAAGGCAGGATTTCGCCGTTTATGACAAAAACACTCTGAACAACACGGGCGTGCTTAGATTCCTTCAGCTATTCAAGTGCAGATTTAATGACGCGTACACATACACACTTGAATACAGAACCAAGGGCAGAATCCAAACTCTATTTGCAGAGGTGTGGAAGACTTGAGCGACAAGCTCATTATGCAGTTCGGGACATACTGTATCATCGATTAACATTCATCATGCTCAATCTACCTCAAACTCCTTCGCCGCCCCAGCCTGCGCCGCAAATGCAAAGCAGCCCCCCCCCGCTCCCTTTTACTGCCACAGCCATATTTGTAGACAGAGGTTAATGGGAATGGAGCACTGTGTCACTGTGTTGCCGTGTATTAAGAAGACCCGCAGCTGGAAGGTTCAGGACGAGCCATGTTTACCGGGCGGCACCTGAACAGCATGTCAGAGCGATTCGCCGCCGCTCAGGTCAGGCAGTTGGGAACAGCGTTGAAGGCGTTAAAAAAAAAAAAAAAAAAAGCATGCAGAAGGAGTCGAGTGCTGTGATGAGGAATGGCAATTAATGCTGGCTACCATGTACCCCAGCATGGTGTTTCAAGAAGCACAGTCAGGGGGAAGCGTGTTTACAGGTCTTGGAGAGCAACGAGGGTGTAATTTCCACTTTGGGTGAAGATGGGTGGGGCATGTTTTTTGCACAATAGCCACTTTATTAATAACTGTTGCACATGCACGAGATGTGGAGACAATGTTTGCGTGACTGCCACAAAAGAAAATGATCAAAAAATATTTATTCTCACGCAGTAATTAATAATTAGTCGAAAAAGGCTCCAACAAGTTGCAGATAATCTGGAGAAGAAAACACACACAAGGAAACGGTAATTGCTAATGTTCCAGCACACTTAGCTTTAAACCTGTCCAATTAGTGCTGTCAAAACACGGCCACATGGCAATTAACCCTTTGAACCCTTGGCTTTTTTTGCTCAGTTTTCACGTCTTATATTGAGAGACTTTTGGTTCTTGGTGAAGTATGGCACACAGTATATTATTTGAAGGGTGTAAGCTGGCTACTATACATCTTCTTCACAGATTTCATGATTAAAAGACACTTTTTTTTCTTTGTCTGTGGGTCCACAGGTTTTGAACACACAGCCATATAGTATATAAGCATGGATGGAGGAGTGTTTCTGAGCTATAAGAACCATGTCGATTGGATACAGTCTTAGCGATGTCACAAAACATATTGAAGCTCAAAAACTATATTAAAACCACTGATGGAATTTGTCACCTCCATTGCTTTTCTTTCCCTAACTTTTATTTGTAATCATGTTTGAACAGCAGTTCCTGTAACGCTATGGGCATTTCAAACAGAAAGTAAAATGATTACTCCGCAAAAAAAAATCCAACTTCAAAGGAGCTTCTTTTGTGTCTATTGTTGCTCTGTGGGTTTATATTATCTGGAATAGAGTGAGTCATAATGTGCGTGTGACGTCTTGTGTGTGCAGAAGTCTGAGAAGAAGCGGTGCAAAGTTTTGAAACCAATTGTGGCAATCAGGCTCCAAATATCAAATCTAGCATCGCCAAAATTGGTTATATCAGCCAATGAGCTAATCTCCCTCTCATTAGCTGAATCCCTTAATTGGCAATATCTATCACACGCAAAACGGTCATCAGACTATAAAGAGAAAATGATCCACCTACATAGTGACAGCACAGATGTAATCACAGTGTAAAATCCAACTACGTGACTTGCAGGGATATAACAATATCCAGACCTCCTACGAGTCACAGCTGCTAAGATTATGAAGCAGGAGATATTAGCCGACACATATTCACATCCATGAGACTAAATAAAGAAGAGAGGTTAGATTTGTCCTTTTGCTTTGTGATCAATAAGTCATAACCAAAAAAAAAAAAAAAAAAAAATACAATGCAGAGGCAAAGTGCTTTGCAAAACTTTAAAAAAAAAAAGCCTTTACACCCACACATTTCAACTCTTCTTCAGGGCATATAAAAACCAGTGGCAGCCCACAGACACATCAAGGCCGGTGTCAGCTGCCAGGCAGTCGGACTAGCACCGGATAATTGTCACAGGTGCGGTCAAGAAAGTGGGTGTATACATAATGAGGTCAATTCTAACAAGTCATCAATATCAACGAGCAGTTTTTAAATGCCCTAAAGAAGACTGAGAGTTGGAACACGTAGGTGTTAAGCCCACTTAGAAAAGCCTTTGTAATTTTTACAAAGCTCTGCGCCTATTTTTTTTTTTCTATGACTTGATCACAAAGCAAAGTCTAACCTCTCTTGTTTTTTTCTTTTTAGTCTCGTGATATGTCCTTGTATCCGAAGCGCACCTGCTTTTTGATACCTGCGTTCGTCAAGTAGCTGAAGTGCTGGCATCTCTCTATACGTATCCGCATTTACTCACTAGAGAGGCAATTAAGCTTTTGCAATGACAGAAAAGAAAATGCTCTACATGCAAAGTCCACGGAGAAAAACAAAATTAGCGACTAGTGCAGGTCAGAAAGGAATAATCCCTGCACTGATTATGTTGAATCTTGTCTGCAAATGCTCTTTTGAGGAAGTTTTATTTAGATATCTGAATTTGTAGACTAGTTACCAATTAATGCATTTAATATTTAGGGCAATAAAAAAAGTTTCGGTGCTGTTTGATCAATGGAAAAGTTGAAATGGCTGTGAGTTTACCTGACCTTTGAACTCGCTGTATGGTGGATGTTGGCCAATTACTTTGAAGCGTTTCTCCCAAAATAGAAGCAGGAATAATAGTGAGATCGTCTGCAAGAGGGTTGAAAGATAATGTGCCTTTAAAAAAAGAGATAAATACTGTGATGTACACTCATTTTCTTTGATTATGCAGTTCGACTTGAGGACGCTTCAAAACACGGGACGTTAAGTTTTGCAGCGTGGAAGTTCACTCAAGGTCACACAAGGCCGACACGCTGCTCTGTGGAAACCCAACATGAAACCGCTGTGGTGGAGAAAATGTCTGTCTTTGATGCCATCCAACACTTCAGCGTGCAACTGCTTAAACACACAGTTTATTCCGAGGGAAGGACGATGCACACAAAATTAGAACGGCACTGCATTTTGCCTCATTTCGGTTGATCGGCCGAATCCACATAATGCGTGTGATTGTTTACCAAATGAGGATAGTTGTACATAGAATAGTTGCAGGGCAATAAGGTTAATTCTTCTCTCTGCAAATCACCATTTTAAGTGAGCAGTCCAATGAAGCTATTAATGCCTTTCTACAAAATTACTGAGGAGGTGTTTTGTTGTCTGTTTACTGGTGCGTCCTCCGCTAATTCCAACAACGGTTTTTTAACACGAAAATCCCTTGTTTTATGTATAAAAGTTCATTAACACAAGTGTAGGATTCAGGGTTTTTGGAGCCCCCAGGAACAACGCAGGGCTATGAGGCAATTTTGGCATTGTGGCCTGCTCTGTATTGCATCACTGGTCAAAAAAAAGCATTCTTCCCACACACAATAATTACAAAAGGAGCTGAATAGAGCAAACACCTCTGCATTTCTTAGCCGCTAAAATACCTAGAAATCCATTTCAACCAGTCATTTAGCAGTAAGTGTATAGACAAATACAATATGCGTGTGTGTGTGTGTGTGTGTATTTCGAGAGGGCGCTTTTCCTCCTTTGGGGATTCATATTTTATATTTAGGCAGTGAGACAGAAGCAAAGTTACACTACAGCAGAGAAAGGTCTTTTGAAATCTGATTGCAGGCCAGAGTGGGGACATTATATACAGTCATGCACTCACACACACCCTCGCACACACACACACGACCAAAGTGGTTCCAACAAAAAAAAAAAGTCAGGTAAGCTAGGTTAAACGGCCCCTATAGACCGCCTGAATGATTTAAAACTCAAAGGCCACCTGCCTGGCACCCCAGGGCCTGTAATTGCCATCACTACACTGACAGCTCCAAAATCACACAGGAGAGGGATTATCTTGTGGCAAGGATCCTTGTGTGCAGCAGAAGCGCACGGTTGATTGCATTAAGGTGCCCGCCGAGCCCACCCACGGAGGCCTTAAATAAAAAAAAAAAAAAAAAGGTGTGGTAGGTGTACATTGTGTTTTTAAGGTGGCTTCAGTTAGAGGCTGCTGCTAATCAGTGGTGACAAAGATGGAGATCAATACAGATTAGATAGAAGTAGATTCCAGAAAATAGAGAGTTAAACTGGATAAGCTGATTGTTTTTAAAGACAAACACAATGCACAGCAGCATAATTCCATCATCTACTGTCGAGCATCTACACGTTTCCATTTCATCTAATTATTCATTTAAAGTAGCTCTTGTTGCTAGTCACTATCACACACATACAATTAAAAAAAAAAATCTCATTAAACAATGTTTAATCAAAATTATGTCTCCACTTTACATGTTTACATTTATTAATGATTCATTTCTGACAGTGAGTGGCTTTACTGTTTAACGCCTGTATGTTAGCGCTTTGCGTTATTGATTAGTCCACATATATCAAGTTCATTATCTCCTACAGAGTGAACAAAGGCTTTATTGCATTATGAATAAAATAGAACAAAACACAACCTTATTATAAGAAAACAACATTAAATATGAGATTAATATTTGATTATATATTACAATAATCTGATATTTTTTTTATGTGTTATGAACTTTAGTAAATGTTCCTCTTTTCTGTAACTGCAATAAGTAACCAATCTCATGATCAGAACAGCTTATTCTCTCAGAGAGCTCAAATGGGGTCAAGTTGGTTGGTAACAAAATCCTTTACTGAGTTGAAGCCATCATGTACATCCTTGTGCCCAAGAGGATTGTTTTTCTCACTTATTCTCAAATTTCCAAAATGCAAATTCAGTGTACATATCCATTACATGATGACCTATGAAATTACCCAGCTATGTTGAAAGTGGTGCTCCAAATGAACAGCCCAAACACTTCAGAAACCCATTTTTTTTTTTTTTTTTTTTTTGGCAGGGTTGCATTGTTACTCGGCCGCTCTCTGTTCAATCTGCTCCTAAGGTACAAGAACTTTGACAGCGCTCTCCCTGCTCTCAGTCTTGAACCTTTTTCGAGGTCACAATCCAAACGCACTCGCATGAATCTGAAGTTCTCTCCCCTCCACACTCCAAAACTGGCCCAGCATTATGTAATTGCCAACCCAGATAAAGTTCAGACTGATAAACAAGAAGAGTGTGGCAGAATAACAGCGCACTGTGCACGGGCGATGTAATGTGAATGTGTGTTCCAGGTTCAGTGGCTTGCACACACACATTACAGCTGCTGTATTTACGCATAAGCAACATGGAGGAAGATTCAAAGTCGGCGTAATGTGACCTTTTTTTCTCAGTAGCTCGACTCCCATAATCGTCATAATCAAGAGCATGAGAATGTTGCTACCAGCCTTTTTTTTTTTTTTTTATCAAGGAGCTTATTAGCCTCCTAACTTGTGTGTTGCAACATGGATGAAATGCAGAGAAGTTTTCTTAATTGAGATGAGACAAAGGACCCTCTGAGCAGCTCTCTGCACTAATTGAATACTACAGGTTGTTGTCACAGAACTGCAAAGGTTCAAGGGGTCACACCCAAGAAAGCCTTAACGTGGTGGGCTGGCAGGCAATCTCTGATTTGTGCTTGCATACTTTCCAAGACGGATCCCTCTTAAGAAGAGGCCCGAGGTCGTAAGCCACCACCTCATTTTCACCGTCTTCTATTTGCTCACAAAGAATTCCTACAAATCGATCGGCTATTTAGAGCTAAAAGATGATAGCAGCAATGCAAACTGTGATAATTCTCAGCCCTCTTGTGCAGCTGCCCCTGGCATTCCTGCACCTGGAGCAACTCCTCCCATTCTAACATTTCTTCATCGAGGTGGTACAGCTGAATTTACATATGAGCACTTGGATCTTGGACCACATCCAAAACACCAAAGGGCCTTTCTGCTGAGCCTAAGCTCTAAAGCTAAAGGTTCTATGGAGGTCTAGTGGACTCTTCTCACTGGGGATAGAGCATCTGATTGTTTAAGCAGAATTTATGCAGCCTTTGGGCCGGTGATGAGGAAATGATGACCGTGGTCAGTGAGATGGTTGAGTGAGTTTCCAGCTTTGTTAAGATATTAGAAGTGTCTGTGCAACAGTCTTTGGAGAAGTGTTACTTCAGGGTCTCGTTACATAATCGACCAAGAGCAAAAAGTAATACCCCAGAGTAACACCCTGCCGTACCCGAAGCACATCTGTGACATCTTTTCTGGATTTGAACTCTCTCTCTCTCACTTCCTTTGGGGTGTTGCAAGTAGCATAATATTCTTAAACTCTCAGACACTGCAGAAGGCCCGCTTCACATTACAAAGTGAAATGTGTGGAAACTTTTCCAACCAATGGGGAAACAAGTTCTGCAAGATCCCTTCTGTCCCATTTTCAAGTTAGGTGGATTTAAATGGGTGCAAGTTTTGTCTTCTGCTTTTTTTATTTTTTTTTTTATTTTATGGCAGTGTAATTTCTAGAACTTGACCAACATCAGCTTTAATCAAATGTTTGACCAACCAAACAATAATTACACACAAAGACGAAACCGATTTGTGATTGGCTGATGAAGCTCCCTGCTTGGTAACTGTTTTTCTGTTTCTAAACTTGGATCTAGAAGCAGTCCAAACAGCAATTACTTTTGCAATTTACTGCATAAGTAACAAGCTCGTACTGATGTGTGGAAAGTTATAAATACGCATTTGAAAGCGACATTTCAAATACAAACATCTGTTTTGTTGTATGTTTAAATTTTCCTCTGAAAAATAACACTTATGAAATGAAAATGGGGGAAAAAATCCATTTGCTGCAAATTAGAATGCAATAACAAGCTAGAAATGGTATTTTCCATCAATTTACACTGACCTTTCCTTTGTGTTTTTGTACACACACCCTTTGATACATTTTAGCACAACACTGTGAGACCAAAGATTAGGAGCAGGGTTAAAGTCTGGAGTCCTTGACAATGTCTTTAATCAATTCCTGCAACAGTCTAAGAATGAAATGAAGAGTGATCTCACATGTTGTCTTCATTGGGGTTCATGATCCAAGCACACATTTTTGGCTGACACACGTGAGCATGGGGAAAGTGGATGTATTCTTCCACCTGACTCAGACCTGAGTCTTTGGTCATGGATGTGGAAGGCAAGTCAGGGATCAGGGATGAGGAAGCTTCTGCTGCTTTTGTTCATTCCTTCTTGTGCTTTTCAAAAACTTGTCTGTGGGTGACATTGCATTGCTCTTGGAGAATGACTGAAATACAATACAAATAATGACTTATTCTTTTTTTTTTGTGGTGATTAAAAGCAAAGGGTCATTATTTCCCGGCAGCATAAGGAAACCTCTTGTCATTGCACTCTCCTGATGAATGGCACCAGCCGTCTCTCACATGGCCTCGCTGTTTGCTTCCTCCTTTTCTCCACACCAGCAGTTGGCAATTTAGACCGATAGCAGTTTTAGCCCATAAATTACCTAATTTTCCTCCAGTCAGCCCAAGACTACCTCATTATACCTCAGACTTGAAACATGATTGCAGTGTCCACCTCATGGAGTGCCAAGATCCCTTCATCTCACACCCCCCCACAATATTGAGATGAGGTGATGTAAATGCGCCTGACCCTCTTACGCCTCTCTTTATCTAATAAGTTGATACTAGAGATAGGTTAGCCGCTTGAAGGATTGCTGTTAAGCCGAATTAATACATCATAGCAGCTGGATGCGTCATTCTATATGGCGTCCTTTGTGGAGGTTGAGAGGAGGGAATCTAAATCAGTGGACTGTCACGACTCGATGACGCTCTTCTGCGTGGACGGATCTTGTTACTTAACCTTCAACCCTGACTTATATGAATGCAATATGCACATTCAAGGGTCGTGCACGCTAACAGTGGCGCCTTATTCAGAGCCGTGTTCACGGTGCACAATATTAGTAATAGTGCGAAGATGCATTGAGGCTTTTTAACACTGTCAGAGTGCAAGCTTGCATATTAGTAACAGTAAAGCTGGCCACGGAAGTTGCATCAGCCGCTACCAAGAGACACTGAGCTCGAGTTTAAAACTAATCTTCCAACTGTGATCCCATCTGCTAAACCTGAAACTTTATTAATGTGTCAAAGACGATACACAGCCCGGGATTTGCAGCTTTTAACATTAGCTGCTTGTGATTGTGGGCCTGTCTTCGCAATGCTGTTTAACGACCGGCGTCGTCCAACATTGTTCTCTAATCTGACAAATCAAGTGACAAGATCAAAACAGCATTGTCTATCTATTAATGCTTTCTGACTTCCAGGCCTGGACTTCTGACTGTGGCCCCAAGCCCATTATCCATTTACTCAAAATCTAAATTTCCATAACTGGCCACAAATATATTCTATTTTCAAGAAAGGCATTTATTTGGGACTATTTTCAGCTGTGGATTAATATTTATTCTGTGTTGTGGGTATTTAAAGAAGGTGTGTGTGGGATCGACTCAAAATACACCGCAGTGCCCACGTTCATGGAAATGAAAGAACATGACACCCGGTGCAACAATGTGGCTCACTGATGTGTTTTTAATAGCTTGTGGACCACAATGGTACACAGAAATAAGCTGTATCAGACTTAACAGGCAATATTTGATAGATTAGTGTCATTTTGGATTTGGTATTTAAGAATTCTAGAATATCACCAGCCTTACCATGAAATGTAGTCGGCGTCTTCTCCCTTGTCACTGAAACGCACCCACAGACAATGTGCATTTCAAAACTGGTTGTTGAAAGGTAAAACAAATGAAAGACTTTTATTTTTAGCCTTCATGTTCAACCAAGGATGGAAGATCTTGGAATCACAGGCATCTATCCATCTGGTTGTTGTTTTTTTTGGCAATGTTTGGCAGTTGTTCCTTGATTTGCACTTCCAACAGTTCTGTCGTACCCAGGATGCAGAAATGAAATAGGAAAATGTTTATGCCATTTTTACTTTTGCTTGTACGTCCTCTCTCAGATGGAATTTTAACACCAAACATGCAATGTTTTCTAATGCGGGCTTTTGCAAGCACTGCTTTTACATTTAAAGACCCACATGAATGGTAAATACCTCAGAATATATATTTTATACTATATATTACCACATTTATAGAGTGCTGGATGATCGGACAAAGCAGGTAGGAATGAATAACTACTCAGTGAGCAAGACGGCAGCAGCAGAGGGTAATTTTCCTCCTGCTGGAAATCATATAATGATCAGGCGTATAATCACCATTTTAGGCTTTTCCACGAGATGAACACCTCACATCAGTTGACCAGAACGCTCCATTTTCCCTCTCCTCGTCTAATTGGAGCTTCTTCAGCCCTTGATATCTGATCCTGGTGGATGCTCAGCCCGTGCACATATCCAGCAATCCCAGTTAGTTTGTGATAATGCACCATGGGAGATGGTAAATGGATTGCAAAGATGCAAATCAGTGCAAATGCAGGATCAGTTTTTTTTTTTTTGTCAGGTTAACCACTTCTTTCTTTGCATCAGACTAATTGAGGTGTCTGTTCTTTAGTTTGATACATGTGTGAAAAGGTGGCTTCAGTTTCTTTTCTTAATGCCTGCATCCACTTTGTTCACTCCATTGGCTGGCAGTGGATTTCTGATCAAACATGACCAACTGAGGTTTCCATGTAAACAGCATGGGTTTGTTTGCATTCATAATTTAACTCAAATAGAGTATGTTAGACCCCAGTATGTTTAATTTATTATGTTTACAAGGTTACAGTATTTATTTCCCAATTTCAGCACAGAAGTGGAAATCAGCCCGCGCGTCATGTTGAGCGTGTTTGACTGCCTCACCACGGTCACGTGCCTCCATGAAGTTTACTGCAAAGAGCAGTCATTATTTCTAATAGTAATCATGCGATGAGAAAGAGGGAACGCCACCTGCATCGCAAAATCTTTTCTCTTACTTTTCTCCAGCGACCTAATCTTCTCCATAATTGATGAGTTGTCTGCATTCAAATTAGAACGGAGTCGCCATCCAGACTGTTAAATATAAAATGGAGCAAAGTTGCACACTGTTCAAGCAACTCGATGTGTTGGGTTGCAACCATTTGTGTAAGAATGCTCATCTCATTTACCCTTGTTCATTTCAATAAGCACTATTTTTTTATAGTACACTGGAGGTCATGATGCCACTGCCCTGTAACTACAATCAATGAAAACCGCATGTTAAAATATCTATGATGCCTTGCATAACAATGTGATTCTGGCTAAAATTGGACATGGCAACACAGAACTGCACCTATCTGTTGTGATGAGTGTGGACGGAAAGGCCCGAAAGCAAAGCCCGATGCCAAAGTTTCAATTAGATAAATAAGTCAGATGTACAGTATCTAGTGAGGGGACACTTCTTCCTATCGCACGGCCATTTTAGCTGATAAGCTGGCTCTATTTTTTCCCCTCACATCTTTCCTAAAGCTGTATTAAATCAATATCCAGTTTGATGTGTTGGCAGAAAAAAAGTGTCTCTGTTGGAATTATCTTCAGGTATTTTCCCGTATTATGCGCCTGCATGTGCAGGACCCAAACGTTCAGCTTACCTCAGGTCCACATTGCCTTTGTTGAACCCTCTGGTTTGTCAGCTGCTTTTCTCTGGAAACAATGCAATGTTCATGGATAATTCAATTTCGACTCAAGGGCACTGAAATATAAAAGGCACTTGAGGCCACTTATGCCATTGTTACAGTGCCAACTAATGCAGATCTTAACAAATGTACTGCCCAGACAGAGACACGGATTTCAATTACCTAAGGGAATAGATGGCAATGGCTCTTTGTGAGGACGACATAAAGGGACAGAATTGGTGTGGTGAAGTATTTTGTGTGACTTCAGGAAGGTCAAGAGGACACGAGTTTAGTCAAAGAAACAGACTTTTTTTTTTTCTGTCAGGATGAAGGAACGTCTTCGGTTTGAACTCCTCTCTGAGGCCCGGTTGTGAATGCGCAGCACACATGACAGCTATCACAGGCCTATCATTGAAGCATCATTGGCTGTCTCAGCCTCGCAGCCCTCATTCACATAAATGTCACAGCGATGCTCCTGCTGACTGAGAGTATAACAGCTCCGCGGAGAGGAACAGGTAAAATAAATACATAAATACAGATCTCCGGTGTGAAATATGGATCACGTGCGTGGTGAGTTGGAATAAATCACATGAAAGCGCTCCCGTGTATTCATTTCAAAAAAAGCATGCACATGGTCATCAGCATCAGCGCGGCAGGATATAAAGAAAAGCACTCCAGGGGGTACAGGATGAGGGTTGTTTGAAAAGAAAAACCCCTTTAGCTAAATTAAAGTATCCCTCCCAAGTGGTGCAGATGCACTGTGAAATTTAATTACAATTCCTGCAGCCTCTGCTGAATTACTTTCACTTGGACACTTTTGAAATCAAAATAAATAAATGTAGGAAAAGGAATGAAAGGACCCCTCGCTGAGGTTCTCCGCAGGAAACGCGTCACCGCCGCCATTCTGCTCGCCGTCATCCTTCAAGGCAGGAAGACTTAATGAATTATTTTGCCCCTTGTATCTCCCACCCTTTGAAGAAGGGGGGGAAAGTTTAATTGACACTCTGTCTCACCTTCCCTCAAAGAGGACACACCGTGTCGTTCTCCAGGGATCCTCGCATTAAATGAGACAGAACAAAAGGAGGGAGAAATTCACATTCTGTCGGCGCCTCGGATGTATCTAAGCATCACCAAAAATTTCCTTCAAGAGGCATAATTGGAGCAAAGACAATTGTTGAAAGTTTTCTCGCAGAATGCAATATTACCTCTGAGTCTTTACCTTGAGGCACCCCGCACATGACTCCGAGGTGAGTCAAAATGTGCCAAAATGCCCTCATTAAAAATTAGACGAATTAAGCTGCATAGAATAATCACTGATTTCGCTGCTATATCCGAGACACTTACAGGAATGAAAACAGGACATCGCCGATGGGTGATGAGGCTGGCTGAAGCTCTGCGGGCTCACTTGATGTCAAGAGACACTGCTCTAGCCTTAGCAGCTACGCCAATCTAATATATGCAAATAATTAATCAGGCCTCTCTCTCTTGATCTCATTCTAACAAGTTGCTTTTGACACAGTGGCAGTTCCCAAACGAGTCCATTAACGCACTTACCTCAACTTCATTTTCAGTGATGTTGACATTTTTGCATGAGAAGTCTCACCCCGGACGACTCCCTGGCAGGGGACTTTTCTTCTCGCCACGGTCGTCACACACACACACACACACACACACACACACACACACACACTTCACTCCTTTTCTATCCCTCACGCCCACACACACACCGAGGCAGAAAATGATCCCGCGTCCCATAGCATTAGCATCTCCGCGGACGTCAATCACGGCGAGCACTCTTGAAACGCTCATCGACAGCTTCCCTGCAACATGGACGTGTCCAGCCTCATTTCAGCAACATCAGTAACAATCCCATGCTACTGTCATTAGCACTAATATAAATCAACAAGAAAAGCGCATTTCAGATGGGGCCTCCCTAGTTAGACGCCAGCACTGCGGCTGCATAGTTTCCAGCTGAATGAGGAGCAGTGGTTTTTGTAGAACTGCATTACAGTTTTCTAAGTTTTTTAGTGCAGTAGTTAATTCCCATGCACTTATATGGTCAGTTCAATGGGAAAATGTATCTTAAATAATGCTTACATAGTAGTAGGTCTTGCATTTCCTCACGTTCCTGTAAACACACATTCCTCACAGGCATAAAAACAATTAAGACTCCAAACTGTGCAGCAACTAACAAAAACTAAGGCAAGAGATCTCATTACTCCCCTTTTACTGTATTTGCATTGCCTCCCAGTTTATTGTTATGTTACGAATTTAAGGTTTTCCTCTGAATCACTGTGGCCTTATTAGCCTTCATGCAGCCCGGGGTCCTCAGACATGACCCTGTCCGCTCTTCCCATGTCAAGGCATAACATTTTTTAACTGTCAGCTTCACTGTGGAACAAGCTGCATCAACATCCAAAGAATCAGACTCAGCTGTAGGGACGTGGTCAAAAAAGTGCCTTTCCTCATCTTCTTCATCTTGTAAATTTTAAAGTTGGTGGCAGCTGAAGACTTCCGAGCACGCCATTGTACCATTGTTATCTCGCTATGAACTGGTTGGTTTCACATGTAAAAGATCTGGAAGATATTTTTCTAACAGTGAGAATATTGTGTGCTGAAAAACTGTGCTGAGATGAGAATACATCGAGTGCCTCCTTTCCACATCCCCTGGTAACTAGTCTTTATTAGTACTGATGGACTGGTCTGACTGCGATTCTGTAATTTCACAAAACCTTAGCAATCCTACCTCACCGATTTGGGGAAAGGAGTAGTAACAAGGTTTTGGTTGGGCGTGGGGATTAATTATTGATGTTCTTGGGTGCACATGGAAAATTCAGCTCCCGATCCGTCCACTTATTTTTTTATCTATAATGATCGTCTTTGCCTCTGAACAACAGCAGTGAACGTAAGCTGCTTCGACAGCTGGGATGGTGGTGATTCTTAAAATAAAAGAGACACTTTAACACAATAAAATATTCTTTGCAAAAAAGTGAGCTGAGAAACTGTAACAGATTAAAACAGCTAAAAAGATGAGTCCTATTCCTAAATGACTTTGCCTCCCACCCCTGCATGGAAATCCACAGAGGGTACACCAAATAGAGACGGTCATCTGGGAACAAGATGATAATTGATCACAATGATTATGAATCGTATGGCTCGGGAAAATCAGTCAAAGTGTGACAGTGGACCAGCTGTGTGGCTGTTTCCTGATATAAAAAGAACAGTTTATTTCCACTAGAGAGAGAGAGAGAGAGAGACAGAGAGCGGAGGCGTGGAGGATGGGATGGTGGGGGGGGCAAATCCACTATTTTGCTTTCCCCCAGCTGCCTCAGCTGGGCTTTACAAGCTGCAGCTGGTATAGTTGATCAAAGCGCATTATTATTATAAACTGTGTTTTAGGAAGCAAACGCAAACAAAGGCATAACCAGGCAATTGATCTGTCATTCCGCGGTACAGTATGTGGTCCGTGTGCGCGAACGGAGAGCATCCAGCGCAGATAAAAATAGGCGATGGAGAATATTAAGGTGCTTAAGCTACTTCTTCATGTCTTAACTCAGTGAAATCTGAAGAGACAGACATAATGCGCATATTTTTAGATTCAGCGCGGCTTTCTTAGGGTGTCGTTCTCATTACCACGCGGAATAAACGTCAATCAATCCGCTTAGAAATCACAGAAGACTCCAGAACTTGCTGGGATGAAGTTTCATTGTCACGGTTATTCAGAGATATTTACGTGCATGCATGGACACCAATGCAAAGAGGAAGCGCTCATGATGAATTCTGCATTTTAATGGTGCCAATTTGACAAAATGTAAACAAGTGTAGGCTTTGTTACAAGATCCATTCATTTGCTTTTCATGCACTATCAGTAAATTCCTTAACAATGTTTGACACATGGAGTAGAGGTGCTGAGGTTCACAGGTGCACTCGACCCAACATGTAAGAGGGTAGGAGGGCAGGGCAGCACCCAGGAGAGGCTGGCAGCTCATCACAGACCTTCCACCACGGTTAAGACTTTCAGCTCCTTCTGACCCTCTTGACTTTTTACGCGGAACCAATTCAAACACAGGGAGAGCGTGCAAATTCCGTTCAGAAAAGACACAGCCGGAATTCAAACCTCGCTGTGAGGTGACCGCGCTTAATGCCGTGCCGCTGCGCCGCACAGCGTTAAAACATTAATGGGAAATTTAAGAAGTCTCAGAGAAATACAGAAATGTCAAACACAATAATTATTGCGCTGCACGGCGGTGACAAGAAGGCCCGCTGCGCCGCAATCTGTAAGACAGCTGACTCTGAAACCTGCATGAGCCAGGGATCGATTCCTGGCAGTGCCCGCCTCTCCATGCCTTTGGCCCACCATCCTGGGTGGATAGAGAGAAAATATGTGTGGGTTTTCTAATGCTTTGCAAAAGAGAGATGAGGAGGTGAAGCTGTAATGATTGCTGATCTCATGGTGGTTGATCAGGGATAAAACATTCCATGCATGTGACGTCACAAACATCATTTATTTTGGTTAAGCTCAAAAGCAGAGCTCAGTCGTCGAGCAAAACCGCACATGGAATTGTTAGGATTCTTAATATGAGCTAATCAATTTTCCCTCAAACCTTTCTCTCTCTGGCATCGGCGTGTGACGACGCCACGATGCGCATCCATCACGCAGACGTCGCTCCGGCAGATAACGCCGGGCCTAATGCGTCGCCCCGACAGGCAATGCACCTCGGGTTCACGCCGCTCGCACAAATCAAGGCGAAAGTGCTCATCTGGAGAGAAATCTCGCTTGGAATTGCTGTTGACGTGCAATGTATCATCATGTGCGACAAACAAAACATCTGCCTGGCGAAGGGATTTAAAGCTGCCTGTCGTGCCATGTAGGCGAGCTGTACATCAGTGTAATATGTGTGAGCAGGGTGGAGGTGCTTTAACACAGTAAGTGCATAGCTTAATTACACTTACGGCACATGAGATGAGATTGGAATGGTAATAGCCTTATAGCAGATCAGACTTTAGCTTATGTTTGCCAATACTCATTTGAAAATAAGTAATTATGTGCACGCTTGTATGTTTTTTTTAATTGTATATAATTTACCAGCTGCCATGAAGTTAATATCAAATCCTTCATTTTCAAATAGTACGTTATTAAAATGAAAATGTGCAATTCATCCACATTTGAAGCTAACAAATGACAGATGGAAGCAGGGATGGGGCTGAAAGGGTTAACTTGTTTGATTGATTCATATATTTAAACAGCGCCACATGCTGGCCTCATTATTGCCTCACAGCCAGAAGTCCCTGGGTTTGTAGCTCTCTGGTTTTCTCCAGGTCCAAAGATGCAGGTTGGGTTATTTATTGACTCCAAGTTGAATGAATAGTCATGTCTGTGTGTGTCAGGACACCTCTCATCCAATGCATGCTGGGATATGCTATAGTCCCTCCTAATGTAAAAAAACAACCAAAGCGCCATATATCTTTACAAGTTCTTGGACTCAAATCTAAATGGAAGAATGATTTTTGACCTCTGAATTATTTCCCCAGCTCTGTCACAAAAGCTTTACTCTCCAGCGATGGGAAAAAAAACAAAAGCCGCCGCACAGCAGCCGTGCACCTGGGGGCCGTTTTCATTGTGCTGTTGTGCAGCGTCTTCCTCTTCTTACCGTTTTATGTTCCCTCATGAATCCCTTATGTGCTCTCAGGAGCACAATCAAGAGAGCCTTCTGGGCATTTCGCAATGATGTATAGTCCCGGGGAAGTGCAGAGGCGAGGTATCTGTAATACGTGATGTGGTGTTGTGATACGGCTAAACAAGTCCAAGGTCGTCCATTGGTGATTAAGAGACGCCGTCGGCTGGAGCTCGAGATTCTATTCAAGGTTTTCTTTAAATAGTTGTCGGCTAATGGCAAATCAATAACTGAGTGGAGGGATGATTAAACATTCCGTCTTTGACTAATGACATTAAAGCCTGAGCTCCTCATAGCATTAACGCTCCTCACCCTCAGAGATGCGCCTGGCACATTTGTAGCTCAACCCAACACAAAAATTTTAAGCAGAGCGCACGTATGTCTGCAATCGCACGAGGCGAGAGGAAGAGGGCTAAAGGTGCAGCAGATCAGGCTGCATATAAACGGCTCCATCTATTTTCAATTAAAAGATGCCATCGATTCGGGCCTATTGGTATGCATGGGAAAACAGCAGATGAGTGAGGAGTGTTACTAGTTGTTTTTGCCGCCGAGAGGAAAGTGAAGGGCGTTCAAGCAGATCGAGCCGCTTTGTACACACGCGTCTTAACACAAATTAACCAAATTATAAATAAATTTGTCATACTCAGGGTGGGGGGATTCCGGATAAAGGGAGATTAAGGGTAGCAATGCGGTAAACAAAGATAATCCTAATGCTCAATAATGCAACTCACCTCCCTCTCAGAGGATGGAATATATTTGTAGCCACTTATGTACAAATGATCTCTGGAGGCAATCACTCCCTGCGAGTGAGTGAATCAGCAAGCTCCGAATCAATGTTTCATTATATCGTACCATGTAATCAAGAGTATTAAATATTCAAGTTCTACTGTTAGTTGCAAAACATTTCAGGAAATAATCTGCTTTAATTCTGACCTGCGCTCGGCAACTGGCCAACACAGGATACGGTCTAATTTACGCAGAATAATCATCATTTCCTCAAAGCAATTAGATTGATAATGTTATTAAACAGGCGCTTTACATCACCATCAGCGCTTATGTCACGCCGAGGTCTCACTCTTTCTCCCCCTGTTTTGTGATTCCAGCCATCACGCCCAATCATAATGTACATTTATTAGTGTCAAGTAATGGTAACAAGCATTTAATGGATATGTGCTGCGAAATCATGAATTATTCATCCCCGCTAAGACAGTGTTAATGCCTCGCCCGTCACATTACACAGGACAGAGTAAGTATGGCTGACAGCACAATGTGATTATTAATGTTCTCAATGATTTTCTATGCCAGATTAAGCAGATCCATACACAAGGTTTTTCAGCGTTATCCACATGTTTATCCTCAATTTGCAAATTGCTATTCATCACATGGAAGATGTTAACATTGAAGAGCTAATTATGTAACTTCATCAGTATTAATATCTCATTCATTCTCTTGTTCATGCTTTCGTGGATTAAGCCGTGCCCTAAATTTGGTTTGATGACATTTTAATGTAGTGATGTTAAAGATGCAACAAGTAGGATTTTGGTGCTGATGCAAGTGTTGGGGTTATTGAGCTTATCCATCTGTGAGTTACCTGAGGATGCTTCACTAGACGCCGGCATTTCTAAATTTAAACCAGAACTCTCTTTTGAGTTTAGGTCTGAAACAAATTCTTCCATTCATTCCTCCTACCCTACCTGTGTGTGTTTGGCCAAGCTTTGCAGAAAGAATGGAAGCTGGAGGAAACCGCTGGACGAGCTCAGTAAAAGGTGGATTTCAACATTGACACATTCTCTGTATACACAGGAGAAAGCAGTTAGCAGTTAACCAGCAACAACTGGATGCATGTGGTTGCTCTGATTCATATTATTGTTGTTGCCATAAGGGATCAGAGTGATGGTAGTGATATTGTGGTGTAATTGTGTCGAAGCCAAATTGTGCAAAAAAACATTCTGCTCCAGCTTCACGACTCTTGACCAACTGGTGACTTGCAGAACAATAACTTTGCACATCGTTCATGCTGTTTTGCATCATCTGGTTTCAGCTGTTGCAGCTATGGCCACACACAGTTTTGTATCTCCTGACACATCAGCTTTACTGTCCATTAAAGTGACTCATGAATAATCAGCCACTGATGCTGAATTCTGAATCTGCACAATTTAGCTAATAAAAAAAACACAAGCATATAAACTAGTGAGCAGCCTTTTATGCAAAAAAAAAAAAAGATTAGGTTTGATAAGAATTACAGAATCCATCTACATAATAATGAACGCTTTCACAAAAGCATGAGTGATATTATAATCACAATCAGAACCAAAGTAATTCATAGCCTCGATACAGCAGCATTGTGAGGCTGTAAATGCGGCAGCCTTTTCATGGAGGCATTTTAGCGGCTGAAAAATTGCTGATTTTACCCAAAACGGAGATAATAAATCAACAAAAGTACCCCAGAGTATTTTTACCTAATGTCCAATCCGTTGATGGATTGTACCAAAGTTATGTTCAGGGCAATTAAGTGTACAATTTGTCATTGAATGTGCATGTCTCTGCAGGAACGGGATCCAACAGATAGGCTTGACTGCTGAGAGCAGGACTTCCTGTTTGGTTTATCTTTTAGTCGCATAATGGTTTCGTTCATTTTAATAGTTGCTCATATTCAGATCGCAGTCACTATTTGATAACGGTGCCTCATTTGGAGTTTGTCTTTAGTTTAAGCCATAACCACATCAGGAAAACAAGTGGAAAGAGACTTGTGTCCGTTTCAGCAGAGAAATAACTTTTTGCATGGTTGACAAGCAAGTTTTTAAAAAGTGCAAAGGAATAATTAATGTTGCTCGAAGCGATGAAACTCCTCATTTTCAGTGAAAATGCCACGGAGAGACAAGGCTGAACTCGCAAACAAAATGGGAGTCAGAGGTGGGGACTTGGCGTAGGATTAATGGCCGGTGTTGGAGGCCACTGGATCCCTATGACAAAGTAATGAAAGAAAGACGTATGGCTGGAGTTCAGCCTGGCCGAGCTCGGGGGCCTCCATGCCTGACAAACACATTATGTGCCAGATGAACTGACGGGAGCAGAATACAGAAAAAGACTGTGTTAGTGGAGGAGGCGCAGCATAAACTACACTACATAAAAGACAGAGAGATCAGTGATACAAAGGCCAACATTCAGATTCCCTCCAGCGTGGAGCTTGTTAGCTGCATGAAACCAGCATTTTTTTTTTTTTTTTTAGTGCAGCACTATTCTAGTTACTTATTCATAAATGCCTTTTAAGATAGTGTATTGATATGATTTTAAAATTTGATGCAGAAGGGATTTTTCTGTGATGATTCTCTTAAATGATTCATTTGCAATACTGTGATTCGTTTATTTCACTTGAGGATGAATAAAATACTCGGACTGCATTTGTCAAACAGCACATCTTTGTGTGAAATCACCTTTAACGCGAGAATTTCTCAGAAGGCACGTGAAGACCAAGTCAGCTGTATTCGACGATCTATGGAGTCATGTTAGTTGAACTTTTAAGCAATTCTCATACCTTGTGTTCTTCAACCTGTAGCAGCCATATGTTGTACAAAATGCAATATTTGTGGCAGGTTTGCATCACTATAATAAGTTAAACATGCAGCTTTGCAGTTACTCAGGATCCTGCATCTGTTGAATGTCGCTGCCTTTATATTATAACTTAGTACCTTGTCACAGTGTTGCAACACAGAGCAATCAATGATTACATCATCATTTGTTAATGTCCTTAATGTCGTGTCATAAATGAGACAAAATGCATCCAAGTAAGAGTTAGTAGTGCGATGCCGGGCAGCTACAAGACACAAGAAACATCAGAGGGTAAGTGCACAAAGAAATCCAGAGTGCTAAAATGTTTTTTCCTGCAGAATAGTGAAACATTTAGAAGCATTACAAAATAATGAGGGGCCTGTTGCCAGCCTCTGTTATCCTCTCCCAGCTGCCCAGGAGGGACAGGGCGCCGTTCTCTCTCGTTGCCCCCCCCTCACCTCGGCATTAGTAGCTGGAATGGAGAGAGCGGAGTGGCAGCAAGGTGCCGCCACTCAACAGGTCACAACCCACTGCCTGTGTAGTGTGTGTTTGTGTGTGTAGCTGTACATGCTGAGGACCATAGGCAAGACAAGGGCTTTCAAGCCCCTTGCACCCTGATGGAGTAGATCAGGTGTGGCAGCGCTGCTGTGTTCTTACAGAGTGGATGAAACGGAGTCTGGGCCTCAGCTGTAGCTTTTCAAGCCAAACCTGATTTGGAATACTCCAAGACCAGGGACCCTTGCAAGATAGTATTTGGAAACTTTTAAGTTCTGCTGTGGATTTTCAGAGTGTACTGACATTTATGGAATTTAATGTTTGCAAAAGTTCTAAAAACACATTCGCTATACCTCCCATCCATCCATTTTCTTCTGCTTTTTCGAAGCCGGGTCATGGTGGCAGCAGGTGAGCAAGGTCATCCTCTCTCCTGCAAAGTTGTCCAGCTCCTCCTGGGGGATCCTGAGATGTCCCCAGGCCAGATAAGATGTATAATCCCTTCAGCATGTTCTGGTGATCAGATGCCCAAACCACCTTAACTGGCTTGACTCTGAGCTCCTTCTGGGTGTCTGAGCTGCTCACTCTATCTTGAAGGGTGAGCCCAGCCACCATTTGTAGGAAGCTCATTTTGGCTGCTTGTGTCCACAGTCTCACTTTTTTGGTCACTACCCAAAGCTGTCGACCATTGGTGATGTCTGGAACATAGATTGACAGGTAAATCAAAAGCTTCGCCTTCCAGCTCAGCTCAGCAGTCCAGGACAACACCTGCATTAGTGCTGATGCCGCACCAACCCGCCTGTCCATCCATTTTACCATTAGCCATGAACAACGCCCAGAGACACTTGAGCTCCTCTGGGGCGGTAGCACACTCACAACCCAGAGGGAGAGAACCATGGCCTCAGATGTGGAGGTGCTGATTCTCATCTCAACCACAAACCACCTCAGTGCACGCTGAAGGTCACAATTTGATGAAGCCAGCAGAACTGCATCATTTGCAAAAAAAGCAGAGACGCAGCTCTGAGGTCCTCAAGCTGGACACCCTCCTCCCCACAGCTGCCCATTGACATCCTGTCCATGAATAGCAGAGGCCAACACAGTACGTCTTTAAAATGCTGCAGGTTGTTTTTTCAAGAGTTTGGGTTCTGTTTGTCACAGCCACGGTCTGGGCTATACACTCCAGTTTTACTGTGTACAAAGCCACTTCATGGGGAGTGGGTGAGTCACTTGTGGCCTTTCTAAAGGGAGTGGATTGCATCCCTTGGGAAATTAAGGAGCTTGTGTAGCACAGAACAATGCAATTCCTGGATTATCAACTGTCCCTTTCGCGGCAATGTTCTGGCTCCAAAGAAAACTGGAGATGGGGGACTCACTGTGTGCCTGCTTTCACACAATATGTGTTTTGCACATACTCTGATCTGTGCGCTTGCATTGAAGAGGTACTAACACTGGTCCAGCAGGGTAATAGGCTTACCATGCAAAAGGTGCAAACTCTCATGTCTGTGCGGATTTCAGGAACAGGAGGTACCTCTGTTTTACAAGGGGAAAAGTAAGAAGTAGTGGGAAGCTAAAAAAACGGGTTATTGCTCCTGCACCATTTCAAACTGTGTAGTAGCAGGCAGCCTGACTCTAATGGCCCAGACCAGTGATTTGTCCTGTCGATCTACACAATCTAACAGAGTTACACGTGGTAATCAAATCTAAGAAAACACTGGCGAGTGCACACACACCACACTTTGATCTCAGCTCTTTCTTTCTGGCGTTTTTTGTTAAAATCTGGGAGCCATTTTCCAAAAAAACAAATCATCTACAGAACATGTAACAAGAACGCACATTGCCACAGAAAGAAAAGCATTAGAGGGACAGTGATGGTGACATAATGCTTCATTGTTGCACTGGTACATTCTATTCATTCCAATGTGGTACTACAAACTGGAATCCGCAGTACAAAACATTTTTTATCTGCTACACAGCTCTGAACAGGTTCACTGGCAACGGCAGTAAACAGGTGGACAATGGTGAGGAACATATTACGCACTTGGCTCATAGATAAGTACTATGCAATTGGCCAATAGATCAGAACAATAAGCATTAAAGCAGAGCAGCAGGGTCAGGGGGAGGAGGAGAGAGAGATGAACTCAGCAAGCCCTGGGCATCTTAATGATGCCCAGCAGATACTGTAGAGAGTACAGTCGGAGAGAGGAGACAGTAAAAATGACTCAGTGCGTGCCCATGCATCTGCCCTGCAGCACAGTAAGATGAATGGTCGGGAGAGAAGAAGTATATATTTGAAGATAAAAGAGAAAAATAAAATATGACATCGGCGCTGCCTAATGTTCTACTTACTGCAAACAAACAAAATGAAAAGCCGTCACTGAAGAAAGTCAAGACGAGATTCGCTCAGTGCACAATAGTACAACGAGCGCAAGAGTGGTTTTCAGCTTTAATGCTTTCTGACGGCGATTTTCAGTGATTATTTCTTGTATTTTACATTGTTCCTGGTCTATGTGGCGAAAAACCCTCCTGGCAAATGCATCATGAAATCCTTTATCCCTGAAAGACTTTTGTGCTTAGTTGAGTTTAACAATGGCTCGCGCACCTGCCCATTGATGTCACAGTGAGAATTATTGGTATCAATTATTTCAGCCTCATTAAGTTACAACCTAATATTATGGCTATCATGACCTCTATATATGAATTATAAGGCTTTGTATATCATTACGTCTCCTGCATCCATTTCACAATGGTTTTCTTGTGTTGGAACATTTCACTGTGTTTTAGCTTTGTTTTCCCTTTTCAGTCGACACTGAGGCAGAGATGGTCAGTGCACAGTTAGCTCAAGTCCACTTTGAATGAGCAACATATATTTTCTGAAAAGACCAGTCGCTGGTTAAATAAGCAATAATTTACAACAACCAGGTTTTCATACAAATGTAGCACAAATTTTCACCTCAGTGGCGCTAAAGCTTCAGTGGACAAGTTTTCTGCACTTTATAATTTACTTGCCAAGTTTGCTTTCATTGCAATTTGTCGCATTTTTTTCCATATTTCTGTCAATCCCACTGACATGTGCAAATTGAAATTGCACATAAAATCAGGTGGAAAGAAATAGAATCAAAGTGTTATGCAGTTTGCATTTGAGAGATTTGAGATTTGTGCTTTTTGCTTTTGGCCTGAATTCTGAGAAAATGCTTATTGTTGCAGACAGCTATTGTTAAATCTGGCCAAGAATTGTAGTATCCACAGTTTGAAGCTGCTATTGTTTAGGTTATACTTGCATATACTATGTGTCTTGGTAAATCAAACGACTGCAGCATGATTTGTCATGCATTCATATCCACCTTAGGTCAGCTTCACGGGCAAAAACAAAATGAATAAATAAATGTACTTCTGACCAAATTGCAAGTAAGCATGCTGGATATGCTGAAACTGAAAAGCTGCAGACAAAATCCCAGATGATACGTTTTTTGTTATGATTGCGTGACATTGAAAAACAGAAAAGCTGAAATAGAAAAAGGAACTTTTACAAAGGAAACAATCCAAACACGGCCGAAGGGTTTTAGGAGGGATGTTTTTTTTCTTCTCCACCTGCTTTGGGTTAAAATAGCTTTGGATAAGACATTATCAGAGCAGACCGTTGTTATGGGTCAGGATTTTCTTATCGCTTTGTAGGAGGATCTCCGAATCATACAAGTTAGCCCGTAGATTGGCAGTTCCATATCCCTGCAATGAATAAAGTATAAGTCTCAGTATGAAATCAATTGTTTGTTCTCTGTTGCATCTCAGGCAGAGAGAAATTGTTTTGCCTCGGTGACTGTCACCGGTTTCACAGTTCTTTCATTACCTCTCTGTGACAATGCCGCCGCTGACAGAGAAACGCCTGAAACTGTAATGAGTGTAGATCAATTTTTAATCATTAGTTTGACAGTGATGATACAACACCCTTTATAGCGCTTTGCTTTGTAGAAGGCCTGCTGTGTGCTTTTTTGCAAGAACTGGGGAAAGATGAGATTCTATTCTTTTTTTTTTTCCATAGTAAAATCAAGAAGGAAAGTACTTTTATCACAGCAATAATAACCTAAATTATTAGTCTGTTTAAATGAGAGAATGCTTTTGTTATTTAGTCAATTGCAGACAGTTTAATGCCATATAAAGTTGGAAAAACAATCTTAACTCAAGCTTGTTTTAGCTGCTGTTTCCAAGGTCAAAAATGAACTTTTATCAATATAGAATTATTTTCAAAAGAAAAATGCAAAAGAAAAAAAAAACGGTCTCATTCTGCAGCCTCCCATGATGCTACTTATGCAAATGCAGCAAGAAAAATACCAGAAAAGATAAAGTACAGGGTTTGAGCCAAGCCAACATCGGAGATCCCGACACTCACGGGGGGGGGTCCCGCCAATTTTACACCATTCATGCACATTCCGCAAATGCTTGCCTGAATGCGATTTTAATCACATTCTCCAACAGAGGCGACGACAGATGAAAAATAAGCCCCTTCTGACAAACTGCGGCGACGTCTCACTGCCCGACTGCTAACAATACGGAGAAAAAAACAATCGCGTGAGTGGCAGCCCCACAAGACAGCAGCCTTCACAGGGAAATAAATTGAAATTTGAAAATAATATGTCTATTTCGCATCACTGGTGGGAGCAGATTCATTTGTTGCTTTGACAATCTGTTATTTGGAAACAAAAAAAAAATATGACTTCATTTCACCGCTTGGTAATCACTGTAAACACAAATGTTAGTGTGTGTGTTGGTGTGTGTGTGCGCCTGCTTGCGATACAGTATGTCAAAAGACAAGGAACCCGGGGGAGACAGAGAGAGAACTGCTGGCTGACCCCATAGTGTGCCCTATAACCATGTCGGAGGAAAATGAACATCAAAACAACTCAAGATATGCTTGGGCTAACACGTCGGGACTTCAGCCTGCTTCTCACTGGCACTCCCCAACTGTTGGAACCGACAACCATTTTCAACTCATGTTTAATCGGTTTAGAGCCGCTCATGCGTGTAATGCACATTTATCATGAATGAACAATGCCGGCCCACCCACCGAACACAGTAGCTCGTCGCCCCACATGCCAAAACATCCATTTATGTTAACCGCAAAACAGTGTCGTGGTTTTTCATGTTTTTTTTTTTTTTTTTGACTTCATTTTGACAGGCTTATCCTTTCCCTGCACTTTCATTGTACAAATTTAATAATGTTGCTCAACACTCAGCTAAAGGGGGCAGAGAGTTTCTGCTCTGGAGGGATATTCATCGTCTGCCGGCTGAAGTATGTGAGGCCTTGCCCTTGTTGTCGGCCCTTATAATTACTTAGTATCTCTGTATTGAGGTCACCATGACAAATTCTGGCAGATTATTTTATGGCTGTTTTGTTTGACTGTAATTTGTGGGGGAAAGTAAGATATTGGAATTTGAATACAACATGACACAAGAGCTAGACTGGAAATTGAGATCTGAGAGAATTCTGGTCCGGTTTTGAAGCTGACGTTCAGACTGCAAGCAAAAGTGGCCAGATTTTTTATTTCAGTTTTTTTTTTCATTTATTATTTTTCTATTTTATTGTGCTCATGTGCCTCTGATCTGTCTTGTTCTGGATTTTTTTATATACGGTCCTAAATCAGACACAGATCAGATTTTTGCACTGCAACCTCAGAACGGTCATCTGGAGTTGAGTTGATGCTTTCAGTCCGGCGTTGGTGTCGTGCCAGGAAGAAGCGTCATTCAGGTTTGAGAGATGCAACAGCTATTCCAGTGTCATTAGGTCACATCCAGAGCAGCGTGTCAGTCATATCCGTGACGGGATGCTTCAAGTTTGATATAATCCTGTGTATAAAAGTCTGTTCATTTTCAGCACCTTGGACAGCGGCTGCTGCAGAGTCAATGCTCGTTGTCACATATTTGATGCAGCCTTTCAATCTCCTTTTCAAGTCATCCTCTCATGCCATCCTCTCAGTAAGTCACTCACACTCATGAGTGCCATCCTGTCCCTGTCTTAATCCCAGATGCAGCAAAAAGGCTTGTGTGGTTTGGAGGTCACGCTCGCACAGTACTGACAAAGTGAAAAAATATGGTGGTACCTTTATGTGTATTTCATAAATTAAAGTCCCAGTGCTTTCTAAGTATCCACTTTTCATAGCTTTGGCAGCAAAAAAACCCAAGACTATCACCACAATAATGTGATGCACTGAGTGTTTCCGTGACGTCACGCTATGCGGCCAAAGAAGTGAAGCAAAGTCTGGAACTGTTGGGCGAAAAACAGACTTGTCAATCATTCATGAGTACACCGCTCTCCCCTTACCACAATGTTAACTACTTTCGAAATATAACCTTGTTTATTTATAAATTATGAATCGTTACTCGAGCCAGACCTTGAATCCCTACCACAATGCGCTGGGTTAAAATATTTATTTTTTTCCTCAACAAATATATATTTGTATTTTCTCGCTGCCCAAGCGTCTCTTCTGAGGTTCATATCCTGCGTGTGGAATGAAAACTATGTGAAGATGACTCACTTGTTTTGTCTGTGCGGACTGGTGGAAGGTTTATAAGACTAGACGCTCTTTTTGTAGTCTTGTCCAGACTTTAATCCTAGTTTATCCTATTAAATATCCTTTCCCCTGACAAGTTTTGCTTCAACAGCAAAACAGTCTTTTGACCCCCAGGAAGATAATCTATAGACCAAAGCTCTCATCTATAGACTCTGCTGTGATCTTTGTAGTGATATTTCCTGGATAAGTCATCTCATATTACCAGGGTCATTAAATCTTCCGCTATTGGCTGCTGTGCTCCAGCCTGGAGCAGTAATAGCCTCCCGGTGTCAAGCTGCGAGAGGCTCACCTTTGAACAGCCCGGCATGGGGCGGCGAAAGCCCTTTCATGTCCGTAATCATGGGATGCATAATCATGAAACGGCCTTGGATTGCCTGTAATGTTGATGTGAAATGACCGAAAGCGGCTGCGGACGAAATGAATGAAGACATTAATAAATTAAGAACTTTGAACCCCCTTTTTTTTTTTTGCAGTTATTAGAATTAAGTTGTACAATGAAACATTTCCCACTATTTGAGAGAAAGTGCATTAATTCTAATACAGATTTGGACTTTTTATTTTTTTAAATTGTTCCTCACAATGATGTCTTTATATCATAGTGTCACTTTTTTTTTTGGATTATTGATGTCACTCATCCCTGGTTCCTTGCATTTCAGCCATTCACACATCCAGCCATTCATAAACTTCCTTTGTGCAGACAAAAAGCAAAAAATAGTCACACTCATCATAATTCTTACTTACAATTTATGTCAAATTTTATGATTTTATTGATCTGTAGATCAACAGTAGCCTGTGGCTTGTATAAGACTGGAAGATGGGCGACCAAGTTTGTATTAATTAATTCACAGTCCTTGGCTCTCAGGTGAGCTCAGGTCAACTTTCCACAGCTTTGTACTTCCCCTCTCTCATGGGTCAATCACTGTACTCACACATGCTTGTACTCTGGTGGTAACCCGCCGCATTGAAGTGCTTCCAGCCCAAATTCCTAAATCACCAACCTTCCAAACACCCACTTATAAAAAGTGAGAGGGGCAAGACCGCACTGTTGAATAATAGAAGTCACCACTTGAACAAATTTAGGCGACTTGAGTTGTTACCATTGTTGAGGTTTTGTTCAAATCAACCATGCAGCTCCAGCCCACTGCTATTTTTCCTCACCTCCTCTGAAATAGAGCTTCAGGAGAAAACACAGCACCAGCCCACTTATATTTCTCTTTCTTAAGACATGAAAGAAGGTTATGGTTGTAAAGTTCAGAGAACCTATAAAGGAGCTGCTTCTTTTATTTTTTTTTCCTTTACAGCAATGAAAATGAGTCCATCCGTTTATTTTATTGTTACTTCAGACAGAATGGAGATAAGACTGCTGAAGAGAGAGTCTGCACTTTGACTCGGTGATGGCGCACACCTGTTGAAGAGAGCACATCAATGCACTCTTCAGCTCTTTGCAGATTTCATTTACATGAGATTGCGACTGTAAAACAATATAGTGTGTTTTAATTTGTTATAAGACATTCAAACCAGTCACTATTGCTGCCTGGGTTCAGCGTAGCTCATAACATCTGCACATTACTTGTTGTGTAATTTTAATCAAATTGCCTTTGCTATAAAAATAACTATGTTGTGGCAAAACAGGCATCCTGACATTTTTATCGCAGGGGTTAACATTTCTCATTTGTCGAATGCCTCTGACACACAATTCCATGAACAGCTGCTGTCGTGTAAACATGAAATAATTAATCTGATGTGTTAAATCCAAGGAATAACACGAGCTATCATTTCTACAGGAACATGAGTGTATAAACACTGGTTAAATATAAATACATCTATTAGTGTCCTCCATAATGAAAGTGATTTAATGGGGGCGTGCAAAAACATATAAAACTACTAACTAAACCCAAAACTATGACACAAGCCAAGCATCCGAGGAAATTCCATCCATATTGGCAGGTCACAATTTGCGTGTTATATAATTCACTGTTTTCCTCAATCAACCACTTTGGACATTCTTGTCTTGTCTGTCATTAATAGTGGCCACCGTCAAGTCATAATTTATGTTCATTGTTTGTGGGAAATCTGTGAGCCTGCAAAACCACTTGGATTAGACATATGTTTTGCATAAGCTTCGAGAAAGCAAAATCTGTATTCCACCATTTGCCCTTAATGTGCGCAACTTCTCCCGTTTCAGCAACTTCATCATTCTTAATTGATGAAACATTTCCACATGATCTTGACTTTTCTCATAACCTACAATTAATCTGCTTTTACAGTCAGCAGCTTTTTTTTTTTTTTTTCCTTTCCACGAATGATAAAGTCTCATTTATTGGCACAGGTACTTAATCTTAGGACTCATTGGAAACATCTGGTTGATGAATGACTTGCATGAAATTAAACAGCAAATGAACACAGAGGGTGTCGCGGATGATCGCTTATCGCTCCTGGGGTATCCAGGGTAATGAACACATAAATTACATGATGTTTAGGCAAAATGAACGCTGCTGCCGCTAACATTGGTATGTTTGGAAGGGCGGTGTCATGTTAGGCCGATATGGCTCACCACAGGTACGCAGAGAGGAAGTAAGGAGGACCAATTTCACAATCTGTCTAAATGCAAATACTGTCGGACAAATATTCAATTTCGAAGCTGAAATTTTTTGGTTTATGGGATTTATGCAAGAAAATCATGCATTTTAAAGCAATGATAACACTCATGATCCACTTTTGAAAATAAAAAAAAAATGATCATGTCATTGCTTCATGCATGTTTACGCAAGTGAAATAGAATATTCACAATCCATATGCAGCAAACATCACACGTCCTCGCCAAAGGTTTTCGAGGGTTCTTCTCAAGAGCTTATAAGTCCTCCTTTTAGGAATCAACGTTTTCAACATGTGCTCCATAACATGACAGCCAGTGTCAGAAACACATTAGGAGGTGATTGGGGAGTAGAAATCCTGTGGTTAGGATTCATTACACACACCAGGGATAGCATGAAGCGCTTCATATATAATGCGATTTTTCTAGCCACTGGGTCCTCTCACTTGTTTACCCCCGGAGCATAAAGAAAGAAGAAAGGAGGAAGGGAAAGGAGGAGAGGAAAAAAAGAAACAGAGCTGAGGAGAAGTTTGCTCGAGGCCTTTGCCACGGTTTTGTGTCTTCTGGCATTTGCAATTAGCACCAGGCTGCGACTGACACTGAGAAACAGATGCTGTCCATCCGTTTGTCACGACGCTTATTTCTCTCTTTGTCGGGCGGAGATTGTGCCCTCATGAACCGTGTGTGTGTGTGTGTGTGTGTGCGTGTGCGTGCATCCTTCTGAGCAATGGAGCTGCCCTGTAATGAGGGTATGACTACTTGTCTTCAAACACTGACTGTTAATTATACTCCCCTTCATTGTGTGCGCATGTGCACTTGTGTGTGTGTGTGTGTGTGTGTGCATGGTGCATTAAAAGAGAGAGGGAGAGAAAAAGAGGGAGGTGTAATGGGAGAGAGGGGAACAAGGGATCAAACGGCAATCTAAAGCTATTCAGCGGCTTATGACACACACATGATTGGGTCACAGTGTACAGGATGGATTAATAGTCGCAGGCCATTCCTGAAATATAAATGTTTTCACACACACACATTCACACACACACACACACAACAGCAGGCATATGCTCAGTTTCCTTTATTTTTAAGCCGCACAACGCCAGATTTTTCAAACATCCCAAACAGCACAAGGGAGCTGCAACAAAGGCAGGGACGTGGCGTCGTCAAAGATAATTGTTAAACCGTGAAGCGTCGTAAAAAAAACTCCTCGCCTTAATTGGCTCTATTCTTCCAGTAAGTAAGTTGGAAAGTGGCTGAACAATGAGCGCGCAAAGAGGTATGAATGATTTATGGTCAACACTTTTAATTTTAAATCAGTTGTTTTTTGCGGTCAGCAGCTTGGTGTTAAACTTGAGTCATTAATTTGTACTCTGGGCTATCTGTTGTGTAATAGCAAATCTGGATTCACGTTGCTCTCAGCGGAAACATTGAAACCCTGAACGCATGCAGACACATCACGCACATGTACAGAAATCAGCTTAACTTAGTCTTTCCCCTGTTGGTGATGTCGCTGATGTCAATCATGCAGGTTATTTCTTATTAATTTTATTATGTTACAGATTATTTTATAAAAACCAGCTGCGATTGAACTGCTGATGCAGCCATGCGGGATGGGCTGCAACCAATCGACCACCAAGGCTCCAAAAGTGTTTGCCTTATTTTAAAAGAGGGTATCTTGTATATGAAGTTTTATCTTATATCAAGAACCTGAGAACTTTCTGTGCAGTCCTGTTTCCAGAAATTAATTGAGCTAACTTCAAAGACAATAGCATTTCAAGCATCTTTACCTTGAATGCCTGACAATTCCTCTCTTATATGAAGCTTTGCAGGCTTAAATCTAAGTCTTTATTTATTACAGACTAAAACTAAGGGGCTTAAAATGAAGCCTAGATCCACTCATGGAATCCAATGTGATGATATACTTTCTATTTACGTCACGAGACAAGTATGGAATAGGGATATTTTCCTCTGCACACTTACATGCGTGCTGGACAATATATACAGATGTTGATGCATCCAGCAAGGATTGTTGTTTCTTTATTAATACTGTCCTAGAACATGTATTACCTCTCCAATGGAAATCATTGGTATCGCTGAGTAGCCTTACTCATCCTGAAAATGACAATATGTAGCATGCTGGATTAAAGCAATCCCACAACTCCTCTAGGGTTAAAGATAAAACCACTTGTTGTGCTTTAGTACAGTGGCATTCATTTATACTTCGCATGATTGAGGACATTCTTGCAGTCCAGTGTGAGGGGGTCCAGTTTGTGTCGTTAGGGTGAAGATGATCCAGCTGGTTGATCAAGTGCATGCATCAAAAAGGACACCCAGCATATTAATGCAAAAACATGTTTCTGAATGTAATTGCTTCTCTTAGCATAAATCCTCTGCAGGGCCCACGAGGGACTCCTGTAATGCCTGATTAGTTTGGGGCCTCTTCCAAAACCAGAAAACATATTAATGAAATTTTGTCATTTGGATAAAAGGTAAAAAAAAAAAAAATTCTGGGGCTTGTTAGAAAACACTGCTGCTCCAAGTTGTTGAACACAACTATTATGTTTACCGTCCACACAAGGTTTAATCTTGCACGCTTGTATTACAAGTGTAAAATCTAACTAGCCCATCATGAGGCGTTTAACGCTACCAGCTTCTGTAATGGGGCTTCGCTTTTCATAATTTTGCAGGGCGAGAAAAAAAAGGGATGTATTTCTTTTTATATGATTTCGCACAGCCAACATTTACGGCCATTTATGAACCCACTTTCCCCCATAAGTCACAGCTCACATTGTTAGGTCCAGCACCAGGTACGGGGAACCACTTCCACAGCCTCCGCACAGTAGTGAAAGATTAACAAAGTGTAAATCAAAGTACTTTTACACATGAGGCATGATGGGTGAGATCAATCACTGCCGGACATTGTGGACAAGCCTATTACAGCAAGTGCCACATGGTGTAAATCTTTCTCAGACAGAGGCGGCGGCGAGCTTCGGGATCAGAATTCACGAGTGAATTATTGCTAAATTATAAAATTGCACAGAGGAAGCAAGATGAATTATTTGAATAGATATAAATATTCAATGAAATGAACTTGATTTGGCTCATATGTACAGTCTGATCTCTTCCACAGCTCAAAACCAAATCTTTTACATAAAGTGTGAACTGACCTGATATCACAACTGAGTAAATTCCCCTTTGCCTGCCATTCAGAGAGACTTAGGTCTATTACGGCTCTATAGGATACTTTCCACCAGTGTCTCTTTGACAGAACCATCACTTTAGGTCCATTACTCTCTGTCTGCTCCTTCTACCAATAATGCCACTGCAACCATCGTGCGGGAGCTTGATGGAAAATGAGATGCTTGTTGGCAGCTCAGTGCAGCAATACTGCGGTGACCCGTAACATGTCATAATGAAATGGAAGGAGGAGGAAGCGACGGGAGGAGGAGGAGGTGGAGGAGGAGCATGCTTGATCAAAAATTATTTGCTGAGTGGATTGAGCAGAAAAGAAGGAAAAACCATAGTTTTTTATTAATATTTGTTTTTTTTTTGTTTGTTTGTGAATGGCTGAAATTGTGAATAAGCTTGGATTATGTTAACAGCGCAGGTGTCTGGAATGAAAATGCTGAAATGCCACCCTACTAGAGGATCCAGTATGTACAGTAAAAGAATATCGACAGTACTCAAAATAGAATAAAATTCTCCAGTCAGAAACAATAGAGCCATATTTTTGTTTTCAGTGCAGCCACAGATACGTTTCTGATTCTGTGGCCACTATAGTTTCCAGTGGGTTTTCCAGCACTGTGGGCACATTTTCCAGTCCAGTAGCACACTCGATTGTCCAGTTGTTATAATGGTGCATATTTCAGTATGTAGTGTACCCTCAGAGCCCACGACCACTTTGGGAAATCAGGATCTGCTCATTCACATTTTCAGCGCCAGCAAACGGCATGTAAGGGAAAAATAGTAAGGGGTGACAAAGCTGAGCGGCGCTGTCTCCGATGATGACTGCAGCAAGTTGGCAAGGCGTGACAAATAATGGTCAAGGGGAAGCCGGTTCAGTAGTTCAGTGCAGACGGGGACAAAACATGTTGTGTCCAGAAGTATGCTCAGACTGCTTGTACTGTCAAAACAGAAACTTGGCATCACATCAGTGGCGACACTTGTAACAGATCTCATTTTGATTTTCAAACAATGACTTGCTCAGTTTGAGGTCGAAGTTGCATAAAAAGTCAAGAAAACATTTGTAGTTTGATTTGTAACACTAAAGTAATATAGAGTCATTTTTATTCTTCTTCTTCCTGTTTAGTGATCTCTGACAATAAATATTTATTCAGAGGTCGAGAGTTCAGTTCCTGGCCTGGAAAGCATCCAAGTGTTTACATGTTTTACTGGAGCTGAGGAAACAAGGCACCAAATCCAGAGGCATCAACTGTAAAACACGAGAAGGGAGATTCAAGATGTCTGTGGATGACATTCACCATCACGGTCACTTTTACCCTGAAGTTCTTTCTCACCGCGGCGTGGCAGGAGTTCAAGTTCAAGTTCAAGGATGGATCGACACCGGCAGACCCGGCTTTGATCTTCGAAGCTGTGAGTTTTGCCGTGTTTGTTGTTTGGCTGTTGATGTTGCATGTTGGCTTGTTGAACTTGATGTTAGCATGTTGCGTGGCTAATGTGGCTGGTGTGTGTTGTTGGAGTTAATGTATTATTGAGAGAGAGTCAAGAGAAATTGTGTTAAGCCTCATTTGAAGCCGACTAAACAATGAGACTGGCAGATTGGACGGTAATTGTTTTTCATGTTGCTTTTTGTTGAGCTAAAGTGCAGCGCTACCTCAGCTAGCATTCACTTTGTTGTTATACGGAAGCCCAGTGGGATCCTCACTGTGTGTGTGTGTGTGTGTGTTGCTGCTATTTGTACATTTACATGAAGGTCACAATACATCTACATGTGAAAGAGAAATGATCAAACATGCAGCAAATCATTTGCTTGGCAATGTTGTGCTACTTTTGATTAGCACCCGGCCGCTAGCTCGCTCACACCATAAAGCCATAATGTTAGTGGCCCACTGAGCAGTGAAGCAGAGGCTAACATGGCTCAGATTCCTGTTTGAACACATGTGATTGTAAAGTATTGGTACAGAAGTGATTATTGTGTTGATATTCACAGTCAAAGTGTGTGATCAGTCAGACTTGGCTGCCTAAAGTCAGTGAGCATGTGTTTAACAATGTAGGATGTATGCTGAAGGCAGATAGAAATGAACACAAAACTGAGTCATTCTGGTCCTTGAGTAAATGAGATAACATTGGCAATATATTTTAACTTGGCAGAACGCACCCAGAAAAACTCGAGCAACAGTTTAGAGACAGTTTCTGCCTGTTTTGTTCGAAGACTTTCTTAGGCATGATATACTGCTCGCTTTTAACTGCCGTCATCCATCTTCTCAAGATAGTTGTGTTTTTGAATGTCAAGATCGCAGAGACCTGCAGTTCGGTTGGGTTTTCACTAGCAGAGTTGAAGGCTTCAAAGTCTGAATGAAGCGCTACTCTACAACTTCAACCTGCCCAACGAAAAGCCATTAGCATGAATATGTTACGTGTGAACCACACTCGGTTCAGTTTTTCATGCCAAAAACATTATTTTTTCAACCACCAACTAACTTTTGGCTTTACTTTAGCACTTGAATGATGCCTTCATCTTGGTAAAAACCAGCCAAGTCCTGCAAGTACATCATAGTTTAATCCAAGTGATAAACATGAGTTCTGGTTGAGATTTTGTCGAGCTATTTCTAAAATATCCTGACCTAACACTGCCTCTTTTCTCCTCTTGGCACAGCTAATAAAAGTAACCCACACAAGTGTGATCTCTCTCGCCCTCGATCTCACAGTAGGACCAGAGGAGGAGGAGGATTCATGCATAACAATCTCTGACTAAAAACATCCGATTACAGCTGATTCATCTCTTCCTCTTCAAGGTCCACAGAGGTTTACATCCTCACAGCTTAATCACATTAGGTCTCCAAATAATCATGTTTGTGTTGGGCCTTACGAACATGCGTAACAAAATACCAGAAGCGCATTTGGAAGGCTTGATTCCACTTTCTTGCAGCCATTCCTCTCGACCCTGGTGAACAGGCTTTGCTCGACACAAATAACATTCATTGCTCAATTTCCTATGAAGTGCTAATGTAACGTCCATCCTAAAATGAGATTATACTACAGTTTGTTCTCCTCAAGCTCTTACACAGTTCAATCAATATGAAAAACTTCAACGGCCTCAATAGCTTTAACAGGTTCCAAATATAAAACACATAAATAAATGGTCCAACTACCTCTTAACACTCAAGCAGCACAGCACCTCCAGGCTTCCACAAAATATGTCCCTCTAAAACTGTAGGATCATGCATTTGCCCTTTTGTAATCAATACTTCTTGCAGCTGCTACAACATGAACGGCTGCACCTTCCCCACATGTTCGCTTAATTATGAACATCCCACTCAGAACAGACGTTTAAGCTTAAACGCTTCAATTGCAATCTTTATATTATGTGTCAGTTACAGCCTTGTTAATAAATGTTAAACGCTGCTATGAATTGCAAATCATTTCCAAGCAGTGCAGTAATGGAGGTGTTTAAATGCGAGGTACGCATCCTTGTTTGTAAAGAGAAATGCAGGATTGATTAGACATTTTGTGCTTAAATTGTTCATCCTGTAGCCATTAAAGTATACCTATTGTGAAAAGCTATAATGCAAAAACAATTCCACATAATGATCGTGGCGACTGTTTCCTTTTTTTTTAGGATGCATAGATAGAATATGATGCACGTCGCTGCATTTGCTCTTGTGTGTAGTGAGAGCAATAAGAATAAAAGGGAAATCCTTTTTTTAATTCTATGTGCGATCAATGTGAAGTGCAGTATGTATTAAAACTAACTTTTGGGAGATAAACATATCACAGTTGGCAATGCAACATTTGATCGAACAAAATATGAAAGTAAGTGAAGGAAATTTGAAGGTGGCCGTAAAGCAAAAACATTCAAATAAAAAAATAGATGAAAGGAGAAAGAAGGGAAATCTGCATGTCTGTTTTAAGAATGAAGAAAAGAAGTGTATTTTCAGCCTTTGTTTAAACATGTCAAAATATTCTACTGCCCTGATATTCTCAGTGAGACTGTTTCATAGCCCGAGGTCACAAGTGCTAAAAGATGCTTCACAACTCCAGTTGAAGTTCTCGAAGCGACCAAAAGGTCAGAGTTGTAAAATCTTTAAGGCGTTGAAAATGGTGTACTTCATGAGCAGATCATCAGAGGAGTCAATGAACATATACAATGAAACATTTTTGACTGATTTCTGCAGAAGCTGAATTCTAAAAAAGTGCATCACATCCATAAGCCTATTCTGTCATTTCAATAGAATGAGGACTTCCTTATAAAGAGATATAAATATTATGTTTTCTTTGCACACTATACCAAAAGAGATGAAGTTGGTTGAAGATCAGAGCCTTGGGGGATTCCACTCACTAAAAGCTTTAGTTACTCTCAACCAACCAAAGTTCTCCCGTAGAAGTAGAAATAATCTAAACCAATTAAAAACTCGACACACATGCCAGTGCACTTATGTAGCCCATCAAGAAGAAATTTCATCTTCAGCTGTATTAATTGCAGCAGTCAGGTCCAGCAGCATGAAATCAGCTTCTTGGAATTGGTTTTGATTCTCAAATCACTGGCCACTTTCACAAGTGCTGTCTGTGTTGTAGTGGGCCCGCGGCCCAGTATGAAGCCTTCCAAAGATGTGCTACATTTCAAGATAACCTAGCTGCTTGAATACTACTTTTTCAAGCATTTTCACAAGGAAATGTTGAGTTCAAAATAGACCACTAATTACTGTACTATCTGCTGAATGATCAAGGATGGTTTTCTATTTACAGACTTTGGCTTCCGTGCAGGGAGAAGGGTTTTTTTTTTTGCCAGGGGGAGTGGACTGTAGTGTGAATGTTATCTGATGGGCAGCTGTAAACAGCTTTATTCCTCCTATTGACTTATTTTTTGAACTGGTGGAGACGAAAGGGTCCAGAGAGTTGAAGTATTGACATGAGCTAACATCTCTTTAAGTAAAGAGTTAACACAGTTAAAGATGAATACATTCCTGGGCACGTATTGTGATATGTATTCTCTAAATTGCTGTATATATTATGTAGTTTATACAGTCTATTACAAAAGATAATCAACCAGGTGTCTTTGCAAAGGTCAGATTTTACTTCCTTAGTTTCAGATTATTCAGCACCAGGTTCAAGTGGATTATTTTAAGTTATTATTAGTTTTGTGTGTGTGCACATCTTCATGGGACTAAAATGGAACAAAGTGCTCTGTGTCATCGATATTTCTTTCAGCATGGATAGAGAGATGTTTACTTGCAGCTTTAAAATTAGGGAGACTTTCTCCTTGGTCAAACATTCATGCTGAAGTCCACATGTGCAGTATTTACTGATTTGGTGGAGATAGGGAAAATGACAGCAAGCAGGATGAGGGTCAAGGCTTGAGGTCAGTGAGTTGAATTTCTAGCTTCTGGCTGATGTCACTGCTTCAATAGGCTTTTTATTTGGTGTAAATCTGCCACTCACTCAGGCAATAGCTTCACATTTTATGTTGTTAAACCAATAGGTTCTCGTCTTAATTCTCTTGTTTCTAGGTTAAGGGCAGTGTTTTTATGTTACAAATAATTGTTAGGCCGTCCTTGGCCACAAGAATAACATCTGAGGAGTATTAAGTTGAATAGTATTTCCTTTTGAAATAGCTCGAGCTCTTTATGGAAAACACTGTCACCAAAGCTCTGCAAACAACCTGTGAGGGATTGCAGAGCGCGCCGCAATTATTCAAATGGGTACAAGCCATATTATCCTTGGGATGTTGGCAAAGAAGAGAGAGTACATAAAAATAAGAAAGTTTAATATAGAGCAGCGAGATCCAAGACTCTCTTCATCTTAAAGAATATATTAAATGTGAAAACAGCTAACTGGAATCGTGAACTCAGAGCTCATAAGGAATTCTTCCAAGTTAAATCAACTTTGGAGAAGTATGTGCATATACAACAAAATCCTGTCCAGGACTGGAAGCTGCAGGATGTACGCTTGATTGTATGGTAGTCACACTCGTGGGAAGCCAGATGTGTTATTGCACAAGTGTGTTAATAAGCAGCTATACTGTATAATCAATTACCAGACAAGCATGTGTCTGCTACTTTTACTCACAAATGGAAAAACGAGAGTGTTTCACAGTGGGTAGCCAGCATTACGGTGTGTCAGCCTTTTTTTTCCCCTGCCAATTAAATCAATGTTCAAGCTGGGAACAAGTGTGCAGAAACTATTAGACGAAGTAATGGCTGGAACTGAAAAGTCAATCTGAATCAATCTACCAATAGAGCGACTATTCGTAAATAGTAGGAGTAGTGTGGTTATTATTATTATTTTGACATTTTCTAAAATGTAGGCAACCTGACTAATGCTCCCATGTCTCGGAGACAAATAGACGCACAGAGAAAGTGAGATCCTACAAATTCCAAACCAGTATTTCACTCTGCAAACATCCACTCAGATCAGGCTTCCTTAATGACATTAAGTGTTACAGACAGTTTTCTATACCAGGATGTGTCTGACTCACTTTATCTGAATGCTGATGAGGCAGCAATGGGGGCGTCCAAGTGGCATGCTGATCTGGATAGAAAGAGACTTATTCATATGCAGGCCTGATAGCGACTTTAGTCAAACAAAGTACATCTTTCCCTTCTCCCCGCAGTCTTTTAATGACTTGGGGATTTGTAGATAGAAACAAACACAGGGAATAAGGCTCCATGATGGACCCGTAATTGTATTTCCATTGCTGAAAACTGTGTTTGTTTACGCCGATCTTATCTGGGCTTATTAAAAATTCACAATCAATATTACCGAGCATTAAGAGAAAACGTGGAACGCATGTGAGATTAAATAGGAATGCAATTCCTATACAACCTTGGACCTCACAGGAAGAAAAAAAAAAAACATTTTCCCACTTTAGACATCATAACACTCAATATCCCCACCCAGATGAATATAGTATTTAACCTATATAAAATCCTGATAATTGCTAATTAGCACCTGTCCAGGGGCTTTGCATCATGTGCATAATTGATTTGAAGTATCATTACTTCTTGTTTAACAGGTTTCAGCCAGTCAGAGCTTTTTTGGCAATTCTTTCACACATAACTCCAAACTAAACTACGCTCCATTTCCAACCGTGCCTGGTGTGAAGCAGTAACATAAAGAAAGACAAACATCTATAATGTATTAGTAGCTGTCCATGTAGGCATCACTGAAATGCCATAGAACCAAAACAATCAATCTGTCCATGTAGGCATTATAGAATAATCAGCGACATGCAGTAAATAATGATCCAGTGCCTACCTGTGCTGAGCGATGTTTGCACTGCGCCGTGAATAAACACCCTCTTTGCAGACATTCTGAGAAAAGCAAACCTTTTTGCCGAATAATTCCTGAGTTGTAGAATTAGCAGCACATTAATAAAAGTTTGAAGCGCGCTGCGAAAACCTAAACACACACAATCCAGAAAATGCAAATACACTGTAAATTGTATTGTGTGAGATAATGTGATGTCAGCCTAAGCCTCAAACATATGTTTAATCAAGCGTAGATTTGATTAATTGTGCACTAATGTAACACACCCTTCTTTTTTTATAATTCATAGCATAAATTTGCATTGTAAATCGATTCATTTTCACTCCGGAGTATCATACTGGAAAATTTGCATCGTTAATATCCAAGCTTAAGCAAAGGGGCATAATTATGTGCGAGTATGCTGTTTGCTGTCTGATTATCGGACATTTACAGCTTTTGTTTGCTTCTGCGGACAACAGCAGGTCAATATATGTGCCGTCAAAAGATAAATGATGTTCCCCATGTGGACACCCAGCTATGAGTAACCAAGCAGATAACATTACAGTGTACACTTACCCTCTTTAAATCAGTCAATTAACTCAAAGGCACACATACCTGTCTGCTTAATTGTGTCCCCAATGCTTAATTATCTGCACAAATTTTAGGGAGTTGAAGCCTGAATCTGGCAGATGTGAAAAAAAGGAAAAAAAGAAAAAAAAATACTGCTCCGGCTTGTTAGTGCTTGGATATTGATGTATTATGAAAGGCGAGATGCTCGATATAGAACTATTTGGAGGTAAAAATGGCCACAGAGATCAAACTTCTTTCTTTTGACTTTTAAAAAGAGACTGTGTGAGGGAGAGAGGGGGGATGTTGGCCGAGTGCTCACGTTCATGTTTTTTGGCATAATAGCTGACGCTGTTGTTCACAGCAAATTACAAATACACAAGTATGCTGAATAATTATTTTCTAACCTGCCAACATTAACCAGCCAAATGCAGGGTGAACAGACAGTAAATGCGCGTCTGGATTTGCTGCCAATTTATATACAGTATAATGAAGTGCATGATGTGAAGGAAGAGCTGGAAAAGTTGGAGAACGTATTTGTGGTGTTGTCTTGCAATAAATTAAAAAAAAAAAAAATGTGAGAATAAGGCCGAAATGTTTGAATTATGTGTCTCACACAGTAAATGCAGCTGTGGTTTGGACAGAGAATGCAATCTGAGGAACTCTCAGAGGCTTTATAATAATAATGAAGAGATGGATGTTGACATCTGATAGCCGGCTGCTCATGTTTGCAAAGCGAAATGAACAGAGAGCCCACTGCATAAACCCGACACTCACGTTCAGCTGTTTCCTCAGGGCTCGAAGCTGCTATGAAAATGGGAGGCGGTAAATTACGGACAAAGCACAGACGAGTCCATCAGGCTTAACTAAATTTCAGCTAGATGCAATGGGGGTACTGCCTGGTAAACGTATCCTCAGGTGGTTACACCAATCCAGCTATTCTGCAGACAGGAAATACATAAATGCACCGTTATGAGGTTTAAATATGCAATAATTCATCGTTTGTCCTCTAGAGGCTTCTACATATTCTATATCCTCAGACTGGAGCTAAAGCTGTCAGGAAGTTTCAATTTCCACTATATTTACCTTGCATCTAGTTCTGGTTCTGTGCCATAAATGGTCAAGTGTTTTCATTAAGGTCTTGATAGATGCATTCTCCACCCCAGCATAAACTTCTCACCTCGCCCCACTATCATTTGGCAAGAGATCAAAAGAAATCAGCACAGCTAATGAGACATGGTGGAGGCTGTTACATTTGGTGCAGGAAACTACATGCTGATCAATGCAGAGATCCAAGTTTCATAGAATATTGGAAAGAGTAACTGTTTAAGAGTTAAAAATTGTCTTACTATACACCAGATACCTGTTTCTTTCTTTCTCTTCTAAACCGGGTCATTTTTTTGGGGGGGGGGGGGTGAATATCGAGCAACAACTGACAAAACATGCACAATCTAAAATGATACCTGACACACAATCCTCTGCTATTCAGTAAACCTTCTCTCCATTCATTCCAGCAGCAAATAAGCAGTGTGCAAAAGCAAGCAAATACGCGAAGGATCGAGCTGCATCAATTTGGGCTGACATATTGTCAGTGCATGTGGAAATTCTTACATCTCCACAATGTCAGTGTTTGCAGGAGCAAATAAAGCACCCCTTCTTGGAACATGAACCGTTATAGAAGGTTTACCCATGCTGGGTGCAGGATTCTGGGGATGGTAACGTGATGTCTGTCAGTCCATCACTTCGACTGGTTTGAATACAGACATTCACTGTCCCCAGAAGATGAATCATACTGACTTAGTTGGCCCCCGACTCCCCGGACTTCTCATCCTGCACCAACAGCAAAGTGGCATTCTTTGCTTTGCGTGGATCATCAACAGCTAAATGTATTGTCATAATCTGGTGATATGATATTCACGCTCATTAGAGGATGAATCCTAACGACTTACTAATGATTCTCACATATTTCCTGCAGCAACACCAGATTGAAATAGTCTGTTTAGAGTTGAATGCCTCTAAAGATACTGGATGAATTTTTATGAAATCTAGTCTAGACATTCATGGTTACCAAATGATGTATCCTAATGTCTTTGGTGATGTCCTGTCTGCTCATCAAAATTTCAATTTGTCCAATACTTTGGACCAAATAAATGAGAAACTAATGATGATCCATTTTGCTTCAACTAATGCTGCTAATTTGTGAATGTTACAAAGTGACATGTAAAATTGACTTTGAGTGAAAATATTCAACCATGTAGCATTTATAAACTAACTTAACTTTCACGTTCCCTTTCAAGTTTTTGACAAAGGTCAAGTCCAAAGACATTCGCCTCTCTCACTCACTGATTCAGCCAACGTTGACAACACTATTTCACTTAAGCTCTTTTCCCTGATTAGAATGTTCTCCACGGTCCTGATAATTAGCCTGTTAATTGCCCCTACTTTCAGAAATGCGTTTGAGCATTGAATTGATATTCAACACAAATGAGTCCTTGCAGGTTTCATTCGGCGGGTCCCAGCTGTTGGATAAATTCACCGCCAATGGAACTCATAAGAGAAACACAATCAGATTTTATGGGATTTTTCTTCCCATCATTATTAGATTCATGGAGCATTATAGCATTACTTAAAAACCTGAGGCGTTTGACTTTTGAAGACTGTTCTGGTGGAGCACATGCAAGCAGGATGTCTGTCATATGGAGTCCATGTAGCAGTAGGTATAGTGCTGTATCTCTATCAGCTAATGATCAAATGTAGCAGGAAGTGTGGCTGTGGTAACACGTGTTGAGGATGAGCGTTAACAATGCAAACTAGAAATAGGTTAATTTCCACATAAGTTCCGCTCACTACTCCAAAATCAATAATGGAATTGGTGATTATCTGCTCTGCATACCTCTGCAGTAAAAACCTTTGTCACAATTTCACCTCAGCTCACCCGGAAACGTCTAATAGCATTTACATGCATGCACAAACACACAGAAACACTTTTCCTTTCCTCTGACAGAGAGTCAGTTTTCCGGTGCACATGTACATTTCCTCTTCAATTTGCATTGCATAGAAAAAAAGGTTGACCCTTCAGCCCCCCGCCCTCCCCTCCCTCGCCAATGCTTTGACAGTTTGAGGCTGAAAACCCATCAGGCTGCTCAGTTCCACGCATGAGAGAATTCCTGTTAAGGCTCCCACTGAGGAAAATGGGCCCTGCCCCTTAATTTACCGCCTGAGTCAAGAGGAGGGCCTATTGATGCATTTGGAACTAACTAGCTGTGTTCAGAGACCCATCTCTTTGCCCTTTCCATTCTATACTACTCTTCTCTATTTAATAAACCACATCCCATTCGGTCCTTTTCAACATCTCTGTCGTTTTGATTCTGATATGCTCGTGTCGATTTTTGCAGAGGACACCCTTTTGTGCTTGTGCCTAACTCAAATATAGTCATTAGTCATCCAACAAAAACATTGAAGAAACGTCAGTTTATTGCAAGTGTTCAATTTAAGTCCAGTGCGAGATGAGTCAAGGACAAATATGTGTTGAGTAATGGTTGCATTTAAATAACATACTGATGTTAACAGCACACAGATATGATATAGAGAGTCAATGATAACAGATTAACATTAACTTAACATGATGAATACGGCCCATTCAAAATGAATAACTCCAACTGCACACATCTCAGCAGAAGCAAACATGTAAAACTAATATCAACTATTACGTGGCATGTGGGAGGAACTGTTTTGCATGGACAGAAATGTAAGTGCACCGCCATTGTGTTCACGTCTGCTTTGCATTGTAGCCGAGGCGAAAGTTCATAATTGTACTGTGCTGCTTGCAGCCAGAGTGAATTGATTTGGCTGCCAAATCTTGGCCCGCGTCCCTGTTTCATCGTCTGTTGTACACGAAGTAAAGCAAAGTATGCTTAGGAAATTTAGTACACTTGGTCAGTACTTTGCTAAGTTTTGAGCGTGGGCGTAGATAGACACTCGCCCACAATATAATGATAATGAATCAGGATGTTTCAATATGCTGTTCTGAGTGCTTAGAAACAGGTGGTAAAAAATAGGACAACACAACAATAACATGAATAAAACATAATAAATCCTAGTTTAGTCGATATAAAGAAGGTTATTAATAGTGTTCCAGAGTTACAAGGTGTGACACTAAATGTCATTATTATTACTAGTATATATGGCAAAATATATAAAGACCAGTAATGTTTATGCTTTTATTTTGTTTACACTATTACTTTACATTGTTTGCACTTCATATACTGCATAATTTGAAGTCACTGAACCGTTAATTGCGATCGATCACGGGGTCGATCTCATAGCCCTTCAGTTGAAAGGTAATTTGTTCATTCTCACCAGTCCGATCTAAACGCTTTCCTATGGCTGCATTTTCTGTGCTCGGAGCAACCCCTTCCTGCTGCTCCTGTTTCACGTTAAAACCCTTTCATGGGCAAATCACGGAGGCTTTCATTCTGAAGCGGCTGCAGGGAACGCGTCGCATTTGTCATTGAGGTTAGGGCCGACTGCCATTGTTCGCTGCGGCTTTGTACGCAACAAGATATTGACATTTCCAGGGCTTTTTGTCAGCGGTTCAGTTTTAAATATTACAGGGAGAGAGCAGTGAAAGATCAGCACACGTCATCATAGTAAACCCTTTTTACCAGTGCCGTCCTTTTTTGGATGGAAAACCACTCATGCTGTGCACATATCAAAAAATCTGACTGCGGTTGCCGTCGGCATGGCACAGGACAGGGGTCCATACTCCATGTAAAAAGCCTATTAACCTTTTGACCTGTTGCCTGAGATCTGTCCATTTCTTTTCGTAGATTGCAGTCATTTGAAAGTGTGTCTTCCAGGCTGGTTTTGGGGCAAAAGTGAGGGTGTTTAATATCATACTGTGCAACTTCATTGTGAGACAATGAAATCATATTTGTGGTCGAATGTAAAATATTGGAAACCACTGCTTTCAAGCCTTTATGCATTATCAGTGTTTGCATATTGTACTCACTGTACTGAAGTAGCATGTTTTGCTGGGGTAGCAAATATACCAACATGTGGTCACTTCACAGTGTGGAAGAAGGGAAATAAGGTGCAGGCTCACACTTGCTAATGCTGCTATTCTGGAGCAGCAGCCCTGCGATTGCATCCGTCACCGAGCCAGCTGTGCAAAGTTTCTCCATGTTCTCGGCTGTTTTAATCTCACCGCCGCCGTCTCTCCCGTCTCCACTCTGAGAGCAGGCCACATTCACCGGGACCGTATCCATGGAAACGTGCAATTATCCAAGACATCAACAATTCATGCTGAATAATTTTATCATCGACCGAATGGGTGCAATAGCTGCAGCATCCCCCCCCCCCCACTCCCTGTTCCATCTACCTCATTTAGTCTTGCGCTCATCATCTGTGTGTTTCAGCGAAAATGCATGTTTGTGGGAGTAAATATAGCAGGCAGGCAGCAAATTGCTGCACATGGGTGAGTGTCAGACTTATCAGTAAAGAGTGCCACCTAAACTCTCTCTCCTCTTCCCTGCTCAGACTTGAGAACACAGTAATAAGGCTTGTGATTTAACTGTCTTTTTGCCTGTGATCGACCCGGCAGTGACAATATTATTGACTGGATTACTCTCAGGATTTGTTCGCCTTCAGTCTTAAAGGGCGACTCCATCTGCTTTCTTGTCGAGGTTTTTCAAATGGGAGCCCCCACTCAGCCATTAGTAAAAAGTAATGGGGGAGCTTACAGTGCGGATGCCCCTCCCCTCCCTCACTCAACCAAGGGGGTTTATACTGTATGTTCCCATCATGCAGAAACCTAAGTCAGGTCACAATCTAAACTAAACCAAATCATAGATCCTTCAACCGAAATGTGATTGTCCAGATTTGAATACATTAGGAGCACTGTTGGGAAGCTCACAATATGATAGAATAACTGGCATTATGAGGAATTAATGGGCATATATGAAGACCATCAGTACGCTGTGACAGTCGGGGGGACACAGCTGTGGTAGTCCTTTTTGCAGACTTAAGACAAAGATACATGGTCAGTATTCTTGAGACGAGTAAAGCACTGAGGACAAAGTAAAAAAAAAAAAAACCTTTTTTTTTTCTGAGAAGGTATAGTGCCAGTGTGCTGCATGTTCCATACCGACAAGGATGGGGAAATTCACTTTAATTGGGTCCATATGGTCCATGTAGCAGTAGGTATAGTGCTGAATCTCTATCAGCTGATGATCAAACGTGGCAGGAAGTGTAGCGAGTGCTTCGCTAACACGTGTTGAGGATGAGCATTAATAAGGCGAACTAGAAATAGGTTAATTCCCACATAAGGTCTGCACATTCCTACATGTCTGCCAGGATGTATGGAACTTCTATAACTCCTGCAGGAAGGACTTCAGCCTTTGATCTTTTAACAGCATGCACATTTTGGCAAAGACAGTAAGTCCATTTGGATTCACTGAAGCCAAGCCATTTAATTATGATGTATGCACACAGCATTTAGCATTTTGTATGAGATTAAATGAAGTGTCTGGCCTGATTTTGGAGAACACCCAGCGAAAAAAAAGTGAAAAACACAATGCATGATTGCATGACGCAAGAGCACTGTGTGCACAGAGCTCCTGGAGGGATGAACGCCGTTCTTCAAAATTCTATTTCCACATTTGGTGTTCTGATAATGATGGCGGAGAGTGCTGTCTGACACGTCTCTCCAAAATCTCCCACTAGTCTTCGACTGAGTTCAAATCTGGTGACTGGAACTCATGAGATATGATTAAATTAACATGATTTTTTTTTTCAACTCTTTGTGCTCTGTATGGAAGCATCTGCAGTTTTTTTTTATAACTCTGCATATTGAGCTTTCACTCATTATTTCTGCCTCTAGAAACTGTAAAACTCAAATCAGCTGAAAACCTTCCAGTCAGACCAGTCTTCTACTATTCCACCATCCAACCGCTCCACCTTCCTCCCTGATTGTCTCTTTCCCTCATCTGCTCCCTTTCTTCATACAGAAAAATAGCAGATGACTCCCTCTCCTGTTGCTAATCCATGTTTGAATTAAGACCATGGGGACGCCTCAAGTGGAGAAATCCATTAGCGTCAGTGTTAACGCGGGACCACAGTCTGCTCATTACGACCCGGACGTCTGGCTGACGGGGGATCTCGGGGCCCGGCTACATGCTGACGGACAGTAACTGCGCAGCCACTGTCTGCATATTGCCTCAGGGAGATGGTGGAGAGAGAGAGAAAGGGGGTTGGGTTGAGGTGGGCGTCGTCTGTCAGATTACATAAGTCAAAAGTTACATTATCAGGGCGAGTGTCAAGTACAGACATGCAGCCTTAGTGTACTCGCAGACAGACGCCGTCCTGAGCTGAGAGCTGCTTTACTTAGCAGGCCATGGGTGAGTGTCAGTGTTTGCCAGTAGTTATAGGAAACCCTGGAGCGTGTGGCTTTCAGTTATCATCCTGACTTTGAGTGTGCATCAGATGATTCCTTCCATTCGTAGTTACTGATTAAGACACAGGGAAGAGTAGGAGCATACAGTATGGCGCTGTTTATAAAAGCACAGACGTTAATAATGAAATATTTATCAGGATGGCAAAATCAGCATGTTGATGTGAAAAGACAGACGCGTCACTGATGCCAGAGAAATGCTCGTCCTTGAAACTTTTACAGCAGTGCAGGAAATTAGACTCATCGGGCTTCTAACTAAAAGCTAATGCATTCTCATATATCAACAGAGGCTGACATTTTTTTTGGAAATCCCACGGGATTCCTGCAGGATGGGAGTCAGTTTCACTATTCATCAGGTCATGGGGACAAGACAGGAAAAAAGCGAGTGGGCGGGATCAAAATCATAATAGCAGTAGGTCAGTTTTTGTATATAAATATGTAGTTCTAATATGAATAAACATATTTGTAAATGGACTAAATACTCATGTTTATTCGATTTACAGGTATTGTCATAAGGCTGTGTTAATTTTGTCCTGTTAGTTACATTATAAAGGCTGGTGCTTTTATTTTGAAAGCCAGTAGGAGTAAAAGTAAGTGTGTCTTGCAAAACGAAGGAGGGTGTCGCACCTTTTGTTCATCTCTTATTGTGAAACTTCATTGCGTCCTTTTAAAGTTTTCTTAGTTGCAGTGTGTGTGTGTGTGTGTGTGTGTGTGTGTGTGTGTGTGTGCTTGCATGCTGTGTTGGCTCTATACTTCAGTTCCAGTCTTCACTTCCTTGCATTATCTAAAGTAGTAGCTGAAGTTCTCTTAGCCACTGTAACCTTTGCAAAACTGAAACCAAGTACTCCTGTTCAATCAAAGACACTCACATCGGCAAATTGACTTTTTATTGTAAATCGTTTTTCAGTTTGATTTGAAAAAATGACCGTGTTGTGCACTTGTGTGACATCACTGTGTCAGCTACTGTAAATGAGTAGTACAGCATGAATGGAGCAGCTAATGCAAACCCGAGTTCATTGCTCCAAACTAATGCTATGCTCCGTCAGAAATAAATCTGCCTAATAACTTAGCATATTTCCCAAAAAAGGAAGCGTTGGAGCTATTTCAGAGATAATACAATGCTGTGCGTGCCTGCAGTGATGAAGGATGTGATCAGACTTAAACTTCACATTAGTGCACTAAGCTGAAATATCTACTAAAGCATAATACCAGGCTTTTAGTGCCGATGCCCTGAAACAGTATGAACATTCTTCACTGATGCGCTCATCTAAATAACCTTGCCCAGTATTATGAATGATTTCCTCCTTGAATTAGAGATTATGTTTGTAAAGACAGCAGCAGGGATAAAGAGATTTGTTATATCTGCTTTAAGTGCTGGAGTGCATATGTGAAGGTAAAATGGAAATTCTAAAGGAGAGAGCCCGCATAGACTCTATTTGTGTTATTGGGTACATTGCTGTTTTATCCAAACATAGCTTTTGCAGTCACAATCTACTTGATCTTTATAGAAATATTCTCAAGCGAAGGACAGCGGAAGCCAAAGGAGATGTTATCGTGACTGCTGTGCATCTGCAATTCTCAGAGGATTCTTTTACCCTAAAACACGTTTAGTTTGAATTGAGAATTCCCGTTATAATAGTACATTATGCCATATAAATGGAGCACAACACACTTAACCAGTAATGACCACTTATCCTCAAAAGGCTTTACCAAACTAAATACATAAGTAAGAATGCATGATCCCGCATTTGTGTGAGCATTAGACGGCCAGTGCAGCCTCAGTAAGGACGGTATTGAACTCTGAATATAGGCCAAAGTACTTGCACAGTACTTAATTTGCACAAATTGCAGCACCGAAATCCCATTTAATTACCAATCTGAGGGATATTTTTATTCATCATCCCTCACAGACACTGGAGACTCTATGACAAAATATCTTGAGAGCACTTTGCTTACTCAGTGTTTTTTTCTCCCACTGAAATGGGATGTAAGACTAGAAGGGATCATGGGATTTCAGCGGAGAGCAAGCGGAATTTTTGGGAAAGGTTATGGCAAAAATAGTAGCCTCTTGATGACATTTTGTTTTTAATTTTGACAGTCAAGTATATTATTGCATCTGAGTTAGCTTCCATGTGAAATAACTGGCCAATTCTGTGGATAGGTGATGCATTTCTGCTCAGCGTCATGAATGATTCATGATCATATTTAAAGTGTTTGTAATTCTGTTTGTAGTGGGCAACACTTAGACCTTTGATCCGGTAATCACCATTAGAGCCTTTGAGCATATATAAAATATTCTAGTGTTTACAACAGATTTTTTTTTCGTTTTAACTGGATGACCAATTTTTATTTTTTTCAGCCCTTTCCCACAAAAGGTGAAAAGCAGGGAGACGTCCTCGTTTGGATGCCACACAGCCCACACAGATTTTCAACATTACTGTGTCAGATTCACTTAAAAGCTTTCCCTGAGCCTGCAATACCTTTCACTTTTTGAACATTAAGATTTAAAGTCCTATCCTGGGGCTTCATGCCGGCTATGTTTAGCTGCACTACAAAAGCGCTATTTGTCAAAGCTATTTGGGTTTTATTGTTCGCTAACTCCTCCTCTTCCTCCAGACATCCCTTTTTCATGCAATGTCAAGCAACAACAAAAAAAACCACACAGCTGTGAGAAAAAAAAAACTGTATGTCAAGAACAAAGTCTCATCTATAGGTATACAAGAATTTGTCTTATTATGGATTACAGAATGTGAATGAATCACTTTCTAGCACTTTCTAACAGAACCATATCCAATCTCAGTCTGTTTCCCGTGCCAGATTTTCATTTATTGATGCAAAATTAATATCACACTGTAAATGACTCAGCAATAAAATACATTTTTATCTCTTTCTGCTAATATTGATGCACGCTTCTTCCTGAATATGCATCAGCCGGAGCTTATTTACACCACGCGATAGCCTATCACACGATCCCTAATTGCCTCGAATATATCAGAAATTTCCTTTGCATCACACAGTAAGCGCTTCTGTTCCACATCATTTGCATGGCTTTCATTAACGCGTGCAGCTTAAACACACTTGTGTCGCACGGTATTCACATGTCGGAATGTGTGCATTTGTGTATTTGCATGCACACATCATCGCCCGTGGAGATTTTTTTTCCTAATGACCAAATCCAACTTTCAGTCATGACCGCAGCCAGTGAATCACCTCTCCCCTCCCTTTGCCCTCTTCGTCTCGCCTTTTTTTTTTTTTTTTTCCCTCCACAGAATATGTGGGTACAGTATTTCACCACCACGGCCCATTTATCTGATCCAATCTCTGTCCCGTAATTGAAACTTTTATTGAGATGAAGGGGATAATAGTTGTAAATGTGCTAACTGGCGCCTCGCACCCGGACATGATGTAAAACCATCCGAAGGCATAAAAAAGTCCAAAGTGTGAAATCCTGCCCACTCTTTTGTCATGTATCACGCATTAGGACACTCACAACTGCCTGACTGTGGCGCATGGCTCAGCCTGGGCCTGTGCTGCCTGAGTGCAATCAAGGACATGCCCCATTATTAATAAGCACCTCTGTACACAAGACAGTTTGTTCCCGTTATGACAAAAAGTCTGTCTTCATTACTTTTAAAAGGAAAATAGATGTGCACTACATCAACCATGCAAATTCAATCCTGGAACATATGCTAAGACAGTTGCGTGATTATAATCAAGCAGCCTGTGAAAAAAACGTCTGATGTGGAGGCTGCGGCTTGAATTATCTCATGTTATTCCAGTGATTTCAAGTCACACTCTCTCCGGCTTAGAGCTTATTACATAAAAAAAAACAAAAAAAACAAAAACCTGTCTGTCAGAGTAAGTCACATATTTAGAGGAGACGATTCTTTCAAACTATGGCAAACTTGACTGAAACCCGAAATGAGATTTTGTGAGATCTGTTGTCAATTATTTGGCAAAAGCTAAGGCTTGCGTATTCTATATTTGTTTCTTCTGTCAACAAATCCCTCGAACAGCCCAAACCAACAATGTGTTTGTCTGTCTCTCGGCATTTTCTGACATCCCTCCTCTGTCTGTGGCAGTCAGCCCTGAGGCTATTGGTCCCTACTGAGGATGTAAAGCTTTAAAAACAGCTCACATATATACAGATTATATATTTGTTTAAATGCTCAGTCATTTCCTTAAACTGGGGCACTCTGGCTTTTTCATCAAAAATGACTCAAACAAGACTTAACAGTGTATTTGTTGGGGACTATTTTCAGCTGCGAAATAATACACATTAGGCTTTGTTGAGTATTTTTGGTTGCAGGACAGTGTATGAGGGATTGACTCATGCCCATGCGTGTTTAAGGTGATAAAGAAACATGTCACCCAGTGCTACAATGTGGCTTACTGATGTGTTAGTTCTGGACAAATATGAAGCGCTGAGGCACAGAGAAATAAGATATATCAGACTTGGGCTACACAGGCAATACTTGTAATTAAAATCAATTCATTGTTGGCTTTGGTCTTTGGTCCCTCTTTGACATAATAGTGTTGGACACAGTCAGCAATGGATTGGCCTCTCTTATGTTTGCAAACCAGCTAATTGCCCCTTAAGGAATGAGTTAAGTATTTTGAACTGAATTAATGCAACAGTTACTTACTTGAAATTAAGCTCATTTGAATACGTCTTGTTATGGAACAAAAACTTTAACCTGCATCAATGGAGCAGCTGAATCCCTTTTATAAGCTGTGGCTCTACTTAGATAGGACAATCTGGTATCAAAACTCATTCAGAGGTCATGTTGTTAAAAATATGCAAAACACTATGACAGCCTGGGTCATCATTCGACATCAATATGCATATTAAAGTGTTTTCTCGACATCCCGAAGCTGTAGCCGCAATTACAGGGCACAGGTTTCTGGTCTGATCTTTCAACTTGACCCGCCGGCCATGTCCATGTGCGAAGAGGTGAGCGTCTGTGCTCTGTACTTGATTTGCTCAGCGGAACCTACCTGAGACTATGCAGCGTTTGCAGAATCACCTCCAAAAATACCTCAAACATTTGATGGATGGCTCCGGCGAAACCTTGTGGCCTCCAAATAAGCTGTAATGTAATTCCGCTTCTTGTGTGATTTCCCTCCATGACCCTGCGCGAGGAACAATCAGCTACTTTCAGCAAAAACACGGTGCCAAGGTTCAAATATCCCGAAGGTGGAAAAAAAAACACACACAGACTGGAACAACATGACCCCAAAACAGACCTAATCCAAGGCTACTTTCCTGGAAAATGCTTCATATGGGAATAGAGAGACTGCTTAAGGGTGTTTATGAGAAGACAATGCAGAGGAGAGACATGCAAGTAACATGGCATTTTTGCTTTGATGCAAATACTTCATTATGCTTAGCTTAGCATCAGTGTTGCTGCTTCAAGAGAAAAAAAAAACAAAAACAGAGGTTGTGTTGAAACCATTGTTATCAAAATTTACATTGACTTAAATTTTCTGCAGACGAAAAATGCACTGTGGCAGCATGAACAGTTTCATTGTGGTACATTCAAGACAGGGCGAGGAACAAATTCCTCATCTGTGCAATGAGGTTTATCAGCGTCCAATTAAGCCTTTATTTCGCCATATGTGTCCGTCTCAGTCATCTCTCATGGGTGAACGCTCGGACTGAACCGCGGCACCGGAGATGCACAAAGATGAAGGCTTGTGTGGGAAGGAGCGCCAATGGCCTGTGAACTCCGCCGGACTCGTCTCTGAATCTGAATGATTGGCATGATTGGGTTTTATCACAGAGATGTCTGCTTTATCTAAAAACAGCACCATAATCGTGTGATAGATCATTACTTTAATGGTATATATACACAACATTAGGCTAAGTTAATGGAATAATTAAGGGTTGTAAGTGTGCATGCTTGGTTTAAAGCCATGGCTCCACAAGTTGTGAAATACCTTTTGAATATTTGAAACTGAAGTACTTGAGTAAGGTTCTGTTTTCAAAGCTAGTATTTTCGCCTTCTTGAAGCACTGAGGAGTTTTTTGCATGGGGCGCCATACTCTTTATAAAGGGCAGCATGAACAAGCAATGAAAAACACTGACTGAAATGCATCAACAGCAGGAGTATTTTTAATGGACAAAAAAATGAATTGGGCAAAATGAAATAATGGCAAATTTAAGCAGGAGCAACTTTAAAGTGAACCCAACACATTAAACAGGAGAAAACTTTTACATAGAGTTTCATCTGCAACAATTTCGCCTCTTCCTTCAGCCGCTTCAACTGCTCCATCATTATTTCGAGGATGCAATCACGCACACCTGCTTTCACTTAATCACCAGGACCTGCAGCAGCGCCACAGGCCGAACAAAGGAAACATTCTACACATTATACCGGCATTCATTTATTACCACAGTCATTCTGAGCATTTAATAGATGATAACTTTGTGGAACACAAAACTGCACAACTAAAATGAGCTCGTGTTGTGTTGGATGATAAATCAACTGACTCTGGCCTGGAATCAATGGTTTTGACTCTGAGGGAACAGGGCTGAGTGGAAAGCCAACAAAGGCAGCCTTTTCATGCTGCATTAAGATCGTTTAACTAGTAATGTGGCACTAATAGAAAAATATACTACGCATACTCTTTGCAAACCATAATGTACAATTAACCCTAAAAAGGGAGATAATAAAGGATTAAAACATGAATTTATATTAATATCTTTTTTATATAAAGTCATAGCAGATAATTTGACCAGGTATCTGTAAACCTTTGTGATTAAATATGGCCTCTGCCTGGACTTCCTATCTACATTCAAGGCAGGGGAGTCTGTGAAGTCGAACCGCGCAGACAATTGCACTGCGTGGGTCGCAGCGATACCACTCTGAGCGAAGATCTGAGGAAATCATCTCCAACCTTTGAAGTTACTCTCTCCCCATTTGTGAAGTCTTGCCGCTTCATAGTTCGGCTCAGGCGGTAGGGAACAGGCACCACCAAAGAGAAAGAAAGGACGCTCCAGCCTCCAGGGTCAGTCCACGCATAATGGATTGTTGAGCTGCAGCCAAACTTATTGTTAGGCTTTGAGTGTGTGTGTGTGTGTGTGTGTACTTTTGGTTGATGTTTTGCATATGCAAATGCATGCATGTCTGAACCTGTGTGTGCTGGTGCAATATGAGACACATCATTAACACAAAATTAGCAGATTATAATTGCATGACTGCTTCCCTCAGGTGAACTCTGAATAGGACTAAAGATCTTTTTTAAAAAAGGGGCTCCTCCCCTTTCTCCTGTATCCCTTCGTCTTCTAATTTGCCAACCACAATTATTAAAACATGGCTGTACTATTTGCAATTGTCAAATACAATTAACCAGCACGGCCTCAACATCATAAGTCATCAGAGGAGATTCAAGAAGTGAAATCCTCTTTGGCCCCACATGAACTCGTGCTGATAATAATGTGCAGCGTGCAAAGGAATGCAGCCAGAGGCTGTGGCAGATTTCCTCGCACTTCCTCTCATAAGTGCCTAAACAGTTATGCTTACAATTGGCTGATTTCTGGGTAAAGTGAGATACTAAGTGAAGACCAGGAGGAAAAGAAAGATGATAATGGGTGAAGGGAGTAAATGAGCGATTATGTGCTAAGAATCAGGAACATTTCGGGGGTTTTTTTTCCACTTTGTGAGCGAATCCTCAATTGCAGCAAGTGCCCGTCTTCTGGAAACCAGAGAGACAGAGACAGAGGAAGAGTGACAGAAAGAATGACTTTAATAGACAAGAGGAAAGGAGGAAGAGTGGAAAGAAAGTGACAGAGATCGAGTAAAGGACAGCGTAAGGGACTTTAATGGAGAGGAAGAAGGTACTGTCCCTTTTTTTGTTGGTGGGACTAACTCTAACCATTAATAGGTGACCCAGATATCAGATTTTCTCTGTGGCCTGCCAGGTCTGGACTTCTGGGCCTCTCATGTCCAGTTCACTCCCGGGTCAAAACCGAACAGCAGCCGCCTCGTCTCAGGTTTTGTTTTTGCCCAGACACTCGTACTGAATGCATACAAGATCCCTTTGTCAGAGCAAAACAGCAGATCAAAGAGCTGTGTGGCAGAATCCGTGGCTTGATAATAGCGAATGTAATCACAATCCCTAAAAAGAAACATATTGCTTGGCAACACTAATGTCTCCCTTGAAGTTTTTGAATAACTGTGTGAAAATGCCCTTGTGAGGCTGCATTTTAAATTCACTGTCTACCACTTCTGAATGAGTAGTTTTTATAATAATGGCGTGCTGTATGGCTGGGAGTCTTATAAAAAGTGCTGTATTGATGGCTTTTATTATTATTATTATTAATGCTGTATATAGCCGGGTCCTAAAGTCTGAGACCACATTGAAAAGCTCTAATATTTTCACCTGAACCTGGGAATAATCAAAGTTTGAAGATTGAAGGTTTGAAGAAGTTATGCAGAATTAAGATTCTAGGTCAGTCCTTCGTACAAAAGGTCAATCTTCTTTGAGTTGAATCTCTTGTATCGCAGTATGTGTTCAGATGACACTCTCATGGCTCGTTCAAGTAACTCAGCTCAAGTTTCCAGCAGACCATTACTTACTAAGTAGCATTGTGACCTAAGTCGAATTAGAAGTATTTTGGGTAGTGGTCTCAGACTTTGGTCCAAAAGCCTGAGAATCAAAATCAAAACATCAAGCCAACACCAGTTTGATTGATACTCCCTGGAGCGATACACCAAGCAGTGATATCTGTTTTTATATTTTATATATTTTGTAGAATTTATATTACTGCAAACATTTGGATGTTTTTGTCCAGCATCTGTTCAGAGTGCATTATCTGTGTGTATCCAGAGAATGCATTTGTTTACACCCCTTACTCTCAACACGTATAACACGTTCTTATAGCACCTGTCTGATCCCTGATCTGTGCATCACCACTCAAGGATCTGAAGGCGTGAGACAGTGGCGTGTCTCGGTCATAGTCAAAGCAAGCGTGTTGTCTTTGTTGACAGTTGTTTGCAAGCTAGGGTAGGTCGACTATTTTGACCACATTGTTGTTCTGGTGTTTTTTTTGCCAACAAACAGCTTGAGGTGCATTACCACCACCACCTGGACTGGGTTTGCATCAAGTAGAGGACAAGCAAGAAGGATGCAATTTGTGAACTCTAATAGAGACACATATAGTGGCAAAGCAAAGACTAAGTGTATTGAATCACATCTTGACTTTATCCTGATGTGAGACACTTGAAATGACAAGTATAAATGGGGCCTGTGTGTCAAGACAGGAATCCAGTCTCTTGGGGATTCAGTTCCAAGCAGCCTCGCATTAACAAGGGAAACATGTTTGTTATCATTCTCATTTCCCACATCACGAGGGACCTGAACTGCTCATCTCCACACTTAACTGCGGCCTTGGCAGAATAATTCTGTGTGTCAATATTGCTCACGCTGGTAAACTATTCCTCCGTCCTGTCTCACGCAGACCTGTACTCCTGATCAACACCTCATTAAGCACACTCAGATCTGCTTAAAGTCCTATTTGGAGCAGATTTCCCAAGACGGCCGGATCCCATGGACATGAACCGGGGTCAATACACACACACACACTCGGTTTGAATAACAGCCGTGTTGCACAGGTCCGTCCCCTCAGTGTCCCGATGGGAAAACGCCTCCTTTATGAGTTCTAAGGTGATTACTTTCTTTCATTTGCGCCAGCCGCGGAAATCCCTGTTCTCTGTTTGCACATGTGTGACAGCTGGTGCGAAGCAAATTGGTTTTGAGACAGATCACATCAGAGACATGACGATACATTCAAATCCAACACGCTCCTTGTAGCAGATTCATCCCCGGTGCTGAAATTTGGTCGGAGAAAGGAATGATTTTCTGCATCTGTCCACTTTCTCCAGTAAAGATATCAGTTCATGACCATGACTTATAGAAACATAACTAAAATGAATCTTCTCTTTGCTCACTCAATATTGTTCAGCTGAGGAGCCTCACAAGAGTTTTTACTTACACCAAGATTGCTGTCCATTTAATGTTGTTGCCTTAAATAATTGCAAACAAGGCTGACAATGAAAAATGGGTTAAAACAATATTCCTGTATGCACATTGAAAGAGCTATTATTCCTCCTGTCTATACTTGCTACAAGGAGATCTCTTCCTAATGTGATTCCAATGCAACGATGTGGGGAATTTATCCAGTCCCCATTCTTCAAAAAAACTGAGAATTGAAATAAGTTTGAACACTCTTATGTTGTCAGATTTATAGTATTTTCCATTTTTATATACCACAAAATATGCTGCAGAATCAGGAATAAACAGCAATGTGATTATAAAACCGTGATTCAGATACAATCGTGTAAAATATGTCTTGCTATAAACTCTAATTTCTTCCTCTCTCAACATCATCATCATTATTATTATTATTATTATTATTATTATTAATAGTAGTAGTAGTAGTAGTGGTGGTGGTAGTAGTTGTAGTATTGCATGCTTTTATATTCTGGTTCATTCACGCTCAAAGCCACAAATAGCACCTTTAAAGTGCAGCAGTAATCTACCGCTGTTTACATTCACCTTTTATTTTAGTCATTAACTGATGAACTTCCCACATAAACCTGCAAGAGACACTAGATTACCAAAATTTTCCATGACCAAACCAACAGACAAGCACTGCAGAGCCAGAGCTGGGGTGTCCTTTTGAGAGAAAATGAATTCTGTGTTCCGTCCCGAGGACAAAGAACAAAGACGAGCTGCTGAGGAAAGTGCAGCTTTCTCTTAAGTTGTCCTTGCTGTTTGTCATTTTATGCTAACAGCGTGATGATTTGCACAGCCATAACCACTGACAATAGAAGATATGCAAATGATTCATAGCAATCGCCAGGTTTTGTTATCCCTTCTTTATAATCCTATGAAGGAGATTTTTCTGGTGCCTCACTGAGAATTTACTCAGCTTCATAAATACATGAAAAGAGGAGGGAAAAAAATGGCTTGAATCTGCTTTGGTAACTTTTATGTCTTTGGTGAAAGTAATGAGAATTTAATGTAAGCATTCTGCACTGTTCTGCAGAGATAAATGAATCCCAATCTTGAGAAGGCTTGGAATCACTATTTACCGTGACCTTTATCCTGAATCTGTATCAGGTAAATGACAGCCATCATGAGAAATCTCACTTTCCCCAATTTGCATTTCACTGTATGCACGTGCAGCACTCCTTCTGCACTTCCTCGCAATCAGCCCTGAGCCAGATGTTCGCAGGTTTAATGAGTTTAATGTTTAATGGCCTGACTGTTCCTGCAAGTGCAAGGCAGTCAATATCATATTATTACACCTGTACCCATCAGAGGACTTACAGAAGCACAGCTCGTGAAATAGCATCCATTGTCAGATTCATGATGGACAGTTACGAAAAGCATTAAAATTGATGCAATAGAACTGGAAAAAATAGGTCTTTTTTTTTTCATTTCACACATTCTTATTGCTTCTCAGCAGGCCCACCATCTGCATTACCCACAATGCAACTCAAACAGTTGTGATCTGAGATTTGGGCGTGCTATTCTTGTAGCAGCCAATGTAGCCTCTGTCTGATAGCCTCAAGCAAAGATGAGGAGCAGGCTTCAACCCCAATCAATGATGACTCAAGTGATGTCATTTGAGGCATTCCTCTGGAGCAACTAAAGGCTTAATAGGCTAAAACTTTTTTAAGGCCCATAAAGGAACTCTTCAAGTGTGAATGCGTCAATGGTGAGCTATTGTGACCAAAAAGTTCTGGGAAAAGCAAATTTGAATCGGTGCAGTTCGAGGTTGCATTTGACAATATGCATTGTTAGACATTTAAAACATGCCTCATGTCCTCATATCATTGTATCATATCAATAAATGCTGTATACAGGTTGTTGTAGCATTTTGGGTGCAAGAACTACTGTGGCACAGAAACCAAAAGCAGACCAAGGTTTGAGTTTCAAACTGTTTTTTTTAGGACAGGTTTTTGTGGATGAAAAGCTCCATAGGTTACTTGAATGTTGAGGGGTTCTGATGTTTTTAAAAGTCAGTTTCCAAACATGACAATCGCGATTACCTCCCCCCCAAAAAAAAAAAAAAAAAGGGTGCTTTCTGTGCTGAAGGGCAGTCGGGCAGATAGCAGGAGCACCGGTGGACCCTCTGTGTTCACACGCCTGCTCCTGGCAAAAACGTCATCATGGCAATTGCCTCCTATTTACTTTGATCTACCTCGACTGTGACAACCGGGGATTAGCGGATAGTCGGGGATACGATGTCATAGAGGATTTAGGGATAGATTTTTGATTTACTCGCGCTCGTCCCGTTTGTTTCTGGATGAGACCTGCGGGAGTTGACCTCAAAAAAAACTATTGGATTTAGGTATCCTAGCAACGGCTGGAAAAATGGAGCAGTAATTGTGTAAAAGGCGGGGACAGACATGTCTGTCACAACAAGTACAGTTTTACCTATCCTTCCTGTGTCCTCAAAGGAATACCAAGCTGTCTTTTCATTCGCAGTTGAGAATCATATTTCAGATCCACATGATTCAACATTCTGTCTGTAAATATTTGAGTATATCCACTCACACAAAAGCACAAGGACCATTTGTTATTGCAGATGCTCTCATATGCAATGCATAGTCGCTGAACATATTATTATTTCCTAACATTTCCAATTATGCACGAACCTATGCGGCCCTTGCGTGAACTCGCTAATCAGCTCCGAACGATTTGCTCCTGAAAAAGACGTCAGATCTGACAGCTTGCTTTGGATTTGAGAGCTCACCAGTGTTGAGCTCAGTCAAACAACAGACATGTTTGAGCACACCGGCCTTCTGAGTCCAGCCCTCCTTTTAATCTGGCCCCTACGAGGCGCCAAACTCGACAGCTCTAAAAGGGCCAAATCCCAAGATCGAAAGGCTTTATCTCCAGATTTCCAGTCAAAACTTCCAGCAAATCCTCCTCTCCCCCATCCATTCCCTCCCTCCCCTGCGCCTCCGATTTTCTCTCTTTCTCGCTTATTTTTTTTCCCTTCCTGCCATGAATACTGATTATTTGACAAAACGATAGCCTTCATTCAGTGATCCAGCAGCTAAGTGTTCCTCATCATATGGTATTTTTAGTGCATGGATGAGAAAATGTGAGTCTTGAAGTACCACACACAGGGGGAGCTATGTTATAATGCAAGCACAATCCAGTGAATAGTCTTATATCTTTTGGTTGTATGAGGCTAAATACATAACATTAAATGATGCACTGATCCTAGACAACAGTGCTGTTCTTGTATTTTGCAGTAAATGATTGGTTTCTACTTTTTTTCCATGAGTTAAAAAAAAAACAGGATATATACACAAATATTTGCTGTATACTCAGTCATTCACTTCACCAAATGTAATACTGAACACCAGTGTTTGTTCTCTTCTCTCACTCTCTGTCTGTCTCGCTCAGCTCTCGACACAACTGGTAATAAGCTGTGTAAGTGAATAACAGTGAAGATGTCAACCCCCATCTCTTCCCCCCTCCCTCGCTCACTTTGGAGAGAGCAGTAATCCCCACAGACACACGAACGGCGGTGTCACCAATCATACGCGGCACCAAAATAGCCAATCAGATTCCTCACTGGTGTGAGACAGAGATAACACAGGAAACATCTTCCATTTATGTCGCAGAGTGACTGGAGGCGAAGGGAAGGGGGGAAAAAAAAGTGACAAGTCATATTTGACGAGTGACAACTGGAAATTACTGATGAAACTTTGTCGATGTCAGATGTCTCCAATTATTGATCACGTTTCAAATGACGACACAGGTGCGCACACATCCTCCCAATATCATCACACATGAAACAGGAGAAGACAAAGATAGGTTTTTGTCAATATTTAATTTCATCAAGCTTTACATGGTGATCTCGGGAAGTGGTGGCCAAACACCAAAAATGTCAAAAATAACCTGAACTATAACTCAATGAAAATGAACAAAATATCATATCTAATTGAGATAAATGAAAAAATACACTGTCACAAATGATTAGATTGTCAAACAATGGGACTGACAAAAAGGGAGGAAATCAAATACCGCAATTTACTTTGTAATTTGGTCTGAAATTAATGCTTAATTAACTCTTAAACAGTCATTCCTTTCCTTCATATTTTACACCCACTTCACATACAGCTCATGCACGTATAGTAGACTATGTATTTGCAAAACCCCTAACAAAATACAATATCATTCCAGATATTACATTTCATATGTGAATCATGTGTTATGTCCCCACATGCTGCTTCCTTGTAACTTTATATTTGTCATTTTTAGGATTTAAGGCCATTTAATTCAAAATATAGACACACACGCATATAAACATGCTTATACATACGACAGTTAAATTAAGTGAGACTAAAATCGACACAGAGTGAGAAAAGGCTGTGGATCATCGCACATGGATGATGGCGAGGAAGAGATTGAAGTCAGGAAGTTAAAGAAACTGAAGAACAAAAGAACAAAAGTGGGGTGTGTGTGGGGGGAGTGAGAGAGTGAGACAGAAGGAACAACAGGCTGGTTGTTGTAGCCCTCAGCTAGTGCCAGTTTCCCAGCGCTAGAACATATTACATCATTAGTAGCGCATCACTCCGTGCCGAGGCTGATTCTGCCCTCCTTCATCTCCCCCCCAAACCCTACTTTGTCATACACACATGCGCTCACAAACACACACATTCTTTTCTGTTTATCTTTGGGTTTTTTTTCCTCCTCCACCAGATTCTTTCGTCAGTCTGTCAGATAAACTGGGCTGCGGCTGAGTTACAGTACGAGCGCGGAGAGAAACTGCACAGCTTTTGGCTTTTAAAGCGTTTGAAGCGCGTTGTGCGTGCGTCCAGATGTGCCTCTGATGTTGCCCGTCGACGTGTTCGGGAAAAAAACGTATGACACATTGCATGACTCTGACATCATCCCCCCTCAGCTCTTTCGATATCTGATTCGGTGTGGTTCAAGGTCCCTGACGTGATCATCGCATGTAATCAGTGGAAGTGGACACATCGGTGATGTCAGTCTGAAAAAAACAGCAACAGCAGCAGGGTTTGAAGTAGGATCCCTGCTGAAAATTGCCAATTTTGGCTTCAGGGCTTCAAATGCTGTGCTGCAGCAAACTCAGGCTAGTTTGCTCCTTTCATCATTACAGTTGTTTTTGCAACATACTGTAGGGTCAGGGAGAACATAATTTGTATTGTCAGCATTTCAAGGAGGCCTTTTCAAATATTTATTCACCAGCTTAAGCCTTTTATGTAACGGTGCAGGTCAGTTGGGAACAATTAGGAAGAACAAATTAAGGAAAAAAACTAATTTGTGTTTATACTGGCGCAAAGCATCCACCAGTAAAACCAAGCCACTGTGACTTTCATGTTTCCTCCATCATCTACTTCTCTTTGAAGAGCTGCCATACAACTCATCAATCAATGTTCTAGTTTTTTTTTTTTGCTCACATTCTAGTTAGCAAGTCCCATGCTTATTAGAGGTCTTCACAGTTCCAACATTTTGATCCAGAACTGACCTACTCAAACCTGATGTGCATAAATGATCCTTTTGCGAGGATAATGATGCTGTAAGTCACTCAGGTACAAGATGTTTTGACTGAATACTGAATGGACGACTCGGCTCCCAGCTCAGGTCAGGGACAGGAACCAGGAATTTTCTGTCTTGTCTTTTTTTTTTTTTTCTTTTCATTTTTATTTATTTGCTTTAAAAGACACAGTGAATTGAAAAACATGTTTTCTAATCTTGCGTCTAGAGATGCCACGGCCACACGGTCAGCATCTTAAACAGCAGACAGCTGTATCTCGGCTCGCTCGCCGTCTGATGTGATGAACCCAACATGCTGTGATTTGTGTTGTTGATGTTAATATATTGAAATGAGCCATGAGAAGAATATCAAAATATTAGCAAAAGTAAAGCACTGAAATGCCAAGAGAAATATTGTCATCAATTGAGTTACAACAGTCCATAATCATACATACATATAATTTCCAGCCATCAGCAATTAAGATACGAAACGAATCAGAATGGAAGATGACTGAATCATTGCCATTCCAAAAAAAAAAAAAAGCTGCATTTAGAAAGTCTCATTCGCCGCTGTGAACCACACTTCCATTCCCATGTGACCGTTTCAACTTAAAACTAATGCAAATGATTCCCAAGCACTGCACTGGAAGTTATTTGTTTAAACAAATTGTCACCCAGTGTAAAAGCGGCGCATATTAGATCATGCCTCCGTGTACCGATTGTGTCGTGGCAATTTTAAGCTCATTTCGCCTGTTGGCTGCACCGGAGGAGACAAACACTTCCAATAAGCTTCCACAGAAATATGCACTGGCTGCTTGAATTGCACATGACATTCTGAACTGTCATCAGTCGGTATTCAATCAGTGTTTTTGCTTGGCCATTGTGAGGGTTAGATGGATGCATGTGTTAAAGGGGTAAAACACAATGATTATGTAACTGTTTCTCTTCGATATCTGCACTTGTATCTGCTGGATCTCTTGGATTTACACCAGAAATGGGTGTATAGAGATACGCTGGACAATCAACTGCCTAATTTTCTCTTAATGATATTATTCTATTCATAGTGTCCTTATATGTAGTGAAGTTTAGCTGCTCAACAAAATATATTTTAAAAAAATGATCCATGAAATACGAAAATGAATGAATCAATGAAAAGGGAAAAAAAGAAAGCTATTAACAAACATGAGCTGTAAAGACTCCACACATAGGTTGTGCATGCAAAACGACAAGGACCGGATTTGAAAATAAATAAACAAAAGTTGGCCCACAGTTTCTAAATAAGACAAGTTACAACAAACAAAACAACAAAGAAAAATACCAAACGAACAAATAAAAACATCCTGTTGAAACAGCTCTCTTGGCCATTTTGCACCCCCTCTCTAGCTGCCATTTTCCCATTTGTGTTGTCTACGATTTTAAAAGTTGAATATTGGATCATGAGGTGAAAAGAACACCTGTGCAATGTCAAACTTCATGTGCAACAAATGTTGTGAAAATTGATCTTGTTCAAAAGGTAGTGAGGACGGATGACCTCTGAATGGCACCACTCCACCTCCAAGTTTTCTGTTTTAACCTTGATTAGGTGACATTTCTGTGATTTTGCATGTACAATAATTAGTTACCTTTGAACATCTAAATTTATAAGTAGCACCTTTAAGCCTATATGATTTCAGGTTTATGGACGATTGTTCCTGAAGAAATCAAGAAGTGGTTTGAGGCAAGTATGTGTTAAACAAATAAAGAAGAACAAAATATGACTGCAGAAATTCAGATGCCATTCACATCTGCTCATGTTTGCTCAATAATATATTTGGTTACATCCCAGCGTTCTGAGGCGAATCGATGCTGTGGGCTTGCTAAACGCTGGCACTCCTTTTAATAAGCTGCTCTTTGGAACATCGTTCCCAGAAATGGAGAAGTACAGCCTCTTAGCTTTTTCCTAAGTATACTGTTGGAATCTGAGGTCAGGGTTTTTTCAGGTTCAACAGCATCATACGCTCGCAAAAGCAACGATGAATGTGACGTTTGATTGAAACAAAAGTCAAAACAAGCTGTCTTTTACACAGAAATGTAATTAGAAGAAAGCGATTGGACATTTATTTTCGGGACAGAAAGTAATAACTTTAATGCATTACACTGGTAACCTGTCACTTGAAGCTGCAGTTATAATGCAGGCAGTGTTTTTTTTCTAAGCAGAAGCACAAATGAAATGGAAATCCTCAAGCTTTTACTTGTTTTGTGTCGTTAGAAAGGGAAACATCATAGCCATGCATCCCCCCCCGCCACTAACCGAAGCTGACACCTCATGCCACCTTACATTCTCGCCCACGTCACCAGGGAGAAAACGCCGGCTTTTTTCCATCACATTTAGTACGAGAGCCCTTTTATCTTACAGCAGAAAATAACAAAAATAAAAATCCTGAAGGCGATCCGTCCATGGTGGCTTGTTGTTGTTGTTTTTTTTAACAGAGTTGCTTCTAACTCTCGCTCAAATGTCACCCAATCAAGTCCAGTTATTCACAGTTTTTTTTTTTTAGTGGACAGAAAAAAAAAAAAAAAAAAAAAAAAAGTGGGGGAGAAAGCGGAAAAAATGGAAAATCCCCTCCAGGATTGTTTGTCTTTGTGATTCCAAAACTAGCAGCAGCCCAAGTTCGGAATTACAACCACCAGTGAATGCTTGGATGTTAATTAAAGAATGCAAATTTCATGTTTCTGGTCCAAGGCTGACACACACTCGAGGCCCAGAGGTCCATGAGAGAGAACACACACACACACACAGCAGAAAATGCACGCAAACACCGAAAGGCACACAAAGTTTTGAAGGCTTATACCCATACAAATATGTGCACGCGCACACACACACACACGCACAACTGAAGGCCCTAATCAGCCTCTCTCATCCCCTTTGTTCTAAAAGATAGAGATAAGACAGTCGGCGAGGCAAATGACCTTATGGGGGTAAAACTCAGGAAGCTGATTATACAGAAGTTACATGTTCATAAATGTGTTTACCAATATGCAAAGAGAAGGCATAAAGTGGGTCAGAACTTTTGGGAAAGTTTGCAAAGGGGGAAACATAGGCTGCATATGAATGCAAAGTTTGGGAGGGAACACCCACGCAGAAAGGAAGACAGAATGCAAGTCACATCAACACACTCTTTTTTTTTTTTTTTTTTTTTTTTGCAGTAAAGTCTATAGGTACAGGACCCCCAGACACATTGATTTTACTTTCTTAAAACTGCGAACTGGCTCATTAAAAATCTTCTTTGAATGAATTTCGATCAAGGTTTTGCCTAATGTACAAATATAATCAGTCATTTTTATTGGGTAGGAATTACAGGTGTCAATTATGTTCTCATGTTTTCACCTGCTTATTTCTCTCCCCGCTGCAATTATCATTATTCATAAGTCTCTAAACTCTGTGGGAGGGTGTGTCATGATTAGGCTTTGACCAAAACAGGCACAGCTTTTGAAGCCAGTGAGTGGTGCCAGCCTCTTAAACTCTGAAATTCTGACATCATCACCTATTTTTATTATGTAAAAAAAAAAAAAAAAAAAAAAATGTAGCATCAGGTCACAGAGAGTATAAGAATTACAAACATGAGCCTGGCCTATATACCACCAGAGCTTATGTGCACTCATGTCTTTCTCTGACATGTACTTACACACACACACACACGTACAGAACAGTAAATACAGTACATTCATGTTCCATATGACAAAGACACGGTAGGTCTCGTTCATCTCGGCAGGAGGCCACTTATGTGACTTGGCGTTTGAACCCCATTCAGAGACTGAGCGTGCTCACTTTCCCTTTCTTCCACACATACACACACACACACACACCTGACAGCTCTGAAATCACATGGCTGGGGCTCTTTGGCATGTGGCATGATTGCTTTGGCATCTGACACGAAAAATTGTGCAGTGGTGCATTGCAGTGTGCGTGTGTGAGCGCGTGTGCTCGGTACAGTCGACATGCTCTGTCACTTGAGGGGGAGCTCCTGTGGAGTGTGCATGTGTGTGTCTACTTCACACATATTTCTATTTTATGTGTGGGTGCGCTTCATTAGAAACACAAATATGCATTGTGATAGTGTCATTGATGCCATAGGTTGCAACAGGTGCTCTTCACCCCCCCTCACCGCTCCCTTGAGAGCACATTGGAGTTTAACTCTCTATAGCTTAGACAGTAAAATTTCAGCAATGATTTCTAAGCACATGCTCCCAAATATTACAGCTTTTCTTCTTCACTCTAGCATCGAGTTGTATTGTAACTAGGGCTGCGTGTGTGAGTATGTGTGTTTGGTTTTGGGGAAAAAAAAAAATGCTTGAGATACAGTGAGATATTGCTGAGTTCTTGTAAGTATGCACAGGCTCATTTTTTGCTGCGCCCACATTTTTTTTTAGAGAAGTGGAGCAAGCTATATGCAGAGCCTGTGGAGATTCAGTTTCATTACACTCACATAATGGGTCAAAATGCATTTTTTCCCCCTTTCTCTTTATGTATTGTAAGTATGCTATCAATCATACATACACATGAAAACAATGCACACAAGGATGAATGACAGCATGATGTATGTTCGCATGCACGCACATGAATATATCAAAAGCCACATGAAGCCACAGCACACGCGACATAGCTCGGGCACGACAATGCAGCTGGCCGTGCATGCGCAAAACACAGCCTCTGCTGCTCCGCATGTGCGCGAGCAGGCGCGGCACAACTTCACAACAAAGCTTTCAATTCAGTAATAAAAGGAAACAAATTACCTCATCCACTTTGACAAGCTAATGTGTTGTGTTTCACAGCTCTGTGCCCCGCAGGCCAAAGTTAGAACGCAACGCTCATTTCTCCACCAGATATATTTCCCTTTCAAAACGCGAGAAACTTTGTAAGACACAGCAGGCCTGTTGGCAGGAGAGTTTAAAGGCACAATCTGTACTTAGACAAAAAAACAAAGTGATATAATAGCTCCTCTGACTGAGAGCTGAGGGAGGGATTTAGTGGAGCTGTCGCCTAAACTCGGCATCAAAAGCTGAATAGAATATGACACAAAAAAAACTGCATAATTTGTACATCTGCAGTGTGTTGTCTTTGTTTTTGAAATGAAATTGAGCAATGTGTTAAATTTGCTCAGGGCACAAGTTTATGTAACTGTAGCAATAGACTTTTAAATCCTTTTTTACCTTCACAATGGGGAAATTATGTCTTTTTCTCTTTGACTCGAAGCAAGAGCGCTCCAAAACTTGACTTTCCACAAAATCTTGTTGGCAGTCAAGAACGGGCCCTTAAACAATGCATTAGATTTTGTTTGTCTGAGTTTGGGATTATGTTTTTTGAAACTGACGATAACTTCAACATTATGGGATGAAGTACAAATTTTTTATTTTGATGTGACACAGATTTGTTTTGCACTGTCTGTGACCCCCCCTTGTTCCCTTGTCTTTTAGTCTTATTGGGTGCCAGTGGATTGTGTCTGCCATATATGACGACATGTTTATTGATGACCTTTAGGAGTAACGCTAATGAGAAAACATTGTCTTTATTATTTGAAATCCATCATTTCTGGCGTGCCTAATTCAAGTTTTACTTCCTAATATAGTAATTTATGTAATGTATCCAGTTGTGTTCAATGCTGGGATAAGATGGCATGATATTTATGTCTTTTGAGATGGTCACTGTGTCAGATTAGGCAATCATGAAGCTTTATTTTCATGCATTGACTTAAACCTGGAAGTGTCACCGTTACTCAGTTGGTAGAAAATGTGTGAGTGTGTGGGTATGTGCATTATATGCGTGTCAAGGTTGGAGTCACACCCACAGGTGTGGTTAGTTAGGTATAACACTTCTGCTCCCCAAACCTGATGTCTATCACCTCACAGGTTCACTGAAATTAAATGAAACATCCCTCCTTTTTTTTTCCTTCACCATGACTACAAGAGCGCTCCGTGCAGCATCACACAACACATTATAGTCGTCATCAAAGAAGGCAACATAAGACAAGAAATTCTTCTCTTTCTCATCAGATATTGCATTGCCTGTCTTCCACTTTGAGACACCTCACGCCTCATCTTCAATCAGGACCCCATGCCTCTTGGCCCAGGCCATTATTGAGCTGTAAACATATAGTTTGACTTTGGCGTGACACCTTTCTAATAGTCCAGCTGATCATGTGTGTTCCCCGATCAGACATTTTTGCAGAGACGTCCCGTGTTGCTTGCTCTCTCGAATTATTTTGCTGAACACATTGTCATCACTACCATTAAAAAAAAGATGACCAAAGCTTTTAAAATAAGAATTTTTATGAACCAAAATCATCCTTTACACAGTTATCACAAGTGACTGACAGGTTCCCTGAATTTGACATAACATAGCATGATGTTAAAATGTCCATCTGGTTAAAAAAAAACACCCAGAATCGTTATGTATGAGCCAGGTCTGGGTAAATGTGTCTCTTGCACCATCTGCCACGCCGCCTCGTAAAACTGCTTCCTGTCAAAGACCTCTGTAATAGCATGACAAATGTGTCAAAAGCCATACATCATCTCCATGTGACGGTTCTCTCCTAAACTTGAATAAACTGCTTGGATTGCACGGCTCGTTTCTCCGATACCAAAAGGTGAAGCAAGCCCCGCCACAATATTCTCTGCCTGAATCAGCCCAATGAGCATGAAGGACAGCGGGCCAAATTTAACTGTCTGTGAAGACAACATTCTGTGAGTTTATGACCCTTGACCTTCACTGTGTCTCTCCAGGCATGGGGCTCGATGCTTGTGGCGCACTCTCGGGTGCGTGAAGGCGTTAATGACTCTTGACTCCACAGTTTGGCTTTGTCAGCCCGGCCAGCTGTGTATTAATCTTCATACTCGTGTGCTTGTGCGCGCGCCTGCTTGTATCTGTCTTACAGGGGAAAAGAGAGGTCGAGGGAGGGAGATGAGAGTGTGTGTCTATGTCTTTAATCCTCGGCTGCTTAATTATAAATCTCTCCAACTGTCATGGGCTCCTTGCTTGTATCCCAAGAGTTTCTGTTAATATTTCATGCTACTGTCTTGTCCCCCAAGCAAATGGCCGACCAGCAATTAGGCCCTTCTGCAGAAGACCCTTTCAGGGGTGAGCAAGTCTCTGTGGATACGAAGACCTGTTTACTAGCACAGGAGCAGTAGAGAACTCTTCTTTATCCTTTAAAAAAAAAAAAAAAAAAAAGTCTTGAACAGGAAATTTACTCTCTGGATTATTTGTTTGATTCTTTGTGCAGAATAACACAATAAATAAATGGGAAAAAAGTATCAATGACTACCTTGGATGCAATTTAGTATTTCTGACAAAGTGGGGGCAATTAAATGAAGCCCCCACACACACGCACCTCCCAATCGGGACCATTTGTAATGGATTATTTTCGGTGCAGCCATTTTGCAGGGGTCACCACAACTCAGCGGCGCGTCTGCCCTTTACCGACTTCATGTTTTCGCGCAGATGAGTCATTCTGAAACATGATTAATTCATCCTCATCTAAGCACTCACTACAGCATCGGATAGATTACTGGAACAGCGGGAGAGGTGGATGGAGGGAAAGCGACAGCGAGAATGATGAGAGGGAAAAATGAAGCCGAGAGGAGGGGAGGCAGAAAGGAGAAGACTGAGAGGCAACGGCGGATATTAGCGTGAGAGCGATAAGGGAAGCTGGAGATGAAGAAGACATAACATAAACTCTGTGCACACAAGCATACACCCACATACAAACAAACAATTCCTCTTCACTCAGCTGTACAAATCAATACTCATCTTTTCCTCTCTGAGCAAACCAAACTTCAGTACATTCCCTTGGCAAACAGGGAGCCGGGCTGCACCGAGGTCCCATGAGGACGCCACCACGGTGACCTCACCGAGTCCTCAACAGCACAAATGTGACCTTTAGTTCCCTTCACAGAGCCAGTCGCTCTTCTCTTATCGGGCTGTCCGGGTGCCTCCCCCGCTTCTTCTCGTGTCAGACAGCAAAAGTGACCTTTATTTAAGCCAGCATGGGGATGTAGTCTTCTCAAGTCTTCGGGGGACTAAAGACGACTACCTTCCTCCACTGCTGCCCGTTGCCCCAGACAAAATGTTTGAGCTTTGCAGATATTCAGTGGTTGTAATTTTTATTCAAGTCGGGGGGAACTGATGGCAGCAGCTGACAGCCACAACAGAAAGCAAGCAATCTTGAGCTATTTTGGAGGTCAAAGAATGTAAATTTGGAGTCATGCAGTCTTCATAAACAAACAAATTGTAAGGGCAAACAGGTCAGCTTCGTATTTATGTGTTATTACAACTCCATGAAATCGAGGCACTTGCAGCAAATAGACAAAGAGAAATAATGGTATAAATTGTTGCAGCGGCGGCCGGGACATCCTTCTTGTTAGTGTGGGTCATGTTACTAAACCACTGGATCCTACACTTTCCATAATTCAACTTGATAGCATCTCCATGCTAGGCCCTCCCTGTCTGGTAATTGCCCATTTCTGTCAGTCTTGCCATTAAAAATTTGTAGTCCGGGGATGCCCTGGTGGCCTAAGGGTTTAGGTTGCAGCTCTCTACTGTCTGCTTGCTAATAACGGCATAAAAAAAAAGCTGAGATACCCATAATGACATCACCAGGGGTTAATCTTTTCAGACTTTGGAAATCTCTCACTCGAGCTACACAATTGTAACATCTATTTTCACTGTAGTGGTACTAGTATGGAGCAGCCCATGACAGATGGACAGATCTTGATGAGTACAATTGGTGGCGGAGTTCGTCCGTCAAACTGGCCTCCAGACACATGCACAAACGTGCAGACACAAGGGCAATGATCGTGCATCACACTTCTTTCCTTCGCTTATCTGTTTTCGTAGGGGCTGCACTATTTCTGCATCCACGTCTCACTGCATGGACAATGATCCATGAGGTCAAGCATGCAGCTCAGCAGAGCGGTGGAAATGGCTTTTAAATGCATTGATTAATGCCTGGTATGAGATATTCCCCCTTACAGTGGGATCATTAGATTATCACTCATGAATGATAGAGAAGGAGACTCTGCTTGGTCTGGATTTTGGGGGTTATATTGTGGAGTTTGACATATAGCATATGTAACAAAATACAATATTTTCACAAGGATAAACTATCTGTAAAAGCAGTTTCAAACAGTGTTTTTCCCGAGCTTTACAACATGAAATGTATGTAGTAATCTATCATCTATTTCAAGTTAGGATAATGATGTTGAGTAAAGTAGTAAGATTGAGGGACAGTCAAGAGAAACTGTGTGAACATGAAGCCTCATTAAGCCAATTGAAAAATGACAGTGGGTTGGATGACCTGTTCTATCATGTTGCTTTTTGTGGAAGTTTAGACTGCTGCGTTGGTCAAACTGCAGGAATGAATTTGCTTGGCAATGTTGTGCAAATTTGATTAGCACCCAGCTGTTAGCTTGCTCACACTATAAAGCTGTAACATTAGCGACCCGCTGGGCAGCGAGGCCGAGGCTAATATGGATCAAGTTCTTGGTTCAGATTCAGTTCAGTTCATTTATTGTGGTGATACTTAGGGTAGAAGTGCAGCTGGACTCGGTTATATTGCTTCATTGGCTCCACCGGCAGACCTGGTCGGAGAAACATCAGGCGATACCTGCTCAGGCCTGTGGTAGCTGACCAATCAGAGCATATTGGGCTTTACAGGCGTGAGCATTTCAGACAGAGGGTGAAGAGAGGTGGTGCAGCAATGTACAGTATAACAAATGTGTTTTTAGAACATTAAAGCATGTAAACCTGTCTATTAGATCCCCACAAATAAACCTGCAAATGAGGATAATATGTCACCTTTAAGCTGAGAAGCTCTAACAGCTTTATTGAGTTGAAAAAGCCATTATTATCTTGCTTATTTAATTTACTCAAATAAGCCTGTGTATTGACTTGAAATTGCTTTGCAGTGTAGCTAGCCTCGTAGCTAATGTAATGGTAAAAAAACCCAAAAAACTGGTGTGTGAGGATCCAATTTCCAACTCGCAGCAAAGAAATAACGACTTTGTCAGCAAAGTCTTTTCGGCACATCTTTCACGAGGAGAATATTCCCAGAACCATGTGCATGTCACGCAATTACGTTAGCAGAATAGAATCAACGTTGACTTCTATTCACACTTGCATTCAGTGCTTGACACCTTTCTTTTTTTTTTCTCTAACCTTGTAGCACTTCTCATTGTTTCATCATTATGTAAAAAAAAATAAAAAAAGCTCATTATGTTTTACAATCCCCTCGTCTTTATGCGAGGGGTTGTGATGCAAATTCCTCAAATGTTGGCTTCATCATGTATGCTCACCACCCCCAGGTAGCAGGAATTAATGAGCATTTCTGCGCTGCACCTGAGCATCATCATGCAGCCTAGTGGAGCGGCCAATTTCTCTCCGACTGGCACTGCCCTCCTAGTTAGCTGCTAAAACCCCCTAAGGCAGTGAAGGATTGTTTTCAGCGGTTAATTGACAAGAACCTGGTGGTATTCCACATCCGCACACACTCATCTGGTGCAGGGGTGTGTGTGCAGCGTGTGTGCCTCACATGCAGGGATGACACTTCATGCAGCCTTGTCATGCGTAGCACTATGACCTTCCTACAGAGGCATTTGTTTTATACTAAAGGTTGCGCCACTCGCCAGCACATGCCTTATTTATAGAGTTAATTATACACATCTGAAGACTATCTTTTAATATGCTTTTCCAATTACGGGCTTTGTCAAGTCGTGTGCCGTGCCGCCGCATGCCAATGAGTCAGCCTTGATCGGGCCGTTAATGAGTGAATATTACATGACGTTAATGTCTCGTCAAAACTTCTCAAAAGTCAACACAAATAAAAGTGTCTGCTTTCCACAGCAATAACCGTACATTACTTTAATGGCGATGAATTTTGAATAGAGTTTTATAGATGTTAAGGTCATAAAACCTGCTCAGCATATACTGTACATTGTAAAAAAAATAAAATGCTTAAAATTGGAATTAAGAGCTTTTCATGCAGCGGCAGCGGTGAGTAAGTATTATTGAGTCGAGAGGAAGGAGGAGGGGGAAATGGCCCTGAACAAAATGGGCCCGCCGTCTGCTTGTCGCTGTGTCTGTCTTTCGGTTTGTGGCGGAGTGACAAAGAGCCTGAGGGGAAAGTGATTCTGAGGCTCTGACTTTGCCAACAGGCAACTAATCCCCACACAAAGCTCAGCTGACCTGAAGCTGACTGTCTGCAGCATTCACAGCTCAGACCCACACGAAGACACCTAAATCCATATGCACATTTTGTGTCTTACACAAAGTACACACACACACAAAGACTTGAGGTTTTCTCAGCAAGCATTCATGCATGCGCCTCTCAGCACTTTTGATGTAAAATCCAGCAACCGCAGTACAGTAAGAAAACAACATAACTTTAAGATTGACAGCAGAGTCTACATCATTATGTACCAACCGGAAAATATATGTATCATTATCAAGTCTGCTTCTTTCAACTGTGAGAATGATCACGAGTAAACAGTGCTGCAGTCAAATGTGCCGAGAAACAGCTGTGAACACTTGCATCTCAAATGATGAGGGGACCTCAAGTGGGCTGCACAGTCCAGCTCTGTTCTCACATCTCCACAGCTTTTTGTGTCTCCAAGACAACTTGGCATGAGCACGCGTCGCAAAAAGACGTAACTTCTCGGTCTTGATAATCGCATCTGGTCAGCAGCGGCCCTTCAAAACCTGCTTGGAAGCGAGAGGGTATAAGGAGTCACAGGTAGAGAGCTTGAAATTAAGGCAATTAAGGCACTTCAGTTGAGATCAAGTAGGGTCATGGTGTCTTTATGAAAATGCACGAGATATGAGCAGGTGCATCTGAGTGGATGGAAAGGAGAGACAGCAGCTTGTACGACCTCAATTCCAAAAAGCTGGGACACTGTAAAACACAAATATAACAGAATATGATAATTTGCTCATCCTTGTTGACATTTACTCAATTGAAAACAGCACAAAGACAATATATTTAATGTTTGGCCTCATCAGCTTCACTGATTTTTATAAATATCTGCTTTTTCTGAATTTGATGGCAGGAGGAGCAACAAAAGAGTGTGAAAGTTGTGGACTGATCCAAAAACCACCTGTTTGGATCATTCCACAGGTAAACAGGTTCATTGGTAACAGGTGATAGTATCATGATTGGGTATGAAAGGTTCATCCTGGAAAGACTCAGTCGTTCACAAGCGAGGATGGAGAGAGGTTCAACACATGATTGTAGAAAGGAGATTAATACATGGGCTCAGGAAGACTTTAAAACTGTTACTTCTTTCTACTTACTTTTGCAAATGTTTGCATTCTGTTTTCATTTATGCTTTACACAATGTCCCAACTTTTTTGGAACTGATAATGTAGCCGCGCTTGTCTCAAACTAAGAATGTCTGCAAAAATTCCCATAGGTAACTTGGGAGACCTTGCAAAGCCAAAGTCAGCATATTGATTTGCTCGGAGACTAAAAGAGGATTCTTGCTCATCCCCAGGAACAGTTGTTTTGCGGCCCAGGTGATACAAGTTTGCAGTGATAGCTTAGCTGTAACAGTGGCTTGTTTTTGTCTTCACGAATGAAAGCTTCTAAATGGGCACATTTTGCCACATTCTCCTCTTTGTCGGAAACCTTTCACAACATATTAGCGAAGTTGTTACTTTGTACGTCTGCAACATATGCTTTTAACACACCTGAGCATTGTGATGCAGTGTCACTAGAGCAATTTGGGACTTTCTTTTACCTTGAGCAACCCGGTTATTATTCCTGCAACAGTAACATATGAGGCGCTGGTGCCATGCAGGCTCCATCGTGGTGAAATCTGACTGGTCTGAATAGATGACAACAGCCTACAGCATCGCAGCCTCACTCCGCTCTCTCCCTGCCTGTCTCTGCTTCTCTTACCTTGCTCTGCTCCACACTCAGGAGACGTTCCATCTGGGCAAATTAGCTCATACAGTCCTCTCTAAGTCATCAGCACTCTAATAGCGCTTTGCCTCACACACCGGATGACTCCTCCCGTGGATGTAATTCCTCCTCGATGGGGAGAAAAAATAATTCTAAAATATTATTATCCTCTTCCCTCAGGTGACAAAGAATGGTCAAAAATTTCATTTCTGTTCAGAATATGTGCGTGATTTCTGGCCTCGATCATAATCTTCAAGCGGAAACATTGTTGAAGAACATTGCTACAGTATATGATTGCATTACCAGAGGGAAGCAGGGGAAGAAATTAGCGGACGTTTCAGGATATTTAAAAGCCCATAGGAGAGGAAAGTCTTACAGAGAGCCTTGAGCTTATGTGTCCGGTGCCTGGCAACAAGATAAATGGCTGCGTCACCTATCAAGCCATTTTAAAAGCATACAGCTGAAGTAGACAAAGGATTTTTTTTTTTATGACCTTGAGTAAAGAGTTGAACTGACTTCAACTCCAGACTCTGCAAAGGGCTGGAGAGCTGGGCTTGACTTGTCCTCTGGACCAACAGGCACCAATTGTGAAGGTGTCATTCATACAGCAAGGGCTATAGCTTTCTCAAAGGGTGAGTCCTTTCACATTCTTAAAGCCGTGACCCCTGTTCCTACTGGGATGACATATAGCCCCTCCATCGATCGAGCCTTTTGGAAAGCGTGCCCTGGAATAAGAAGATGGGGAGCATTTCTGTGAGATCATGTCCTACAGTTAAAAAAAAAAATAACCCGATATCCACACAGGCACCTAAATAAAAACATATCCAAGCATGCACACCTGGACATACGTACACACACACACAAGACAAACACATATTCACCTGGAAAGGAATTCCCCCAGAGAGGTGCTGTGCACACAGTGTTTACTGCTCTCCTCAATTATTGATTAGTTGTTTTCCTTCTGTTATGAGAGGCCACCCCATGTGAACAGGGAGAAAGGCCCACTCATAAAAACTGCAGTAGGACTCTTTCTCTCAAACCAGACTGTGCTTTATTGACCTCGGCCTCCCTCCTAAGCAGGACACTCGCTTTTCTTGGCACTGTCTCGCTCGCTCGGTTGCTTATTCTTCCTGTTTTCCTTCACTATCTCTTATTTGTCTCATTTATTCTCATATCCTCTCCCTCGTTCCCCTCTCTCACCTAGACAAACCTCTCCGGTCCGGGGTGCCTTCATAAAGTGGACTGCAGACTGTGCTCAGCAAAAACCGACACAAGCCATCGGTTAGCACTAAATTATTAAGAATCATTTACAGTTGGAAGTTTAAGAAATGCTCTGAGTGCAGCGTGATGCAAATTCTTGGCAGGACATTGAGGACCTTCTTGTATTAGAAATGTGAGGCACACTTTATAAAGGTCATAAATCAATAAATTACCGATGCTCTACAGATTAGTTATGAGATAACAACTGTACTATTATTATTAACTTTATAGTCGCCATCAATTGTTCATTCATAGCTTTCTCACTACCCCATAAGTCCTCAGCAAAAGTCAGCCAAAAGCCATTAACAAAGGCTTTTTTTTTAAGTCAATCTATACTGTAAAGTCTGCAGTTGAAATGTGGTCTAGATGCTCTGCAGCGGTCAGTCCATTCGAGGACAAAGATTTCATAGGCTTACATTTAAATAGCCTCAAGTCATGGGTGAAGATATTGAGATGGGAGGCGGCATTATTCTCACGAGCCTGCACTTGGTGTAGGAAGAGGAGCCGGATCTGAATGGGTTGTTGATTCCCAAGTTCTCTGACTGAGGCAGCCCACGAAAAAAAACCAAAAAAACTGACTGGGTTGTCTTATTTCACAGTGTGTGGGTTGATAGGTTCTCCAGATACTCAAAATGTATGTGCACAAGTGACTTTTTTCATAAAATGTTCCCTTTAAAGCAAAGGTAAGACACATATTTTACCAACTGTGTAGCGCACATCTCCAGTATCTGGGTTGCTAGGCGATGCAGTCGTGGACACCCTCAGTCTGGAGGGTGAGTTCAGTGAGTTTGCTGTTGTGCTCTCCGGTCTGAACAGGCACTCATTCATTCTCATAATGATGACCAGCGCACTCAAAGTTTAGAGCTGAAAGATGCACTGCAGTGACATCAGGGATTATTGTCAAAAAGAGCAGGATGTCCTCACGCGCCTCAATCAAGGTGAACGCAGAAGTCACCGATGGAGGATTCACTTTGAACATTTTAGCATTTAGCATTGGGCCAGACCCACCATGCACCTGCTGGTCACACAGCATCAAGGGTGTGTTTGATATGGGTCACTTAGAGAGGTGCATTAAATTACTGATTTATTTTCAACCTATGCCAAGATGCAATAATGCCCACCATACCTCATAAGTGCATAATTGTATTGCGTTGTTGTGCATTGTGTGTGTTCGCCCCAGCTTCATAGTGACTGCTGGTCTGCACCTCTCACACCCCCAGTGACCTTTTACATTCAGAACATGTATGTTTTCCACACTGTCACCTCTCTGGCTCTCCTGCAGCTACACACACCAGCGACTTCTTCTCTATTGTGGCTGCTGATGTGAGTCCTTTTTCCTCTGTTCCATTCTCACACAGCTGATCACTCTCTCATGTGGGTTTTGTCTGTACTCTGTTGCACAGTACAATATTTATGATAAAAAATTACTTCAGCAAAAGTAAAATTGCAATTTTTAAAACTCAAAGAAGTATAAGTACACATAAAAAAAGGACTTTTATGTAAATTTAAATTGTTACTTTCAACCTAGGTCTTAATAGTAGTTCAATTCCACACACCTGTGTAAAGGTGAATTATTAAATGATTTATGAACTTTTCATAAAGTGTATAACTTCCCCAAACTGTTAACTCCTATGTCTAAGCTTTATTGAACTTTGGCCCTTTGAACACTCTACCTGACCACCTAAGCCACCTCTCTGTACATTCCACAGTCATTTACATATATTTAATTCAAAATTCTAAAGGAACACTTAAGACCTGGCAATCAAATTCACATTACTGGCAGAGTATCTGGGCTTCCCAGCCACACAAGGATCTCAATTATGGCACGCTGGCTGTGGCACTGCCACTCCTGACGATAGAAGATAAAGTGGAGTAATGGAAATGCCATCCTGTTACGGAAGCGGGGGGCTCCAGTGTCGACACGAAAACAAAACAAAGTCAATATTGAAGAGGCGAAACAATGCGGGAAATAGAAAATTGTCAAACGGCAGTCCGACTTGGCAGGGGGAAAACAATCTCAAATGGCATGCAAAACAATGTCGGTGATGGGGCTGCTGTTTTAGCGTGCGCCTGAGTGTGTGCGGGTGTGTGTGTGTGTGTGAGAGAGAGAGCGAAGAGAGGCAGAGCGTGTTTACTTCCGCAGTCTTTTGTCAAAGGCGGCATAAAGAAAGGTGGCATGCGGTATCTAAAAGGCTCCACACGCAATCCCAGCTTGCCCACCTGTTCTGCTCCTGCTTTGATTTCAGCTTGAGAGGGAAGCAGAGAGCCTCTTGCTGAACAAGCTAAGCATCCACAGGCCTGGTTGTGAGGCGCACAGAAACAAAGTGAAATTGCCCTGATACTTTTTTTTTTTCTCCTCTTGTAATATGTGGCTATTCAAACCAGAAAAATAAAGGGGGGACACTTTTCTCAGGTTCACAGGTGCGTTGAAAAGCCACGAAAAAGATTCAAGAAGTTTAACGTCAAAGCATTTACAAGACACACTCCTTTTGGCCGTTGTGTCTGCGCGCCTCGAGATTCTTTTCTCCGCATCTGAGGAGGGAGCGCGAGGTGGCTCGGGAGGGGCAAACAGGAATCATTCGTCTCCCTGAGGAGTTGAGCAAACTGTGAAAAAGATGAGACGGAGACAGAAGGGGTGAGAGAACGAGAGATGTAGACAGAGACAGAAACACAGCATCAGAGAGGAAGGGAACGAAGAGGAGACAGAGCACTTCGGGGCATACCCAACTTAGACATGGCCATCATAAATGATTAAAGGCCGATTTCCCATTCTGACAAGCCTACCAATCTTTGCACAGTGTAATGGAAGCCAAAGTGAAACGAGCAGGGAGCACTGCATTTGCATCAAGCAATCACAAAGAGATGTGTTTAAAGAGTCCAGGAGGGGTGGAGGGGGGAGGATGGGTTGCACAGAGAGGTTTTTTTTTTTTTTTTTTTTTACTATTATGGTCTGTTTAAATGGGGGATATTACCTGTTTACCCAGCTGCTGAGGGCAATCGGCATTTTGTTTGAGGTCATCCCGTTAATATTCCTCCCACCGGTGGACGATCCGGCGGCGGGGAAGGTTGTGATTCCGTCTTTATAATTCCACTGTGCGATCCGCCAGGAGAGGGAGGGTCGTGACCTCGGAGGCAGAGGTGAAAATTGCACCAGTGGGCCAGTGAGGATGGAGACAGAAATGAATGATGGAGGTGGGGAGGAGAGGGGAGCGATAAAGTCATATATAAAGCGTGAGGAATATGTGGCTCCGTGGATTTCTGAGCTTGTATATTTCCACACGCTTGAGTGAACTCAGGAGCCTAAAAAGCGACACGTGATACAAAAACTGAAACACAATAATCTTGCAAAAATGTTTGCGACCTCGAAGGTGATGTCAGTAAGATGAATCCGCGACTGTAGATTAGGGGCTGACGTGCACCTTTCTTCATGTGTCACATGCACACATGGGGGGAAAAGCGTTGACAAGTAAGTGTATTTATTATTTCCTGATGCGTTAGGAAGTCTTGTGGAGGTGATCTGAAGGTTGCGAACACCAATTTTAGTCTCACGTTTGAGGCATAGCCCCAAGCAGCACGGAGCTGTGAAGCAATGGGTTCGTATCTCTGAGGCCGTGAATGATGGATTATATGAGTAGTGATATTGATAGCCGGTGGGTTTTTCCATACAAATGAAGAGTCAAATGAGTCAAACCTGAGCAGTCTTTCAGTGACAAATCACATCACCGGCGCCTAAAAGCTTGCATGTTCAGTCAGAAGCAGCTTCGATGCATTTTGCTCAGCATCGTTTTATGAAATCTTTTACAAGTCCGGTATTTCCTAGGAGGAAAACTCAACAACATGAAAATGATTTGCAAAAATCTCTTTGCCCTGTGACTGCCTATTACACGCCACTCTGTAGCTGCGCCGCGGAGCACACGCCGCAAATAGCAAGTCATCGTCCTCATTTTGCATCTTTATGGGCACGACACTGGCATGTTTTTAAATGTTACATTTGCCGCTGCTTGAAAATGCTGAGGGGCGTGTTACATGTCCTGGCAGCTCATGCATCACTGTGCTGACTGATGATACACCATGCCTTGACGGATCTCATAGAATGCCACCGTGCTGTAATATTCCTGCCCACCCCTGTTTGCTATGCATCCACTGTTAAATCCCCCGAAGTGTGTGGCTCAGTTTTCTTTCCCTCTGCATTTTCACATCATCCTCTTTGAGATGTGACTGACTTGTTAGCTTATTTCTGGTTCTTGTCACTGTTTTTTTTATTCTTGCTTGTTTTAAGCAGAAAATGACAAAATCTTTGCAATGTGCGCTTTAAAAAAAGAGAATATCTTAAGGTGACTTTTGAGAGTTCATCTCACCCTGACACAGATCAGTCACTGTGAGTGCCGTTCATGTAACAACCTCCAAATGAGGGATGTGACAGGGTTTTAATCAATGTCGTATTCTGTCCACTGGGTTCAAGACCAGGCCACACACTTCAGCACACACACACACACACACGTAAAGGCATTCAGACAAAAGAGCTTAGACAAACACAAACTCACGTGGTACAAGGTGAACCATGGTTAAAAGGCCTTTGCCATTCACTGTCAGCGCTGTCCTCCATGCGCCCGCAAATGTCATCTTTAATGCATCTGATAGCACACCATTAGGTTAAGATTATGGAAATGTAAAAAAAAACATATCCAGCCCCCTCATCATCTCATTCATGTGGAAGAGGCTGAGCCGTAAAGGCAAAGAGTACGCTAAAGAGACATAACAAACAGCTCGGAGACGACGGGTCAATTGTGATTCCGCTTGGGTGCCATTCAGCGTAATATGATAGAAGAGGCACCAGAACACGTGTATGTGTCCGTGCGCGTGTGCACTTGTGTCCACACGTGTATGATGTGTGTGTGTGTGTGTGTGTGTGTGTGTGTGTGGCCGCTGTCGAGATGCATGGAAAAGGCTGCAGCTCGGATATTGCCTTTTGTCTGCAGCTAAATTTAGCGCAAGGTGTCTCCTCCGCCCGCCTTTAATATCACTGCTCGGAGACAAACCCCTAATTAGGATTTGTCTGCGTGATCCCGCCAGGCATGCCTTTATCTGTGTGTGTGTGTGTCAGTTTGTGGCCATGTTTTGCAGTTTAGCACGTCTGGCGTGTCCGTTTGAAATGCTCATAAACGTGTGTGTGTGTGTGCACATGTGTGTTTGAACAGAGCAAGGGCATTAACCTGAGGCTGATTCATATTGTCCTGCTAAGCTAGTGGCTCTCCTCATAATGCTGAAACGAGACAGATTTGTCATAATAGGGATGAGCCAGGCAGCCGGGGCCATATCACAAGAATGGCTGGCCGGGGTCCGGGAAATAATAAAGTACCTGAGAGACTGTGACTTCTTTTATCTGTCTGTTATTTTTTTCTTTACTGTCCCACTAATGGCAGCCCCTCTCGGTCCATGTGTGTCTGTCTCCTCTTATGTCTTGTTTTCTCCCTCCCTTCCGTGTCTCCTTTACTCCCCCTCCCTCCCTCTCTGTTCTTGCCGTCAACTTTTTTTTTTCTTTCCGTCCTCAACCCGCTCCACTAACTCTCCCCGTCTCTTTCCCTCTTCTCCTCCATCTCCCGCTTGCTCTCCCTTCCTTCTCTCATGGGGAACAATATATATCAGAGCCCAGCAGAGCTCTGCTCCACTAGTTGCCATGGCAACCAACCTCATCACAGCATCTCCTCTCTCTCTCTCTCTCTCTCTCTCTCCGTTCTTTCCTCTTGTCCTCCATCTCTCTTCCCCCACCCACCCACCCACCCCCTCGGTCTTTCTCTCCGTCTCCTTCTCTCTATTGCACCATCCTTTAGAGGAGGTTCTTTAAATTGTAAGTGGGCCGGCTGGCCTCTGTGCGAGCGCAGCGTCGAGGTGAATCATTGTTGAAAAGGAAGCGGTGACCCCAGACGTTGTCTTTCAAAGACACTAGTTTCTGTCTGCTTTGGCTTAAAGACGACATCATACAAAGAAAGTTATCTACCGATCTATACATCTAAATGTGTATCTCCTGCTATAGTGTACATATAACAGCCTGAACTACATATGATCTAATTTCTAAACCATGGGAATTGAAGGGGCTCGCTCATACTTTTGCACTTGAAGATAAGCCCGTGAAAACAGTTGCATAATATCTAAGAGGAGGAGCTTTGTCAAAGCTGAGAATGTAACCCCAGATGATGCCATAAGGGTGATCTTTCCCTAGATATTTCCCACTGTCATTGGTGGAAACCAGGTCAGAGCTAGAACAAGAGCGAACATTGAACTTAATGTTAGAGAACTGAATCTCAGATTGCCAGAAACACAACTCTAATTCAATTATATTTTATATTTTTGCTGCCCTCATGTGGCCAAAACACCTATTATAACTGCTTTAATGTGCTTCTAAAAGCCTCCAGTATCCACAGTATTTTGGAACATGGTGGCAGGGGATCACTCAGGCCAGGCACCGATGTCGGGCAATTCAGCCTGGCTCACAGTTCGTGTTCCAGTTTATCCCAAAAGTTGGATGGGGTCGATGTCAGGGATCTGTGCCTTCAAACTCATCAAAAAAAAAAAAAAAATCTTTATAGAGCTTCCTTTGTGCACATAGGTAATGTCATGTTGAAACAGGAAGGGACCTTCTGCAAACTGTTGCCATAAACTGAAGAATTAAGAGCATGGAAATCAGCCTCAGGACAAAATTACAGGGACAGGGCTGTCCACATACTTTTGGCCATATCTATGAACAGTTATAGAGTTATATTTTTACTTTGGACATTTACAAGGGAAACTAACACATGTGCAAAAAATCACTTCTCATTTGTATTCATTGATTTTATTTTTCCCTTCACATGGACCCCAATCCTTCACCCCCACACACACACACACACACACACATGCTCACACACACCTCCAGTCAACCTCCATTCACAGAGGATTCAGCCATATTTCAGAGGGCGACAAGGGCAGGGGAGTCTTTTTCCTGCTGTGGGAATTTATGTGGTATCATTATTTAACCTAATTGCATTGAAGACAAGTGGAGGGCGGCATGCTTTCTCGGAGTGGCGAGTACCCTGGAATCATCCATCACATGTTTATACACATGCCACACACACACACACACACACACACACACACACACACACACTACATGCACATTATGCAGTGTGCTCACATGCACAGTTAACATAAAGGATGCTGTAAGTAAAGAATGAGTGTGAGGATTGTGTGTGTGAAAGCGCACACACGTGGGCACACACATTCACATATACAGATATATCAAGACTGTATACAGACATGCTTGCCAACACGCCTTATCTCTTCTCTATTTTTCACTCCACTCTCTATGTCTCTTACTCACTCGCAAACACACACAGGCACACACACTTACACACTCCTTACCATGCAGAGCAACAAGACAGTTGTCCTCCATCTGTCAATGTTATTCATGAGGAAATGGAGATCTGGGCCATGAGTGATGAGTTCTCCTACAGAAATGGCCGGGCCAAAACCTCGAGGAAAACCACACATACGCATTTATGAAAAAAGATGAATAAATATATGAATAATAACTTGCAACCAAACATTTGCGGCACAAAAATTAATGGCAAATTATTGTGCTGGGATTTCGGGAACGGGCTCAGCCTACTTTATCATGCCTACGCCTCAATGTGAAAAAATGCCCACACTGCTCATTGCAAAGAAAAAAAATACCCATCTGGCAATAATAAGAATTATCAATTTTACAATTCATACTCTTTTCTTTTTTTTAAATATATGTAAATGTATAATGTGGACATAAGGCAAAAAGAGTGAGATGCTTCATTCTCTGGCTGCCTTCATAAGAGATCAAGTTGTCCTCACAAACAACTTTTGCTTCTTCTTCTTCTCATTATTATCATTATTATGGTGATTAACTATAAACTAACTAACAAAGGAAATTTCTGCAGAAATAATCATACAGGTTTTAGACAAACTCCCAGTTTAGCCAAACTTATTTAGAAGTGAAAACAAAGGTAAAAATAAAGCTAAAAAAACATTTATTACAGTTTACAGACCAACTTCCTGTTTCAACTTTGACCTACTGTATTTACTGTGTGGTGTGAGGGATAATTACCAACATTTCACATGTGCTTACTTTCAGTTTCACCTCCAAATAAAGTGATTATGTGGTCAAACTGTTGCCTTGTGCCAAAACAACAGCATTTGTCCAAACCCTTTAACAACCATTTATCCATGCAAGTAATGACTGCGTCTGTCACAAGCTCTAATATATAGCATCAAAATGTCTGATTTTGACCATGACCATAATAACATAATTAGAATAACCTTAACCAAGAACTGCAGTTTCAGCTGCCTAAACTTAACCAACACTTAACTAGTAGGGTTCCAAATCAACAAAACACTCATATGAGTCATTTTAGGAGGCAGTGAGTAACAACCTATGTTGGCATTTAGTTTGGAGGAGTTGTTTTATCTTACATAACAAAGAGAACAAAAGCACTAAAGGCACGAGGTAGTACGGGACGTGAGGAGCAGTTTTAAAAGTTCTGAGTAACTTGTTAAACGTATCAAGATTGGCGCTGTCGTGGATGTGTTGGAGGAGGAGGCCCTGTCACTGCCGGTCAGACTCTTGTTAATGGATGGTGGCGACAGGAGGCTGGCGCTGGAGGAAGGAGCGTGGTGGCAGAGAAGGTCAGCGAGATAGGAAAAGGTCTGGTTGCAGAGGGCTTTGTGAGTGAAGAGGAGTTTGAATTGAATCCATTGTGGTTACAGGAGTGGGCGTGGGTGAACTCCAGTTTATTAAGGACTTTGGATGATGCGCCATAAAGAATGCTATTGCAGCTGTCCAGTTTGGATGTAATGAAAGCATGCAGGGGCAGAGAAGGAGAGGGGTGGGCGAAGGTGAGACGAGTTTTTCAAGTTGAAAAGGGCAGTTTTGGCAATGAGATTTGCTCGGTGTTGGAATGAGGTGTCATAGCGAGGTAACCGTGTCCAGAGATCCTTGCAATAACTGCGAGTACAATGTCATCATAAAAAGAAATGATGGCCCAAACTACGACAAGGAGAACCTCACACACCAGCAGGAACGGCGTCTTTGAAACATAATAATGCAAATGTTCTGGAAACAGCATTTGCAGTCTCCAGCAAATGCAACATACTCAGGCAACTTCATATGGCAAACTACTATGTAATTACTGTACAAGTGCAATTGTGCAATCCAATGATGATAATGTCAGTGAGATCTCTATATAGTGCTGCCATCACTATCACTGTCCCAGTGTGACTTTATTTGATGGGGAGAACAAGATGGTTGAGTGGAATGGCAGGTAGAAAAGCTGCCATGTATCTGCCAATCACACCATAAAGTGGGAGGATGTTATCTCTCTCTCTCTCTCTTTCTCTCTCATTGATTCTCGCTCTGTCACAAACACTCTCTCTCTCTCGCTTAGTATGTGGGAATCTCTCCATAAAACATCTGACACTATGTCACCCGGCACTTCGCTCTCCACCCGCAACCTGGACGCTGCCATTACACAGATGTCAGACACAGTTGTGATATCATCATAAAAAAGTAACTGCTGTGATTCTCTCTCCCTTTTTTTTTTTTTTTTGAAACACACGCATGCACACTCTGCATTCCCTGTGTTTGTGAGTAAGCAGGGGATGGAGGAGGAGAGGTTCGGGGGAGTCGGATAGAAGTGCAATTACACTCGCTGATGTGCTTTGGCCCATATTATGATGTTGGGGGATGATAAGACAGCCCATGCTGCACACACACACACACACACACACACACAGACATACACAGACAATAGCCGCAGCTATGATGGATGTCCAGATGCGGACCCACTCCAAGCAGAAAATAGATGAGTTCCCTTCCCCTCAACCAAATGGCAGATGGTTCCAGGATGTGTATCACGTGAGCTCATAACTAGAACTTTATTGGCGGCACGACTGATAACACCGCCAAGGGTTCCAGATGATAAAACCAAGCAGGGGAAAAAAACATGCACAGTTAGACGTGATGGTTTCAATCATGTCCTTCAGTACATTCAGGCCACACTTTAGTATAGTTTTCATAAAAATAAAATAAACCCAATTAATCAATTTTCTATTCATTTTTTCTTCTTTTCTTTGCCTTTCTTTGGATGATGCTTCTCTTTTTTTGGAACCTAAAGGCTGGAACTCGCTCCTCTTTCTTGTCCACTTCAAACCGACCTCCCCACTCCTGACTTGCTCGACCTTTCTCTGCACAGGCCTGTAGAAACATTTGCTTGTACTGAACCACAATTACAGCTAAGAATTGCTGCAACTATCCAATTTGTTCTTGGAGGTCTTGGGGAATCTTTGCAAATCTTTCGCGATGAGTTCAACTTCGGTGAACTATGACACCTGAATTTGCACCAGTGGCCAATAGAAAACCATTTTGACAGTGCTGACCTTTGAGGAAATTGGAAGCTGTAGTAGCAATGTTGCACCATTCAGTTTTTTTAAAACATCCTATAAAGTGCTCTGCAATAGACTAATAATATTTAGATACTTATGATGCAGGAGGAGATCTTTGACGGCTACTTTCCAGATATTTATATGCATACTTATGATCACCAAAGGATCTAATGTTTAGATGACCCCCGACCTCTCCTTTAGGCTTATCATCTAGTTAAAATTTTCATATTCATGCTCATAAGATAACCCCTTCTCATTCTGGACATTCCACAAGCTTTCCTCTTGTTCCAACCTTAGGTCAACATGTCAGCTTTGCACACAAGAATAAATGCCAGGAAAAAGCTTTACATTTTTCTACCAGTGGTGAAATAGATGATGAGCTGGAAGGAAGAGCAAATATTGTATAATAACAAAGGGATGACCGTAATCACTGAGGACACGGGAATAATGGTGTCAATCATCCCGTGGCATGTTTGGTAAGGCGGCCAATGAAACGACCTCTCGAGTCTGTATCGCTCTGTATTTTCCACCGTGTTAAATTCCCTGCCCTGTTCTGCTGCAGTCTGACTCAGTGGCTGTTTCAGGGTGAAATAGCAATTTCCACTTCCAGATGCACATCTATGATTGCCGTGACCCCCATCCCTTCAGTACACCCACAAAAAAAGAAGAAAAAAAAATGCTTTTTGCATTTTGACTTATCACCTCCTATCTCTCGACCGGCAGCTCATTCACCCACCTCCGAGCGTGCCCATCAACCAGTGGAATTTGCCTTTTTTTGGAGAAATAAAAGTGCCTGTACTTTTCTTTCCTGACTTCTGATTTCACTTTTGAGTGAGTTTGTGAGAATGTTGGTGATCGTGGGCTGATGCTATAGTTCACTCACCATGGACAGCCGACTTAACATGGCCGGAAAAGGGAAGATAAAATTTCCTTATAGTCGTATTGTGGACCAACACATTGCTGGCTTTGGTCTTTTCACGGGATGTCTTGATGAAACAATGCAGACCAGCCTGATCCTTTAACTGTAACGTGTTAAACAAATGGGAAACGGCATGCCTCTAGGACAGCCAAACGTCGCCACAAAGGGAGTGACGGTAAGATGACATAAAGGCGAGAAAGGAAATAAGAGAAATGGAAAAATGGAAAGGTAGAGGGACGGGAGGAATGCAGCCAGTGTGCATGCTATCTTACCCGAGCAGTGGGCCTTGGAGAGGGAAGCCTGAAGAACACACAAAAGAGACTTACAGAAATCCATGTAATGTGACAGAGAAAGCAGGCGTGAATAGGGATTGTGAAGGTGCATACGTGGGCCTGCATGTACAGTACGCTGATGTTTATGGGCTGTGTGGAGAAAAGACGCTGCTCGCAGGAGAAGTTCACAGCTCGGCCACGAACAAGCTGCCACAACAGCCTCGGTACGTCTTCACCACAGTCGGGTAGGGCTTTATAAAACAATGACATGAAGACAAGCACCTCATTGTGATGCAGGATGTATATTATGATAGTGACAATGGCTGCTGAGGATTATATACTGAAAAACACCTAATACGGTTGAATAAATGGTGGATTAGCCTTGGAAATGCGTGTGTCTTTGTTGGATACATACGTGTGAGTTTATCACATGTTGTCACTTCGGTTTTCTTAACGCAGCAGTGTTATCTTTTAGAGAGTTGACAACGACAGTGATGGAGTTCTCATTGTCATCAAAGTCCGACAAAAAGCATTTTGATAAAACTGTTGGAAATCGAAAAAAATAAACAACTTTTACTTTCTTAGTCCATAAATGGCTGCACACGAAGCACAGAGGCAACGTTTATGGGGCATATATAAATTTTTATGTTGTAAATTCACAGTGTATCTGCCATCAAATATCTAATATCACTTACTTTGTGAATCTTTTTTAATTCCAAAAACATAATCTTGTATTTTACATCGGTTGCAAATGAAAAACATCAGCTATCTGTCTCTGTAATGTCGTCATACTGTTGTGTTCTCACACAGATAGATCATGTTTTTTTTATTGGTATTGCTCTCTTTCTCCTCAAAACCCCAAGAAAATAAAATGTTAAAGGATGTTGCACAATAACATCAACCAACAGACAAACTGAAATGTGAACCTACAGCCACTAAATCAACCTCCATCAAACTGTTGAAATGAACAAAGGCTGGAAAGCGATTTCATTCACCAATTTCCTAGTTCAAGAACAATTTGAAATAGGATGCACATGTGATGGAAATTGAAATATCAGATGTGAAATAACAAGGGATATCCTGATTAATTTTCTTTTGGCCCTAATCTCAATTAGAGTCCTTTAATATTGGACATCTGCCAATATGAGTCTGATGTTTACACAGCAATAGAAGATATGCAATTTCATTTCAACATCTGTCTGGCACATTGAAATAGGAGCTCTAGCCTTCTAAAAAAAAAAAATGCACACCCTATTTTTATTCATCTTCAGAATCAGCTCTTGACATTTTTGGAAATAACAGCTCAAACTTTGGCAGAAAATCCCCACACTCATTCAAAAGCTGAGTGAGAAAATCTATTTTAAAGGCCTTTAAATTTACAGCATGTTGCACTTTTAACCAATACAATTGTGGGATTAGGTTCCACATAGCATCAGAATTTATGCTTTGAAATGGAGCAATATTATTAGTTCCTACATGTCCGGTAACACTTTTTAATATCCGGAGTTTCACATTACCTGAAGGTCTCTTAAGGCTCTGAATTCATGTGTCTGTGTTGGAGAAACCTCTTTATCAGAGTTTCTGTCGCTTTTAGTCGCTCTCACTGTCTCATTGTACCTTAAGCCCAAAACACTGTCCTTGACAAAACATCAAATTGGTACAGTTGCAGAGTTTGTTCTTCCAGCCCGTGTGGCCTGTTTACATCAGGAAAACCTCAGCGCAAATGCAAGTCATTAAAACGAGAGAGCTGACTCAGTCATACGACGGCACAGCTCTAACACTGGAAAGTCGCATTCCGTCACGACGCAGAAAACAAGTGAAACTGATCTCTTTTAATCAGCCCTGAGAGCCTTGTAGCGCGCACTTAAACTGCGGCATCAAATTCCAGAGTCAGTCTACCTTTAAAAATCTTGTCAGAAAAGGTAAACACTGCGAGGAGCGGCTTTTATCTGTCACTTTGTCAACACAGACTGGTAAAAAATCTGCGGGAGCAAAGATCTCGGAGCATATAAACAATTTTCATAAGAAAATGACATAACCACTTGTTCTGTTTTGACTGCTCTGCGAATATCTCCGAATATCATTGAGTGTTTTTTGCCCTTTTCGTATTCATGACATGAACGCTTCTTTAGAAAAAGGAGAGGAAGGGACCGCCGGAGAGCAAGGACATGTTGGTATTTAGCGACCATCACGATGACAGATTAAGATAGTGGCATGTTTGTCGACACTGCCTCTCCTTGGGTTCGGCGCGAGATAGGTCACTGCACTTTTTTTTTGAGCGGCGGCGAGGGTGGTGGGCGAGGCTGTCTGACAGGTCGCTCCCTCGGGCTGCGCGAGGACCCGGTGAAGACCTGTGGGCGTGGGAGTCGTGCGCTTTAGAGTGTTGTGTGCTGAGACGGGGGCCTGTGTGCGCTTGTTTGTCCTTCTGTGAAGCAGCAGGGGCGGGTGGAGAGTTTCTGTGTCATGACAGTTCAGGTTTTAGATGCTTTTGGATGTGGGGATGGGTTCTGTTTGTTCTCTTGGCCTCTGTTGAGTGCATGGTTGGACCTGGCAGCTCACTTAGGATTGACCGGTTGCTCAGGTTCACTGTTTTTCAACCCAGACTGCATCGATACACCAACACTAAAGTCAGGAGAGAACGTTGAACATAATTATATATGTCTATATATGTGTGTATTGAACTACGACATAGTTAAGGGAAGAGAAAGTTTGTGGTTCTGGCAAATAAACTAAGCACAGGCAAATAATACAAAAAAAATTGGGACCTCAGTATTGTGCAGTATGTCTCAATACATAAAAAACATGAATTTTATCAAACTGCATTAACTTCAACCTTGTGAGCATCCTCCAAAAAAGAGATTTGCCATGGTTTGTGAAGGCCTCAATTTCTGCAGCAGCCTCTCGCTGCACAACAAAAAACAGTTTCACATCAAAGTTTGTTTGCATATCTTAGGGAAGAGAAATAAATTGCCTCCAGTGATGTCACTTGAGGCAGCATTAGTTAGGGCTGAATACTGCAAATTTGAAAATGAAAGGACTCTGCTTGAGGCCACAGAGCGTAATACACCCCAGATCTCGACTGATCCATTTGCGGTCAAGTTGCATTGTGGGTAATGCAGGCATCAGGTTTTGCGTGGAAGAAAAAAAGATGTTATCTCTGATTCCGCTGGATCAAATTAGATACTTTTCTGAGTTGTCAATGAGACGATGCTTGCATGATTGTAAGTGATTGAGTGCAGCATTTGCATCGGAAAATTGAACCTTTCCTTGTTGTCAGTGTCACGCTACAGGACGGCGTCTGCTGAGAGCACCAACCTCACCGTCGACCTCTAAGCCTGTGAACATTTTACTGCACAGACTAACAAAAAATGATCCGTATCACCCTGTTAGAGGTGAACCGGGGTAAAAATATATAACCATGTTTTTAATGTCTTACCTAAGCTGCTGTTGTGTCTATGCTGAGCAATGCATTAAATGTGACATTTAGTTATGTTAGCACCAATTACATCACCATTGAATATTGAGGTGTCTAGAGACCTTTATTATCTACATCTCCCTGTCAGCTACATTTCCTCCTTAACTTTATTTGTTGCTGGCGGAACCCTTGGCATCGTTTCATTTAAAATAGAACGCTGGGGATGTGTGAAAAAAGCCTGTCCTTTCCGGCCTCGCCAAACAGGTATAGGCAGAGTTTAAAGGGCTGACACTCCTAAAGGCAACATAACCTTTTTTTTTTTTTTTTTAAGTTGATATAATTCGAGGAAAATTCAGCCTCGGGGAAGAATGATTTCTTTTGAAATCGCCTTGTGAGCAGTTACAGCCCAGCTGCAATCACTCCCAGTACATCAGTCTGGTGTCACACCCACACAATCTCATGTCACGGAGAAGATGAAAATGCCATGAGCGAGTGACTGATACCTGCCCGGATCCTCGCAATGGCTTTTTGCAGGAGGGGGGAAAGACACAGTGCACACAGCCGCATGAATAATTCGAGCAGGTGCCAGGGTCTTGTTATTCACACAAGATAAAATGAAGAACAACAAGTACTGCTTCCACTTTTTTTCCCCCCCCTTTCCATGATTTATTCAGAGATGTACGACGTTTCAACTCTCGGTCATCGCCCGATGGATACCTTATGAAGAGACAGAAGTTCAGATGCAGCGGGGACTTTTAATTAATGATAGGAACAGTGAGTGTTTTTTTTCCTCACAAGGAAAGTGAAGAGATATTTCCTGAGCAGGGAAATCCATGTCGCTTGCGTGGAGTTATTACTTTTAATATGTCTTTTGATTTTATGTGCACTACCCCAAGCACAAAAACACATCCAGATTGAAGAGATCTTGTTTTAATCCCCCTAATACATAACCCAGACACAGACGCACTAGTGTCACAGGGACGATGAAAGGGCCTCAGCCAGGTGACTGATACCTGCCTAGATTTTGTTAATGGTGCCATTCGGATGACAAACGATCGCGGCAGACATCTGTAATGCGACTTCATCTTCTGCCAGTGTCATTACACGCAGCCCGTCACAAATCAAGGCCTTTCCGAGCCCTGATGAGCAGAAAAGAAATAGTTCCTGATGAAATACTTATCCAGGTAATCATAAATCTGAAGAAAAATGGAGCAGAGGTACATGTAAGTGGCCCGCGGCAAGGTTTCAATCTGCTCGACAAAGAAATGATTACATTTCCTTAAAATGAAACGAATCAAATAAACAAAATTGGTGATCATTTTGAAAGAAACCAGCTTCGGTTCTTCTTCTTTCTCCATGCTGTGATTCTTAGTGCATGAAGCAATCAGATCTCTTATATTTTCCAGAAAAGCTTGCAGGAGTTCAAATTGTCCTTTTAATATAAAAAGAGACAATGATAATCTGTAATCTTTTAACTATTGAATGAGGTTCTCAAGTAAAGTAGTTATCTGCTATATTCTGTTTTTCCGTCCATCCTGTCATCTTTTCATTGAAAACCAAACATGTTAATATGTATGCCACTGTTAATAAGATGGCATATCATGTCCACATGACACTGATGTATAAATATTTAATGTCAATATATAATAAGATTTCCATTAAAGCGACCCAGGAAGTTAATTGTGCCCCATCGAGACGATTATGATTCCTCCCATAATGCACAAGCGTGGATGGATTTTTGTGTTTAAAAGGATCTTTGACCTCGCCGCAAATATTCAGTTTGCAGGCAGAAAGTCGGAGCTCATATCTAACTGTTCTTCAATAATATCTTGAGTGAAACATCACAACAATGTGTAAAACACGGTGAGCGCATTGAGCAAAAGCTCAGAGGCGCCGAGCTTTGAAAAGTCGAACAACAGTCAGAAGAAATACAGGACACGGTGCATGTATTGTATTTCTTTCTACAGTTTCTCCAACTTAACTCTGATGTTTCTGTTGTACAATTTTTACCAGTAAGTTTTCTTATCGTCTTGTATTTTCCAGTTTTCTCATCTCACCAAAGAATAACTTTGCTCTTTCCTTGAAGGGAGTGATATAGTGTTGCTGATTTGGCATTTGCATGTTAGGCCCCGAACAACTTCCCTCTTTAAAAACCAGGCATTTAAATTGGCTTCCATAAAGTTAGTGATGCTCTTGGCATGTGGCACGATTTAGGTCAGGTTTTCAAAAGTAATCATATTCTTTGATGTAGTTTAGTTTCAGAAGTTTTCTGAAGAGAACATCTGACGACACAAAGCTTAACAACTGTCTTGTCTAATTGTCTTAATAATATATCTAACGTTGCTTGCATGTTTTCGGATTGGAAACTGTCAATGTAAAACATTTGATGATATTTTATTGAATATTTTTTTTAATAAATAGATGCTACTATGGCCAGTAGTGATTCAACAAAGCAACAACAACAGTTCTGGACCTTGACTGCCAGAAAATACTCTGCTTTCTTGAATATATATGAATGAATTAAAAGAGTCTTGCACTGCATAGGCTATTATGTGACTTTTTTTTTTCTTTTTTCACACCCATGCTTTATTTCCAGTACATTCTTGGTTCCTCGTCTTTGTGATATCAGAATTCATAACATAACCAAAAGGACACAGGTGATATTACCTCACTTACTTAATCTTTTCCATCCTTTGTGAGACACACAGCCACAATGAGTCCCTCCATCGTCTCCATCATGTGACGTGATCTGCCTCCACTTGAAGCACACGGCCTTATATAATTCCAAGGTTGCGATGTTGTTGGCCAGGAAGATGCCACATCACATCTTTTTCATAGCTTTGGTTTCCCAGCAGCGGTCAGAACTGTGCATCAGAAACAAACTTGACGTTGCTGTTACATAGATGGAGCTTTGTGTTTAGGCTGTTTGTGTGACTTCTAGATGTTGTGGAGATGGGCTTTCCCCAACTGTGCCTTGATATCCGTCTGTGTCTGGCTGTCCTTGTTTGATTTTAGACCTCACTTGTGTAACTCAACTGAACACACGGCTGTTGAAAGTGCATTTGTGCTGCTCATGCACATGCACAAGTGTCACAATTAAATAACATGTATGCATATATATACATTGATTGAGAGCATACAGAGGGTTAAAAAAAATCAAAATACACTCTTGCTTCTTATTCCCTCGTGATGTTTAATGATACTATTCACAATCAAATACAGGCAGCGCGGCAGTGGCGACACAATGAAAGGGCTTGATTGCTGGTTATTAGAGTGCATTCAGAGGCCTGGATGGGGTCTATGAAATGGTAGCCTATGCAAAGCAGAGCTAAATGGAATAATGGATGGAAATGACAGGGAAAAACAAAGTTTCAAAAGTAGGCAGAATGGTTTTACATGTCATTTGCAATAAATAATGTGCCGTCACTCTTCATATAATGACGAGCTCTTTGAATTCTTGAATATTTCTAATTAAAGATCCAGCATTGTCACAGTGTGGATGAAATAAATCAATAAGCAATCGTACTTAACATCATAACTCTATTTATTCTTCATTGATTGTTGTGCGCCATCAATCATCTTAACCTTTACTACAGTAAGGCCAGCGTCAAACAATGCTTAAAAAAATTCAAAAATGGAAATGCAGACATTCAAATGTGTCACCCACTATCGACCGCACCTCAAACCGCAGCCATGGTATGTATGAAATTGACTTTTCGACTTGCTTCCAGAAATACCAGGAAGCAGACAAAAGCTTATTAGTTTGAATAAATTGAGCTTAATTACATTCAATCAGAAAGACAAGGCGTCGTTCACAACGGCTTGCGATTCCATAATACCTACAAAAGACGGTTCGTCCAGGAAGAAAAATGAGGGACGTTCAAAAAGTTTTACTGCAGCCTCTTAGCTGTCGCAACCTTCTGTATGGTAAAAAGAACAATTTGTCCTCTTTATCACGCCCGCGCAGAGGTTCACATCGAGAGAAAGAAGCAAAGAGAAACAGTGGAATGATTTCTTCACAGTAGGAGTTTTCATTATATATATATATATTTTTGTGACCGGTGACAATTACAATTTAGAGGATGGCTTCCACCCTCAGGAGGAAAAAACAGAATAGACCGCATGGAGAGGCAGATGCTGCAGGAATGGTTGCCACATGACAAGTAGATGGAGAGCGCAAACAGGAGTGGATGGCTGGACAATGAAGTATTATTTTGCAGGCTTTGTTTGCCACCACTGGAGATTTGGATTGAAAGTATCCAGGAGGGAGAAAGCAACTTAGGAGAATTTGTGAACCGGGGGGGGATGTTGGAGGGGAAACACAGGACAAGCCCAGCCAGGAGGGGGGAGTCATACCCCTCTGGGTGAAGTAGAGAAGGGAGAGCTTAGTGAGAAAAATCTGGAGTCAGTCCTACAAACATCAAGGAATAAATGTCCAACAAATTTGTGGGCTCAAATGTGGACATGGAGACAATTGCTTGTTTGGGATCATGCTGGGATTTTTGGAAGCTTCATTTCATTCAGAAATGTTCATTTAGTTTACACCATAGAGAAAAAGAGACTTTGTATTATTTTTGATCTTGTGAGGCTCAGCTTATTCAAATGCAACCAAACCACAAATTAACTGCACATAAAAGCAGTTCGCTCTTCTGCCAGTTCTTAAAGAAATTCATGCATCTTCTTGTGGCAAATTCTTTAGCATGCATGCAACAAAACAAGAACAGAAATAGCTGCAAATGAAAACTCCAGACTGCTCTTTGCCCTCGCTTTATTTTGTTCCAGCAGCCATTCCAAGTATGAGTCACTGCTGGCTACCACATATCAACATCCATCTCTTTAAACCCATTAATTTCTACCTTTTGGAATTGTTTTCTGCCGGCACTGAAGTTCACATCCTTTTTCCTTCCACTTAAAAACCTCGAAGCTCAGGATGAGAAGGACCGGGAGCTGCATTTCCGCATGGTCACAGCGAGGTTATTTGCCGTGCACCTCAAATGAACCAGACTAAAGGATTAAAAGCTCAAGAGTTCAAAGGAACTGCTCCAAAATTCATAGTATGTACACGGCAGCTGAGCCGCGGGGTTAAAGAGAAAGCAGTCAGAAAACAAAAGTAGATGTCAAACAAAGGTGTAAGTAGTATAGAGCACAGTACACATTTGCATGGTACATAAAAAAAGTAATACTCCTCCTGAAGTGAAAAACAGGAAATGTAGACATGTTTGTGAAACAAAAATGCAATTTCAATGAAGTCACGACGAGTTCAACCCTTTTGCCAGAAAGAATGTCGATACTAGACGAAAACCAACAATAGATTAAATGATAACATTTTTAACATCCAGTGTATAGAATCATTTCTTTCTGCATCATCTGCAAATGAATGTGGCAGATGAAATAAGGTTAATCTACTTAAGCAATGTAACAAAGATGAGAGTTACTGAACATTAATAGCAGGTTTGTGATAGGAAGCAAACACTAGTCTTATAAAAACAAAAGACAGATATGTTACTCGCCCATCCACAAACAAAACTCAACACCTTTAATTAATGTATGGTGATATTCTGCCCTATGTATATTTACTTTCATCAAAGTTTGCACGATGGACGAATTTAAGTTCCATGTTTCAGTGCGACCATGAGCCAGCTCCGTTTGCAGACAGTTCACTTTGTCAACTCTGATTGTGCACATGCGCACAGTCAGCGAGTAGAAACAGCGATGCACCGTGTTTGGAAATGGTTATTATTCAAACACCATGTTTAATGCAATATCCCACCACCAGACCAAGGACTGTAGCGTCGCTCTCACGGACTCTTTACAGTTTGTGATCACTCTGCTGAATATTTATTAGTCGCCACATTGGAACCGCGATGTCCTTTTTTGGAGTTTCAATATGAGACTGTTTTGTTAAACTTAAGCAGATCGCTTTACTTTGCATTTCCCTCCTTTCTTCCTGTGTGTGAGGCAGTTTTGTCCAACATAAATCCTTGGGAATCCTGGGCTAATTTACATGAAGACATGTGCTCTCGCGTGTGCACTTTGATGAACCCTGACATGCAAATTTGCAATTTTCCACCGAAGAACTGTAAACCATGTTGACAGAGCTGACCTTTAGGGAAGAGAGAGAATCCAAAATGGAGGAAGCTGAGATATCGCATGAGCTGCAGCACACGATTTTATGTAAGCCCGCTGTGCCGAACGAGAGGCAACACAAATAGAGCTTTCTTCAGGGTATCTATTGTGACACCGACACAACTAACCACTACCAACATAGCGACTTCACAACCCGACATGACGGCAAATGAATTTCGCCGTGTGACACTGCACGAGTGTGTAATCTCTCTTCTGCATGCACCTACTGAAACATTGTCCTAGCACCTGGGTTAACAAGGGTTAAAGTGTTGATTTTTTTTTCTCCTACTATAGCCTTTGTTTTGACATTTCACAGTCAGCTTTGCATCCATTTCAGTCACATTCATTAGAAAAAAATGAAAGCTCCACTCCCCACTGTTCTGTTGAAAGAAAGAATTAGAGTCTGAGAACCCTTGTAAAGTCTAATTATTATGTATAAAATATCCCACCAGAATGAAATATAACCCCGACTTCGGCAAGCTGAGAAGCAACTGATATTTCACTTGGAGTAACACATTTTGTATGCAAAGAAAATAAATTACCTGAAAGGAGCAGTGGGAAATGTGTGTGTGTGTGCGTGCGTGTGTGTGTATGGGGTTCCTGTACCTGGACAAGGCTTTCCACATTTATTGCAATTTTCTCACTAGTATAATCAAAAGGCTACAAGTCAGGGAGAAGATGGAAGGGAACATGGAGCTATATTACAGAGGAATAATGAAAACTCAGAAAGCTTGGTCTGGTTTGAGAAATTTTACAAAAAAAAAAAAAAAAAAGTGAAATTTTTCACATGAATATTCCTCAAAACACACAGGCTCTAAAAAGTGTGACACTCTCTTAGCTTTTACTTCCAGTTAAAACACAAAGACACGACAATATGAGAAACAAGCTTCTGTCACCTGCCTCCATCCAAGTCCACAGCAGCATTGCAGCTGAAGTTGTCCCACTTTGGATTTTTTTTCCCCCCTCATGTGTGACACAGATCTGATAGCTTCTAATGAGTGTGAAGAGCAAAAAGCTGCGTGGTGTCATATTTTATTTGCACCACATGGATACACAGTAGAAAAAAAAAAGAAAAGATGATCCCAAGGCCTCTGACCTACATCCAAGTTGTATTCAAACACTGGCCAGAATTCGTCAGCGTTGCCATCAGCCAAAACAAAAGGAGAAAATCTTACCGCGCTGAACATCATTCGCGTGAGACAACGGTCACATTTTCCACAGCAGCTTGGCTTAATTCCCAGAACCAGGTCTCTCAGTGCTGAGGTGAGTGCAGTCAAGACAAGACTTATTGTCTTTGACGTGTCTCTTTCTTACCGACGCCATCATCTACTAATGAAATCTTTTCCAACACAAAAGCTATACAGGCCTTTACCGGGCTAATTTCCATGTCAGGGAATATATATAAATCCTATTTGGTTTTGCTTGCAAGTAAATATAAAGGCCTTTAGTGAAAAAATGCATAAATCTTGTTTATTTTCACTCCAGTTTGACCAAAACTCAATTTCACACACAAACATGAAATATACAATATTCACTGCAAAAGCAAGACACACATCAGGAGCGTAGACGATCGAACGCCACCGCCCCCCCCCCCACCACCGCCTCTGACCCTGTCGCTTCTGGGATGACAAATCGTCCACAAGCCGGCGAGTCACGTGACCTCGTCTGTGTCGGAGAGGCAACACTTCTGACAGGCCTTGCTCAGACGCAGACAACACGGATGTCATATCTTATTGACCAACAATCCGTGCTGGCATTTGGCTGTCCGTGTGTGTCTGTGTGTGTGTGTGTGTGAGATTGTGTGTTTCAGTGACCTCCTCCCATGCAAAATAATCCACCATGGCATTCAGCAATCTGCAAACATGAACGACTTCATTTCGGGTTTAAAAATGAGATATTCAGGGCAGATTCATGCAGATATCTAAAAGATGTTTGCTGTCATTCCTGCAAAAGCTTAACTACTCTCCCTCTTTTGCTTTTTACTGCCACGCATTCAAAATCACACTCTCTCCTTGTATGAGCTTACTCACTCACAGAAAAAAAAAAAAAAAAAAAAAATGGGACCGTGTAGCATTAACAACAGATTTTATGCTCCTGGGGAAATTCTGCAGCAGTTACGATCAGCATTTCAGGAAGCGCCATAAAACAGACTTCAGATAAATTACGACATCTGAAGATTTTTTTTTTTTTTTTTTCACGTGAGGAAGTGCTTCTTCTCGGCTAAGAGCACCAACTGGAGAGCCATAAAGAGAAAGCAATAAGCTGTGACTGAAACATGGGAATTTTACAGGCATGTGAGCATCTCCTGGACGAAATGAAAAAACTGTGAATAAACATTTGGAACTAAAGCGTTGACTTGAAGAAATCAGCTTCCAATCAGTCATGGAGCAGCTACTTTAAAGTCGGATCAAAATAGTTTCTCTTAGCTCTTTAATGCATTGTTTGCACCAGCAAACATCGAGTGACCCATTTGAGAGCATGTTTTTTTGTGGATTTTCTTTCTTTCTTTCTGTATTTTTTTGGCCCATAATGGAAAACTTTTCAGGGATTACAAGCGCACAGGATCATGAGCTCAGGAAGCAAAATGTGTAAAAAAAAAAATAAAGTGCAATACATGATTTCCTGTCTTGTTTAGCACAATAACTTTAATCCAACAAGCCATGGGCATGGCTTTGGTAAAGCACTTATTCTTCCGTGTAAGCAGCGAGCTACAAGTGCAGGAAAACAAGAAAAAGTAGAAAGCCAACCGGAGCAGAGCCTGAGAGGAGAAAAAGGTATTAAGGAAGATGGGCTTGTCTTAGTGAATGTTTGTACCTGAAGCAGCTCGGAGTTGGAAGCTACAGTAAACTATTTAAAAGTGAAAAGGCTTCATTGAGGGAAAAGTTGAAGTTTTCATCAACAGCGTGCCTGTGGCTCACAATAGGGCGCCACTGCTCTTTCCAAGCTCCAAGTCAGATGTTTGCTTCCCTCTGTGTCCCCGGGCCCTCTGACTAACTCCGGCACAAGCCAGTCACTTATTGATTTCAGAGGACAATTTTAACCAGAATTTATAGAACAGCACAGGTCTAACTCTGAACTTCTCTCTGTCCTCCTCCAGACGTGCATAACACAGAAAGTGTAGTGCAGTTTAATGGAAGGAGGGATGTGTAGGTCTGTTATTAAAAACTTTTTCATTATGCTTAAAAAAAAGTAATAAACTGCTCTCTAATGCAATCATGTCTCCCCTCTTATCTCGTCGGTTCAACTACAACAAAATTTTGGAAATGGGATTAGCATAATAGAATGCCGATTAGCATAATGGAATGGCATGCATGTTTTAAGAAATAGTGTGCGCGGGCTGTCTTTGGGTGGCATATTGGCTTTTCTTGTCGGGCAAACTGATAAGAGAGCGGGATGAGTTAGAGCCTCGCTACCCCACGTTCAAACATTGAGCGAAAAACGGGAGCTGACATGATCTATATAAATAATGTAGGTCAGTTTAGAGATGATTTGAAAAGTGGCTCCTAAAACTGGAATCACAACATGCACGTGACACTATACGTGACATACCTACGTCACGTTTCCCTCCTCACTGCCTGCAGGCAAAGGCCCGATCTCACTTGAGCTTTGTTTTATGGCACTTGTCCAGGTTGTTTTCTCCTGACTCGATCCTTGCGTGTATCTACTCTCAGATGTCCGTCGCTTTGGATAAAAGCATCTCCTAAATGAAATTGTAGAATTGTGGAATTGTCATGGTGCTATCAGCGACCATTCTTTGTGAATCCGCCCTGTGGTCTCCTCCTCCTCCTTCTCTCAGTTCTGATGATCGCCTGCCAGAACTTCCTGTGCATGGCCTGAAAGTCCAAACCTCCCAAAAAACCAAGCTTCAGTTTGATCTGGACCGAAATCATCTCTTTCAGTTGGGCCAAGGTTCAGCTGTTTGGTGGACCATGGTCTAATGGAGGTTTCAGAGCAGTAATTTTGGTTTGGATCAAAGTGAAAAGTCCAAAAGTGAGATAGGTATGAAAGTGCCTTTTATGTAAATAAGATGCCAGAGTGCATCAGAAGCATAAAAACAGAGGGAGAGTTCCCCATCACTTAGGCCTTGCATGCATGGAAAGAATAAGTCAGTAATAGTGTCAGCTATGTAAAAGACTGTAAAAACTCAACACTTAACTTGAACTCGCCCCAAAAGACGTAGAAACAGCACTGCTGTTTTCAAGGCAGATGAGCTATTGTGTGGACTCATCCGTGGCGATTCACTGGAAATGCACTATTTGTATTAATAAATATTAATCCCACTATTGTGGATAAGACACGGATCGTGTTGTGGGGAGGATTTTCGATTGAACTCGGACCAATTATACCTCCCCGAACAAATCAAACCGAGCGCTCGCTTTGGAGAAATTGCAAAAATGGCCTGTGAAAGATCCAGGTGGGGGCTGTGATGTACTCGTGAAAGCAGCTATTGTAAAAAAAAAAAAAAAAAAAGACCCCTAGGTGAGAGGAAATAATAGGATATGAAAACAAAATGAATGGCTCATTAACGTTCATTATGGGATTTTTTTTTTTTTTTTTTTAATTTTCTGCACAGAATCTAACACAGAGAAGTTTTGCAGCCTGAAGGTGCTGCTGCTTCTTTCCTAAGAGGTGCTGTTTGGTGGATGCTAATCCTCAGAGTGAGCTCAGAAAGAAAACAGCATTGCAAGCCTTTTAAGATCAGAGCTGTAGTTGCCCCCTTCACTTTTGAGCTTGTTGCTCTTTACTGAAACCCAAATTCTATTGACCTGTGTCATATTAAACATCAACTCTGGCAGTGAGGTCGTGCACCAAGCTTTTGTGCTTTCAGGCCTTGTTATAGCAAAGTGGCCAACTTCTAATTATGCATCAGCTCTGACAGGAACCTATAAAGATAAAAAACCCTGTGCACAAAACATACGCACATTCCTGGAGGTGTATTCTCACAAATATGTTTTTTCAATACCATCTGCTCACCTGAACTGAACATGTGTTCATTTGCATGTTCTATACATCATAAAAAAAACTCTCTCTCTCTCTCTTCTCTCTCTCTCCTTCTCACACAAACGCACCCACTGTGAAGGAACCTTGTTATCTGCACAGTGCGTGTTCTCATTGCATATCCAATACATCGTTTCCTTTGCACGAACCAGGACGCCTGTGACCTACTTCATACAGCGAAGTCAGGGCAGCTTTTACTTGAGGGCATGTGAGTCACTATTGACTAAGGCATGGTATTCTTCACAGGCCCACCCACACTCTCTAAGCCAATAATCACACCAATGCTGTCTGACGCCGTGTGGAAAAAAACCCCCCACATTATATCTATTTCTTGCTTTTATATTAATTGAAAGGTGCAGGCAAATTAAAACCGACAGTTGGCGTCGCTCCATGTGTGCAGAGAGTTTTTCAAGAAGCATAACGAATGGAACGATGGCGATGGGAAAAATCAATACATTTTCATATTACGCTGTCACTTGGGGAGGATCATAAAGGGTTTTCATAAGATTCAAGAGCAACAGTATTTTACCTTGTTTCGCTGAAATGAAACACAGCAGCTGTGGCCTACTTCACAGGCCAAAGGCTAACATTTACTCGGGGGCTCGTGAATCACTGTTGGCTACTGTAATATCCAGTGCAGGTCCTCTAACACTTCAGTAGCTTATCACAAGTGTAGGGAAAGGTTGGCTAGTTATTTTATTTTAACATGATATACAATAGCATATTTGCATAGCATCTTTTAAATGACTCTAATCTCCACTGTTGGTGAGTCAGGCCATGACTTTGGTCCAGCCTAAAATATCTCACGCACTATTGGATTGATTGCTATGGGGTTTTGCACAGACAATAATGGTCCTCAGAGGATGACGCCTACTGATTTTGGTCTTACTAAATTTCATTTAGTGCCACCAGCATGTCAAGGTTTTGCCTTATCCATTGGAATAACATCTATCAGATGGATTGATATTTGTTGCAGCCATGAATCTTCTTTGGTGACCCTCTGATTTTTCCCCTCGTGCTACATGTGTGGTTCTGAGTGAAATGTAAATGTAATGTAAAGACATACATCTCTAATTTAAAAAAAAAAAATCTGAATTCATCCAATAATTTTGGACAAAATACTAACAAACTAGTGACTTTCCCATCAAACTGAGTTGCACTTTTTTGTTTAGTACCAATTAGCAAATGTTAGAATTCTGACACCCTAGACTAAGATAGTGAACATTGCAAACACTCTACCTACTATCAACATGTTAGCATTTGTGAGCTTGTCAGTGTTAGCATTTAGCTCAAAGCACCATTGGGCCTAAGTACAGCCTCACTGAGCTGCTGGCATTACTTTAGTCCTCTTAGGTTAGTGTGCAACCTTTCCGACTCTGCCTGTTCATAATGAATTAAAGTCGCTTGATTTATGCCATATTTTGCACAAATGATGTGTCTGAGGACATGACAATGTCACAACAGACATTTATTCTGCATTGTAATGCCACATGAGCACAGGTGTTGCTCAGGTCACCAACGACTGATGTGCGCAGATCAATGTGGAGCCTCAAAAACCCTTTCATGCATGAAAGAATGCATGGATGGATTAAATATGCATAAAAACTGTATTTATGACACCGTGTCAGGCAGCCTACATACATGAAAGACAAACTTGATCAGTGACACAGATCAGCGGTTCGAGGGCCATGACAGCAACCGTAGCGCTAATATTATGGAAGTGATACAATTTAGCATCAAGCTTCAGTATGTGACACCGGTGTGCCTTTCCACTCATTTGCCACATCATTAATTTTCACTTAAAGTCTCAGACGCCGTACATAGAACTCGCTGTTAAGAATAATTTGTGATCCTTGAAATCCTGAAGTCCACACTTGTCGGAGGTTGCAATATTTCACGTCGGTGAAAAAAAAAAAAAAAACAGTGTGGTTTTGGAAGAAGTTCAAAGACAGACGAACACTTTTAGCTGCAGGCACATACAAGGAATAGATTTCAAAAAGTCATCCTCTCTTACACAACATGCCGAATGAAAGCAGATCAAAACTGTTTCTTTGAGAGACTGTTCCATTTCCATATTCCTGTTCCATTTAATTTTCTTTAATTTGACTTTAATTTCCTTTCTTGAGTTTCTTCTCCTACATATTATGAAATAGTAAATGATCAGAAATAAATTTGATGTTGATCGCAACCAGCAAAATATATATTTTTTAAACCAGGAAGTCGGCCTCATCTGTTCTCTCTGCCGAACATTACAGCAGCTGAGTGTTAGCACCGCAGCACATGTAAGAGCCATTCACCTTGGATAATCCATATATAATGCACGCTTATATGAGCTCAGACAGCCATGCAGTACTTCATAAGGGAATGTCAAGGTAGCTGTTACCCTGGGGCATGTGAATCACCATTAAGTAAGACATTGCACGCGGCGTCCAGGCCCACCCACTCTGTCTCGACCATATGCACACACAGGCTGTGTCCAGCTCTGAAAAGGCCTTTAATAAATATACAAGGGAGGCAGTGCATCAAGTTGACAGGGCATTGTCCGCACCGTCCATGAAAAAAATTAATGATTCATGATTCCCAATTATGTTTTAATTCAAATAGGAGATTAGTGCCTAGTAAGGGGCAGCCAGTGTGGCGGCGGGGTGGGCGAACAGTTTGGCAGGAGCGGAGATAAGACATCTGTCTGTAACACCAGGCCAAGAGAGAGAGAGAGATGTGTGACATTGAGGCCGCTGGCTGGCCGGACACACACACACACACACACACACACACACACAGCCACGTATGTATATGCACACACACATATTCTAATTCACACACGTACAGCCCTCTTCAATTTTTATAAATCGCTGCCCATTACCGAAGAAATTAATTTCGTGTTGACCACTGGGAGCGATGCATTTTTTATGTTGTTAAAATCAGCGAGGAGAAAAAAAAAAAAAAATCAATGGGAAAACCTTTTTATTTTCCTCAATTAGACAGACTACAAAAGGGCTAGAACATGAATAGCAGTGTGTGTGTGTGAGTGAGAGAGAGAGAGAGAGAGAGAGAGAGAGAGGTAAAAGGCTTTAGATTTCTTTTGGCAATTTGTTTCTTGGCAGTATTCTCCGAATCGCTCAATACAATCTCTCTAAAAGTTTTCATTTATCAATTGTTTTCTCACCCTCCCCATCCCACACCCCCCACCCCGCCTCTTCCAAGGCTTCGGAACAAGAGAGCCGGAGCCATGCAAAATCCTTCATTCATTAATGAAAGGCATCCATTACTGTCAAACGGCGACAGAGTTAATGTAAATAAATGAATTCTCCCACCCACTTAACTGTGGTTTATTATGAGCGAGCAAGGCATAATTGTGTTTCTGATCAGTTCAGATAAATTCCGATGCACAATACCTCCACCCCCAATGCCACTTCTCATTTGCATGCCAAGGTCTGCAACTGGTGGGGGGGGGGATATATCACATGGCTTATTACCAAGGCTTCAGCTAATGACACTGGAATATGAGAAGATGTATATTAAGGCGAATGTAGTAATGCTATGCTTTGTAGGGGAAAGCCTCTTAAGTAAGTCAGCCCGATGCCGCTTCTGCCGCTCATAAGTTCATGCTGTAATCATAAGACACCCATCTGCTTTTGGGTGTTTTATTTCAAGCCAACCTATAACTCTGAGTAAAATGATGTGATTTCAGTCGCGGCGCCCGCAAACCCCCGACGTGAGGTAAATGGCATTTCAGTAAATGCGGGCTCCGACGCATATTGTAAGTGGGGTTTTAATAGAAAGGCATGGAAGTCTGAGATGCAATTTCACTCAAAGTACTGTATCATTTGCACATACATATTTAGCACGACTTGCTCCAGTGGGAATAGAGCCCAGAACCTGTCAGCCTTTTTTTACTTGCCGAGCAGCTGAAGATCACAATTTGTTGACGCTGTTACCGAGCTGTTACTCACACGCTTTTAAACTCCCTCAACTTATAAGACAGCAGGTCTGTTACTGATGAATAAAAAGCCACTCAGTGTAATAGACCTCGACTCGTTAATCACCTGCGTGCCGATGGCGCTCCCATCGCTATGACGGTGACCCCGTTGACGGCGTACAGGTACGAGTGGCGGAGGCTGGCTTGATGAGCGCGATCAAATCGAGGTAATGAACGTGTTTGAATCTCAACTCCTCTGGAGCGGCGCCAAAGATAATGGCGACCGCAAATCATTGAATTGTGGAATTTCTTGTGAGAACGCCGAGTCTCGTCTCCAACGCGCGAGCCTCAAACGCTTGTACGAATGCCGCCGAGGCACGTAGCAGTCAATTCTGCCCACTGCTTTGCTCTTCTATTTCCAAGACCGATTACTGTAAATGTGGTTCTGCTTGTCACGTGTTGCCAACTGTTGCACGCGCCGATGCCACACGCATCTTTTTTGTGCTGTCAGCCGTGAATGGTTTGGTGGACAAAACTGTCTCGCTGAATCATTTTTAGCGCGGCAGAGAGGCTCGGGCGTGAGCATTATTAGGGAGACATATTGTGACTGCACTTGCACAGGGATGTATCCAGGCCCAGTCGTTAGACGTGACATTTTTTAAGCCAGCAAAATGTCGACACACTTAGATGCCACATGTGTGCCTCAATCAAAGCAAGCACCACAATGTGTGCTATTATTCTCTGCAGTCGCTGTTTAATGGGTGTCTGGTATTTGGCTGTACCCAGGGGAGCATAAGGGAGAGGGGTTGCACAAAGAACGCCGGTTGCTTGAAAACACCATTAGTTAAGGTTCCATAGGAGCTTGCTCGGTCAACATTCGTGCCGTTTCCTGCACACAAAGTGTAACTCCCACGTACCGCTTCACATCCTCAATTTGAAATGCTGTTTTGCAAGAGAGAGGAAAAAAAAAAAAGCCCCCCCAGCTGCTCGGCAGAGATGCGGCTTGATGTGAGAGCAAAAGAGTGTGAAACAGCACCTCGCACTCGTAATATTTCAACCACATTCAATAATTGAATGAATGAGTGATTACAGAGCACGTATTATTGATATTGATGCAATACATAATATTGTGGTAATGTAGCATAAAATTGTGAGCGAGAAACTTTTTTTTTTTTTTTTTTTGCTAAATATTTTTAACAAGTTATTATTTCTCCTGCCTGTTGGGAACTTAACTGATTAGCCATAAAGTTTATTGTCTAAAAGTTCTACTCAACCAACAATAATCATTTTATACATTTATTTATTTTTTTTTTAGTTCTCTAACAACAGCCTGATATTCTGGACTTGATTGCCCATTCGATTAAATACTTTTCAATCACTGGCAGGACATCATCTCCGGCCTGGGTGCAGTTAATTTTCGACAGACGAGCACTTTAAAGCCTGTGCATACAGCAAACTACTGACTATAAATATACAACCACCTTACTCAGAACTTACTGTAACGAGGAGCGGGTGCAGCATGCATTGATCCGTATCACAAAGACAGATGACAAACAGATGTTGGAGCAAAAGGAAAAATGGCTGCACGAGCTGAACTTCGTCAGATCCAGCACTTGATGGCCATCAACACTGTTGCTTTGGTGCATTAAATCTTTAATACATTATTTTTTTTAAACCTGAGCTGAGCTACAACTCGGGCTTCATAATATTATTTGTACTAAATTGTTGCACATTTTTGCACCATTCACAATTTGCTGCTGGGGGTCCTGCTGGGCCCCTCAGGCTCCACCAGTGTCTGCAATACAGAATAAAAGAGTAATACATTTAAAACACAAATGCATGACACTAATTATTATTATTGTGTTTTCTACTTCATTGAAGTAAAGATAGAATCTAAGTCAAAGTTTATTCCTTAAAATAAAATATAATTTGCACTCGACATCCAAATGAGTTATCCATGAAAGCAGCAGCATGACCAAAGTCAATCACGCTTGTTTGTTGTTTTCACCCTGCTGCTTAGCATTCATTTACACACACTCATGACTTGGAACTGCCCAAAAAAAATCCATTTTTCCCATTGTTGGCCACTGTTCATCTGTAATGGACCATGAGGGGGTGCTCCAGTGTTTTTGCTGATGGGCGCCAGCACAGTTGTTAAGTATTACTCATTCATTTCCCCAAGCCAGATCAGGTTTAAATGCAAAAATAGTGTACTTGTTGATATCTAACGCGGCTGAATGTTGAATAAATAAAAGTGATTTAACTGCAAATAAGCAATTCCCGGAACCTCGGGGACCTTCGGAATATCGCTTGTTCATGGTTAGAGTGATCTCAGAATAATTCTCTGCTGTGTAACTATCCTTATCCCGTTTGTTCATGTCCCAGCGAATCCACACACGCACGCGCGTAATCTCACCATCACACCGCGTCGGAATGCACGACAATGCCTGTAGCAGGGATCAAGCGCATTTACAAGATTTATGTTTGTTCTTCGCGCGTCTCCGAGGGGCGGACGTGCCACAAGTTTGGGACTCAACTTTGGCTTTTTTTTTTTTTTTTGCATTTGAATGGGTGTAAGCGGAGCACGTACGGCCCATTGTGGGAATACGTGTATAATGAATCAGGAAGAAAACAATAAGCGTTCAGAGGTCGTTTGGCATCTGAGTGTCTTTTCAATCATCGCCACCGACGACTCCGAGGTGAAATTCCCAAGGCGGAAACTCACTCACCATTTGTCAGACAGTTTCCAGATATTCTGTTTGCCGCTCAGTGTGAGTCAGCTCGAGAACCAGAGAAGTGCTGTTTGTAAAAGCATGTACATATGTTTGTGTGTATATACAGTATAAAGGAACTGCTCTGGGGCTGCTCTCTGATGAAGCAGACAAGCTGCCTTGACTACTTCTACCTCAGTGATTTCCCACATCTCCTGGAGTGACCTGTAGTCATTCTTGTACCCAGCGTGTTTTGCAGGTGTATTCAGAGCTCCAAATGCTTTCAAGAAATCTTTTTTTTTTTCCCAGGGACATTTTCGACAACCTGCAGCTGGCAGATCACAACAGATGCTCAAATAATTTCTGTGGATGTCTCATTTAAATATGTTAGTGTACAAGAGCACACGCATGCAGCGGGGGCATTAACATCATGAATCATGGCGTGACATATGCAAACAGATGCAGCTTTTCAGCAGCAGAGGAAGAAGCGTAATGATACTAAAGCTGTTTTAAAGAAAAACTGACTCAAGGTGTGTTCGGACATAACGCACATTTTAGAAGCAGCATGCAAAGTCAATGTAATGACACACAAATATTTCAGTCAAATGTTTCAACTTGAGTGAAAAATATGCATGTTTTTCTAATGCGTCACTGTCTCCATACTGTCTATATACAGAGACAAGTAGCAGTGCGTCCACTGATATTGATGATTCCAACAAGGGGGAGGCAATCATAACTTATTAGCTGTTATGTTCAAGGCTGTTTCCTGCAGTGCCACGTCCCCAGTTTGGACTTCGGACTGGATTAGCAATAATGTTGGGTGCAGGTTAAGGTGAGGTGAAATGCATATTGATGGGGAATCAGACTCAGACACAACACTGGGACTAACGACTTGTCACTTTCATTGGCTATTGTGGCCCAAAAGTAGTGACGTAATCATCCAGAATTTAACTCCAATGTATTAAACATGTTTGAAATGATCATAGCCCTGGTGAGTTTCAGACAGGATGTGGAAACCCCTTACATTACCATTTAATCTGGGCCAACCAAGGTCACAGAGCAGATTTCTCCTCCGACTGTCAGGCAGGGTGTCTCTGAGTTAAACTGACCCAAAACTCTTTGGAATAAAATGGAAAACTTTCCAATGGTAGGAAATGGCCCAGCACAGAGAAAAAGAAAGCTGGGAGAGCTATTGTAACTCACATGTTCACCAATTAGCCCAATATGTCACCAAACACCTACAACCAAATATTTCAGCGTGCAGACTACCTTCACTTCCTGGCGTGACCGGGCCGTAAGCTAGTTTATTTAGAGTGTTTCTCCACTGCTACATGAAACTCTCCCCTAACTTCCCAGCATGACCCGGGCTACATTCAAAAGCTGCAAAACTTTTAGGGGCATTTGCAGCGTTACAAACATAACCGAGAGCGGCCCCTTCCATTTGAACTTTCCCATCCCTGAACAGAGCCTTAATTTCAGCTGCCAGCTGTTGAGCAGACATCAAACACTCCGCTCTCCCAAAGGAAAAGGAAAACATGAGAATGTGTAAATTTATTATTTTTTTTCTGCAGAGAGATATACCAATTTTCTCTCATCTCGCATGATTTTTTTTTTCATGACTGGAAAAATACTCGGGACATATGGGAACCCTGGTATTATTCTGTCCCATTGATGCTGCTGTTGGTGGAGAAATTGGTGCTTCTACTGTACCTCCTCTGAATGTTTGTGCAAAGTGCTGGGTCTGGCAGGATTCTTTGAACTGAAGAATGTGATGATTATCCCTGAATTCCAGCATTATTTACATCCAGTCAGCAATTTTCTTTAAAATACACCACCAAATATCTTACTGTAGAGCACCCAGAGTTTTATCTGCACAGGTTGGTTTCAGTGTCTGTATGTCCCCCGTGCACCTATATAAAAATATGTACCTGTGCACAATTGAAGTTGCAGAAGTTAAAATAATAACCAACACAGTTTGAGGTTGGGATCATCACTTCATCTCCCCTCTATATTATTATGCATTACTATTAGCCTTACTCTTAGTCGTACCACAGTGGAGGGAGTTCTGGCTTTTAATGCAGATTAAAGATTCAGTCCCATTGTTCTTTCCTGAGCATTGCATTCGCAAATGGACGCGTGACATATGGATCCCGTGTGCAATGCATACAAGGATTGCAGTGAAAGTGTGTGCGTGAGAAAAAGTGAGTGTGCGCGCACGTGCGCTGGAGGTGTCTCTTACTTATTTATGCCTGGGAGATGCTTCACAGGGCGGAAGAGCGGCTGCACAGAGGCCCCCTCATCTGCGAAGAGAGCCTTTGTATCGACACATGCTCGGCTCTCATCACAGGCAGAAGAATGGGAACGCAGAGCTTATCGGCGTAATTGGTTACCGAGAAAGCTGGCAGTACTTTGGATGTTTCTTTTTTATTCTTTTTTTCTTTTTTTAATTTCCTGTTTGGGAATTATGCTCTCGTATTCAAAGATAATAATGATATTTAGCGAGATACAGTAGCTGCTGAATATTTATGAGGGAGAAAAATTGCAAATAGCGTTGATAATGGTGATGATGGTATATAGGCAATAACATAACTATAATGTATGAAGTATTATCAATGTAATTATTAATTTTTCAGTACCTCCAAAATGTAATGAAGCTATACTAAGGCAATTGTTCCATCACGAGAGGAGCAACTAACAGGCTTTTGTTCCAACTTTAAATCTATATCATGATAATGTGGGGGTGTTGGGAAACAGCATATACATATATATTGAATGTGGCAGTTGATTACTCATCAATATGGATATCAGAGGACTCAACTGTGGTAGTTTGAAGACTATCTTTAAAGGGGGAGTTAACCCACATTACAGTAAAATGCATTTTTTCACTGACCTCTACATCTGACCAGAGTTAGAGATGTCTGTCTTGAGAGACCTGCCTCCATCCAACAGACTGAAGATGGAGGGGATTTTGTTTGTATTATATATACAATATTCTGATTGTAATGCCATTAATGTTTACGAGGACTATTTCTTCAGTAGAAACTAGTTCAAATGATGTTCAAATGATGGGCAATACTACAGGATCACCACGGTGCCTGGATTCGCTTGCACAGGTGAGGTAAATCTGCCAGGGCTCGAGAGTTATCGTGACAAGGATAATCCTAAACCGTGACCGACTAGCTCAAGTGAGCCCTGTCACTTCTGCACCACCTATTTTGCAAGGACACGCAGGCAAATTGCCGTGACCCAGTCTTTGTGGCTCATGCTCATCACCAAGACATCGCCGTAGAATGATAAGTCGCATTGTGATTTTCAAACATATGCATTTTGCAACCAAAACTATGTATGTATTTCTATAATTTTGGTGGGATGAACATTTAAATGACCCTCTGAGATCTTAATCTCAGTGGGATTCACCTGATTTAATCCTGATTTCAAAAAGGGTTATAGTCGCATGTATATTTTTAAATATGCATATTCTAAACTCTGCTCGACTTATCCTGCACGCCAGGCATCACCCCCTGCGGTTGTATTTATGTTTATGCGCCGTGTCCTCAGTTCCAACGATCACGATGGTCCCCAGCGCCGATGCTTTTCCAGACAGACCCTGAATGTTAATGAAACACTAAAATGCAGTGTCCCTGGACGAAGAAAAAAAAAAAACAAGACCATCAGGATATAAACTTTGTCCCTCTGAGTAGGTCAGGCATCACAGAATGAGGAGAGTTTTGCAAAAAGTTAGGATGGTGGTTAAAAAAAAATCTATTTGGACTGGTAACATTTTCCTCAGAGCGGCTGATTAATTCAACGTCTGCTTGTATTTAGATATATTGCCTTCGCCTTCGCCATCTCCCGGGTAGAGTGCGTGCGTGCCCGCGAGGTTGCCTCATCATATGGTGGCGCGACTCGAGAGGTATGTTTGCACGCGAACGTCATGAGCAAACAAAGACAAGCGAGGAGGAAGCGATAACAAAGTAGAAAGGAAAATACGCGCCAGCTGTCGCGCTTTATCACGGAGATGATAATAAACAGACGCTTTAATCAGCCGCATTTGCAGCAGCATTTCACGATTCTATACCTTGGATCGTTGCCAAGGATTTTAACTATACACCATCTTTTTTTTTATTATCATTATTTCACTCCCTTAACTCGCAAGTTCCAAGCAACAACCACAACAACAAAAAAAGTGAGTGGCAGCTTCAAACTCAACACAAGCAACTGCACAGTGATGAAGACTTTAATTTTACAGAGTGACCTTCAGATTTACCGGCCTATGGAGTATTGATGAAACCATAAGAACCATCATAAAAAATGACTTACCGCCAATGAGTTTCAGTGAATTCTAATCTTTATTTAGATACTTTTACAGACCATATTGTGAAGGCTTTCAGTTTTTAATTTTGTAAGCTCTGTTGGATGAGTATTAAGTTTGTGATGTGGCGCCCTTCTCGCCCAATGTCACCTGGCGTTGGCTCCAGCCCCCTGTGGCCAGGTATACATAATGGATGGATGAATGATGTCAAACCACCCAAAAAAAAACATGTTTTTTTTTTTTCCCCAGACAAGACAAACAACTCAAAGCTTTATCATTTCACACACTGTCCACCCCTGCTCGTCCTCCTGTCTCAGGCGAATTGTTGAAATACCACAGCAAGACAGGGGCTAAAAACTATATCTGCGGTCGTGTCTCCTTTAAAATGGAATGTTCATATAAATATTATAGGGATATTACAGGAATACTACACGCAGCAGTGTGTCTCTACTACATGTCACCTTAAAGAACCTTGAATCCAAAAAACGTCGAATGCCTTCTTTCTTAATTTTCTTTGACATTACCTCAATTGAAAACAGCAAAGAGCCAATATATTTAGTGGTTGACCTCATCAGCTTCATTGATTTTTATAAATATCTGATTCTGAATTTGATGGCAGCAACACGTTTCAAACAAGTTGGGACAGGAGCAACAAAAGACAGTGACAGTTGTGGACTGATCCAAAACCACCTGTTTGGATCATTCCACAGGTAAACAGGTTCATTGGTAACAGGTGATAGTATCATGATTGGGTATGAAAGTTTCATCCTGGAAAGACTCAGTCGTTCAAAAGCGAGGATGGAGAGAGGTCTTGGTCGAGGCAATAGAGTCTAACTTGCTCAAACATCAGTCAGATAAAGGATCATTGAGTCACACAGACATATTCAACTAAACAACCAGTCTGCTCCGGCACCCTCTCTGCCACTGGGGCAGTGGCAGGTTAACAAAGGCGACAATAAGGGGATTCAACTCAAATTGTCTTCCGCTAATAGTATTGTATATTCTAATATAATAGTATTGTATTATTATGATATCGTGCTTCATAATTTATTCCTCTGCATCCTGTTTAAATCTCCCCCAAGGCATACAGTGTGTGTGTGTGTGCGCGCATTCATTCTTGCTTGCATTAACACTCGAGCAATCCTGTGGACCGCTGACATCAGAGAAGAATAAATCGCACCCGCCCAGCAGATAGCTGCACGTGTGAATGCGCCGAGAGTGTTTCCCCAGGCATGTCAAATAAATGCCAACTTAATTAATTACTATTATTATTTTTTTACGGGAAGCGGGAGCCTTAAGTAAGGGCTGAGTCTGCATACAAAAGGCCGATGAATAAGACGAAAGAGAGGCAGTTAGGTTTATAATGCCGCCTGTGCTTTGTGATGATAGTGAGAGGCCTTATAGCGCCTCTCATACCGGAGCCTCTCTGTGGACCATAATCACCACATTTGTTGGGTGCAGAGACTCCGAGAAACAGTTAACGAGCCTGTAAACAAGCGGGCGCTGTCTGCCGAGCTAGCACATTGCTAAATGTCAAGGCGAGAGAGGGGAGGAAAACAAGAGGGCCACGGTGTGAGGGAGTTCTGATGCGCGAGGCAAGATACTATCACTCTCTCATTGTGGTGTGATGGTGGACAGTTATTGGAGTGTGGCGTCCATTCAAATCCATAAGTTACCGGGGGTCAAGGTTTAGGGTCATTGATGTGCGTACACAGTGAGATATGTATTGATAAGTGAATCGATATTTTTTAATTTTCTGGCCCGGGTCACCAGGAAGCTAACCAATAAAATGAAAGGCAATGAAATAATTCAATCAGCAGCCACACATTTAGTGAGGGGGGTCAAAAGGCGCTTCACAGTTCTATTAAAACATCTGGCATTTTATTTGCAGTGGATTAGAGGGATGAGGATGGAAATGTGAATATTCTCAACATGGTTGTAATTACAGTAGTAGTGATATTTAGACATTAACAGGAAAGGATATTGTGATGCCAAGTAGTAGTAGTTATTAGTAGTATAATTATTTCTAACTCTCCTCTACTGCTCTGAACTTGATCCCTTGTTTTTCTGCTGTTACCTGCACAGTTTGCTTCATGGCAACATTTTGCGACGACTGATAAACTAGATCCTGGAGAGTTACCAGTCAACATTGCACCGTGAAGGTTGATGGAGAGCAAATATCTCAGATGATTTATTTATGGACACTCATTCTGCAAGTTTGTAATTGGCAGATATTAATTTTTATGGAAAGCATACACTCAATCTGAAGTTCAGAATTAGCTGCACAAATTATGAGGATATTTTAAGGGAAATGAAAGAAAATCACAATCAAATAATTATTCTGCAGTCTTTTATTTCCTCCATTTTAATTAAGAGGTCGGGGGAGTTGTACAGAAGCATCAATGAGTTAAAAAAAAAAAACTACAATTAGCCATGTGTGAAACAGCATTTAAAATGTTTCTATCAGACCGGACTGACAGCATTATCTGCTGAAGCAGAGAATGGAGAGTGGTTGCCTTCTGAAGAAGCTGTGAAGTTTCCACAAGACTTCACCAAACGAATGAAATGTTTTATTAATTGATTTGCTCGATTTCCCTCTCGTCTTCTTCCCATATTAGCATCAATTACATTTTTTTTTTTTTTTTTTTTTGCATCTGTGAGGCATTCTGTAGAAATTGTCTTTTCTAGAGGCGTGCTGAATATCAAATGCGCCGACACGAAGCGCGCACGGACGCTGGCAGCAAACACACACACACACACACGTGCACGCCTCATCGTCCAATCAATGGGGCTTAAATCGTTTGTCCCGTCGTCTGGTCGTCATGGCACCAAAACAAGTGGATTCTCACCTAAATCACACCCAACTGTGGCTGTTTTTGTTTTGATTCCGGATTCGCACGGCGAGAGTCAGAGACGGCAGCCTGAGCTGTAGCACTGGAGGCAGATGATGTTCTTGGGGGTCATTAATTAACTCATCCAGAGCCTTTATTAGCTCCTTAATGGATCTGGTTAGAGCATATCAGGGCTTTGATTACCTCCCGTTGGCTATGCAGAGAGATTGACTACGTGTGTGTGCGAGGGTACGTGTTCGCTCGGAAAAACCGTGGGAGTGTGTGGAGGCATGTGTGTGTGTTTTCGCATGTGCGTGGATGTGTGCACCTCCAGAGATCGCTATGAAAGGGCTAAATTTGATCGAGGCCAGGAAGGGGAGAGAGGAAGCAGGTGAAAAAGGTGAACTTGTTATGCGGACTTAACTCAATCCTCCCACAAGTTTGACCTTGCCGCGACCTCTTATTGTACAGCACGGCCTATTATGAGGTTTGCTCGCTGGCATCTTCCAGGAGACAATTGCAGAGGTGCTCATTGGGCATTGATGAGCTCACAAAGGTTCCATTGTGTTTTTGCTCTGTTGACCACAGCCCAAAGTAAAGCCCTCGCACAAGCACCGTATGTGCACTGTGCAGCTAATATTGATTGACATTTTCAATACGGGGTGATGATGTCGCCACAGTATGGTTGTGTGCATATATGTGTGTGTGTGAAGTAAGCCTCCAGGCCTTTTTGTTGCCTGTGGTGAATGTTCTTAATTGAGAGACAGAGGACTTTTGCGCCCCATGCACACACACACACACACACACACACACACAGCTCCAACTCAGCAGCATTCCTTCGATATCAAACACATGTCATCCTCCCCCACGTCCTCTCCACTGTCCTGCTTTCAGTTCCTCGCCGAGTCTGCACACGTTCCCGAGCGGCAACCGAAAGCTTCTGCAGAGGGGCGCCGGATTGATCGGGGGGTCCTTGAATCTGCAGGAGATGAGAAGCGACAAGATGATTTATTAAGAGTAAGCCTTGTGGAGAAGCGGCATCCTTACACGGCTAAACCTCAAAGAAGGACTGGCTCGCCCGAGCACACACGCACGCACGGTTTTTGCATCCAGTTCCACGTGGGAATTAATGCACATATACAGGCACAAAACTGTTAATCTCACAGTTGGGGAGAGCAGAGTGGCAGTACATTGGTTGAATGGCTGCGGAAGTTAAGAGAAGTAAATGAGGCTCGTTCGATGGATCCATATGTGTGAGGGTGTGTGAGTTTGTGTGTGCAGTGGGACTTATGAAAGAGAGATTTGCATATTCATTAAATCAAAAGTATTAGAAAAGACAGTAATGAAATGCACATGGTTCACATTTGGTATCAGAAGGACATGAAGAAAATGCAAAGCAACATTTTAGATCTAAACAGTTTATAGGCCTATAAATCTCTAAGAGCTGTTCACACATGTGGCAAATAAATGTTTTTATGTTTAATGTGTTTTTCCCCGCAGCCGTAATTTAAAGCAAAACTAGTCGAGTTAAGGTGACATTTGCTCAGTCTCCCTCCTCTGCCGCCTCTGACCGTCTTCCATTACTTCACTTGTGGTATTTGCAGCTTGTCAGGTGCCTACTTGTGTGATGTAGATTGGGTAATTGGCAGCACAGCCCAAGTGCCTGTTAAGACTGTAAGTGCATGGAGGATTTTTTTTTATAAGACACTGGAACAGCTAATGGGGTCACACTGCCTGTGCAAATACAGTACATGACTCTCAGCTGCTCGAACCCAGTGGTTATTCCCAGCAAAAAAAACAGATCTAAAAAAATGCAGTCAGGGAACTTGAGGATTAATGTATTTAAGTAAATGACATATAATGTTTTGACAAGGTTATGAGTAATATTTTTGTGGAATATCATTTAACAATGAAATGACTCAACTGAACTAAATACAGTGAAGCGTCTAATATGATAATCATCACTTTAATGATACGATGACCCACTGACAGCAGACTGTGATAAATTGTGAGATACACTTACCTCTGAATGATGCTCTCAAGCAGCATTATGGGGAGTGTGCATCATATTTCATTTTTCAGTAAGGTGCTACTTACCTGGTGGTACGTGAGTGCTCAAAACTGCAAGCATGAGTATCTCTGTGTGACCCTGTGTTTCCACACCTGTCCTCTAGGTGTCCTAGATTTCCCACCTGCAAAGCCTTCATATGGTTTCTTTCACCTTCATTTAGTCAAGACATCACCACGCTTTCATTTTCTTGGTCTTCACGTGACTCTCTTTTTGTTTCCAGACCTTCTCCAGCTGTGTTACAAGAACGTGCAATGCAATTAGACGACAGCATCTTTTACACGAGCAACTGTGACTAGAAAAAGCGTACCGTCAGTTTCAAAGTACAACTAAATGTCAAACAATCCTGACCTCATCCACACAAAGAGCGATTTGAATTAGCAGGTTTGAGCCATGACATGCTGGTAAACTAAAAGCTGCAGAGGCTTACTTTAAACTAATTACACAAAAGACATAAAACCTCAATGATCTGTTTTTGAAAAGTCCTCGGCAGTTAATTATGTCTATTCAAAACTCCTCTTTTGGTGACCTTTCCTCGCAGGGGGAATGACACGTAGCTTTGCTCTCTCCACAAAGTTTATCTTCCTATCAAGAGAACATTTCCATTTAATTCCACGTCTTTCCCCACTCTAACCTTTGATACAGTGGTTCAGTATGCAAATGATCATCTTCATATTGTTAGCGAGGTGAATTAGCATTTGCTTTTTTTTTTGCCATATTATCTCACTTTGGGTTTACATAAACGTTCATTGTCAGTGTGGCAGCGGCGATTTGAATTATGCATGAGGCCCTTCCCTCGGCTAAATCCTGGAACTTGAGATCAGCATATTTTAGATATTCGCCCATTTTTCTCAGCATATTTGGTATTAATATGTATCCCTCGTCTGAAACTGTGATAGTAACACCTTTTGAGTGTGCGCAGCCCGCGCTCTCCCTTAACACCGCTCAAAAAAATGTGCAAAACACATGAGATAAACTTGCATATATTTGTCAAAACCAGCGCTTTAATGCTATGTACCTTTGTGGTTTGACAGGAAGTGGACGGCTGTGCTGTTTCGAGTATCCCTCTGTTAGAAACGGGCGTTGTAATGCAAAAATATTTGCTCTTATAGACAAGATTTATTTATCTTTCTGCATAGTTGAGCATGATAACAGCGGCCTGGGGTGAATGCAAAATAAATGCAAACAAAGACGACTGGACTCTAACTGGAGACATTGAGCGGCTTTAAAAACACCATCGTTGAAAAGTTCATGAGCAAGGCACTGTTAATGGAACTAATCAAGCTTGCATAGACATGAGGATATGGGGCTTGCACTCTCAACCAACCTTTCTTTTCATGACTAACATGTCCCAGATGCTTATTTCCCAGTTTTATTCATTTCATTGTTTTGTGTCAATGCGCTTGTTCCAATTACATCACAAGCCATTGAAAAAGCCCATATTACCTGCAACAGCATTTCACTGTAGCCAATGTAATTTTATAATTAAATTAGTCTTACCTTAATGTAGCTTTGCCTTGGCATTGTATGCATCAGCGGTCTCTGCCACTTTCTCTTGCTCTGTCGTGTCACTCAATATGAAGCATATGAAGCTGTAGATTGCCAGTTTCTAATATGATACAGTGCTGAGAATGACCTCACACAAGTCGCTGTAATGAGTTGGGAAAGTTTGATAATAATAATAGAACGTCCACAGGCACGTTCCCTCTTAATACTTTCAACAGAGTGTCTCAATTGACTGCAATCACATTTCAATGCAGCATCTACACTGTGCTGCTGCCTTTGATTGCACTGAATCTCTCTCACCCATAATAGTGTCCAGAAGAGACAAGTATCGCCGCCTGGCTCATTTCTCTTCCATGCTTTCTCCACTGGTCTTCCCTCTGAGCCAGGGTGCTGGTGACAACTGCACAGCCCAGCGCATTTTTTTTTTTTTTCCTCTCACAAGCCACTTGCTCGCGTTCCCATCCTCCCGGACAATGTCAGCGCCAAGTGACTGACAGTGTCTGGATCTCCGTCCAAATGTCTCCCTGCTTTTTGGTTGGTCCGTGTATTTCGCCACGGATGCTTGCAGCACTAGACTCTGTTGTCTTTCCCTTTGGAGTGCCGTATGCTCAACGCGGCAGCCCTCGACAGTTCATTCAAAATGATCGTGATCGTACAGTGTAGAATCCGTTTTCCTCATTGGTGTGAATGATATTGCATTTCACACACACCCTGTGCAGGATGCAAGTTGGCTGTTGACAAACTGCACAGAATTTCCTCTTGTGTTCACAGTTGTCAAATTAGAAAAGGGGATGTAATCGATGGCAAATTATGGTATCAGTATAAAAACTCATCCAGCAGCAGCACGCAAATGATTCTGCACGAAAAAGGCACAGATAAACCTTTAATTATAATAATCACTTGATCAGGATACATTGCTGGTGTGTGTTGTGAACCTTGCTGAGGAATTCGGTCTTTTCCAGTACGTGCAGTGAACATGTTGGATCGGCACAGTACAGGATCAAACATCCGGCGGCGCTCATTATGAAGGCGCTTTGATGGTTATCGCTTTTTTTACTATTGTCATGCTGTTTGCTAGTTGACACCACCTGGAACTTGAAAATGGAGAGGTGAAGGATAGAGCGCAGTCTTTTTTTTTTTTCACTCTGCTTTTGAGAGATGTGAAAGGCTGTCCAGAGTGTTCAGAAAAAAAATGGAATGTCATATTAAATGGGTCCTTTTTTGTATTGCAGTTTTGTTGGCAGGTGTTTTCTGGACTGAAAGAAAATCACCATCATGGAGACAAAACAGCAAAACCTTGTAAATGAAAAAAAAAAAAATCACTTGGAACCCTTGGTGCTTGCTATGAATAAGTATGGTGCTTAAAGTTACTTTACATTGTTGGATTACTTATGAAGTGCTAAAACGTGTGAGCTTTTGAAAACAAGAGGAAAGTGATTCAGTTTGTTTTAAGGGCTGACCTGTATTTAAACCAGGCAATACAATGCAATATAAAGTTTTCTGAATGTAAATTGCAAAAACAGCATCATGGACTTTTGCACACATTATTTCACTTTCTTCAGAAACTTCATGGCCAGCACATGCAGAACAAAAAGGTTTGAACTCGTGCACTTTCTTCCAATGTGTGTGTGGGATTCTTCCACCTTTGGGTGTGAATGGCTTCCCTCGCTGCTCCAGTCCCCCCTGCAAAGGATAAGCCTTTATAGATAATGGATGGATGAGTGGATTAATGTAGATTACTAGTAACTAATACTCCATTTTACTATTCATCTAGAAATGCGACCTTTGCTCAGTGAATCCAAATCAGAGTTTGCACTTTTTATCATTTAAAATAGAGAACAAACATTTAAAAAAATGCTATTTGGAAGCCAGATTGAGGCGAATTACATCAGGGAATCATATAAAACATTCATGTTCTCACCAAGTTGTTTCAATAATTAACCATTAAGATGCAAATATGAATTCATATGCTGTTCTGTGTAACGTTCAAGTTCATTATGTTTTAATGAGACTGCATGAGGTGAGTCCTTCTCACCCAGTACACTTTTTTTGTCGAATTCAGGGAATATCTCATAACGGTTTGCGTTCGTGTGTGTCAGCTGAAACGAATATCCGGTTGGAACACAACTCGATTCCAGCCAATCAGCAACAGGTGACGTTGGTGCTCGTGTACAGAACGTGTTAACAACATAATGTGTTAATGTTGGTGGAGAGACCTCAGAGAGTTGAAAGGTATGGAGACGGAAATAGAGGTTGCTCTGTTTCTGCTTGTGATGTTGTATGTGTCAGTGTGACCCCCACACACACACACACACACACACACACACACACACACACCTATGTGATTAGTTATTGGTTTAATAGAACTCAACAGAATAGAGGCCTTGCAACATAATTAGAATTTTGCCTGAAGCAAGGACAGTGCTGGTTATATTATGTCCTGTACATATTCTAACTTCTTCCTATTTAGAATAAAATCTATGTTGAATGATTCATTTACAGTACGTTAGGTAGCATCTGATAAATGTCAGAGAATTTTGAAAGGTAACAATTGCCCCAATTATTCTGCACTCACTCATCAGAAATCCAAAATCCAACATCAACCCCATGAATACTGCGGTCCCCCTCGCAGCTAATCGATCGCACACGTGTCATCTCGTCTCGCAGCTTCGACACTCCCAATCAGCCCGATGCGAACTCTCAAAAATCCAAAGGTGAGCGGCATCATTTTCGAAGTTTCATCAAATCCCAATCAGCGCCGTCTCAGATATCTGATCTACAGTCCAAATAATCAGCCGTTGTTACCACGCAGCCGTTCCCTCGCTCATATTAACATCCATCTTTTGTCAGCAGCAGGCAAATTTGCACACACACACACACACACACACACACACACACGGGCTGCCCTGGTAATTCTGCTTAACCAGGCCCACATAAAAATCAGACCCCGATCAGAATATGCTATTCAAATAAAACGCAGCCTCATAAAGCATCTTTATTACTATTAGTGCAATTAACTGTGGGGTACAATCAAAGAAATTGACCATTCGTAATTGGAAATAATCTAAAAGGGAGAAGACAGGGAATAATAACATGATGATGATGATGATGATGAAACCAAAAAGGAAAGACTGGAGTAGGTAACAAATAAAAAAGTATATTCAAACCAAACAACAAATGCGTATTATTATATAGCAAATGTAAAAGTGTCACCTTTTTTAGCTATAAAGGTTTTATGATCTGATTTAAATGACTGGCCAATGATGGCTAATCCTAATTGTCATTGCAGGACTTTAAATCTGTATAGAAGATATGTTTGGAAAAGACACTTTGACATTTTGAGTGTCATTGTCATTTCACAGGTCCGATCTGCAGTCAGTTGGCTGCTTGACCCGTTTTACAGTACAACTAAGTAAAGTCGTGGGAAGGAAGTTGCACTGCTCCACATCGGACAGAAATATACCGACTGCTTGACACAAAAAATAGAGTTAACCCTTGACTCTGTCAGCGGTCTGATCAGCCCTGTGTGTATTAGCAGCCGGAGGGGGAAATATTTCATCGGGATCGTGGACGCGACAGAATTTGAAATCAAAGCCGCGAAGCCCTGCCTACACTCGCCCTGCCACTTGAACATCCCCCCCCCTCCCTTATCTTCGCCGTCTTCGCCAGTGGCGGGCAGACGTGACTGTAAATGGCAACCCGCCCCCTGAAAATGAGTCTAATATCTGCAGCTTGGCTGAGCAAGCTCTGCCCTATAGCATCCACCAAACATAGTAACTTCCCAGAGAGATGCACTCAGTGCCAGACTCTGCCTTTTTATCAGTTTCCCAGAGTCTGGCAGAAGCACAAGCAGGTCTAGGTGAGGAAAATTAATTCTACATTCTGGCTGTCGGCCTACCAAAGTAGCAGCTGCTAATACCAAGGGCCCCAACTTAAGTACGCCATTGAATATGAGTCATACGCTTTGATAGCAAAGGTCTAGTACATTATTTTTTGACATTTTGTGTGTTGAGATTAAAGAGGAAAAAACACCACGGGGGAGGCCGTTTTTCCCAACACACGTGTCCTGCAAATGAACTCAGCCAAGAATAAATACATCTAAAACTGATACTATGATTGTGTAAATCCACACACGTCTGCATGCAGAAATCTGCTGCTGCACAGCTCTCAACATATCGAAGCCTTTCAAACATGTTGCTCTCCTATAACACCTGCCATGTTCTTCCTTAAACAAACAGAAGCATCATCAGCCAAATGTATTTAAATGCAGTGTATTGTACTATTAGATTGTTAATGCTGTCGTGTCAATGTGTTGTGTAGTTGGTTGGAGGTATAGCCGCAGTACTTTTAACTACTTTCGATAGTTTAGCCCAGTGGTTCCCAACTAATGGTGGGTCACATAATAAATCTCAGCCTTTGTAAGAATATTAACGGGGGAAAAAATAAAGTTCAGCTGCACAAATCACATACACACATTTTGCACTTTCCTCTAATCTTGGCTTTTTCTTTCTTTCCAAACTATTGAATATTTTTTCCTCTTTGGACCTGCAACAGTTACTAAGCAGCCACAGTCATTTTTATTGCCCTGCATGCAAGTGATCTAAAATAAGACTGTGGAAAAATCTAAATAATTAAAAAAAAATTCCATGGCCTGAAGGCCGACAGTATTTACATATGCATATAAGTATATTTATATAAGTATTTACTATGCAGTATTAGCATTCATTTCATACTGCACATCTGAAATATGGGCAATTTGAATTCTTGTTGTCGGTGGAACTGGAGACTACTCTCATGACAATCAACAAACATAAGGGATGGCTCGGCTCCTGCTGCCTGTCACTCCTAACCCCGCTTTAATTGGCTTGGACTGACAGACAGAAACGCACTCCATCAACACCTCTCCTCATTGGTCAGTCGCTTTTACGCCGAGCGAGCCGCAGACTGGAATAATCGCCGTCTCGGAGATTCTGCAAAATCCAGCAATTTATTTTCTTTATTAAAAGTTAATCCGTACATGTTACCCAGTGCAGCTTTGGCCGTGTGATGCAGATTTGTTGGAGCACACTGAATGTATACAGTCCCAGCATCTGAGATCTGAATCCACAACCTGGGTAGCTTTGCCTCCGTGCTTCCTATTGAGTTAATCATGTCATTCTTTTATTGTTTGGGTCCCTTGAGCAAATGCGAATCACTAACAGAGATTAACTGGCAAGCGTCCTAAATACAAATCCATTTTAAATTACTCGAGCCCGGGTGGACAGATGTAGTCGCCCCCATTCGATAATGCTACAATTTCCACTGCTTCTTCCTGCAGTTTGCTCGGAACATGCAGCGCAGCACGTGCTCCTTTTTTTTTCAGCCATTACGCAACATTTCAAGTTTCCAAATTAAGTAATGGATGGTCTCAGGTTCCGTTGCAGGAGCGCACATGGACAGTTTCACCGTGCCCTGCTTTCACCTCAGCCGTACAGCACACGAGCCGCTCTTCGACTGTTACACAACATTTCAAATTACGTTATTCCTGCAGTTTTTCAAAACATATTAGAGCCGTGTAGTTCTTGATCTTTAATACATTAGAGAGAAGGGAACCACTGAACAGCCAAGAACAGCTCCGACAGGGAGATGATTGAACTAACATTAGAATATGTGCTTCAAAGTTATGCAAGTTACTATTCTTACACTCCTGTGCTGTCAGTTTGTTTTACACTCGGTGATTTTGTTTTATCTCTGCCGCTACTTGTGAAGATTTTTTTTTTCCACACATAACTTCTATTGATTTCATTACAGACGTTTCTACATTTGGCAACTGAACCTCTCTGGCGAAGCAGTAGGAGGTTAAACACCTTGCTTAAGGGCGAGTGAGAATGAGTGAGAGAGAAGCCTCACTGAGTTAATTCCCCTCTGAGATCTTCATAAATATTTCCTGGATTGGAATGAGTGGGCTCGCATTTAGGAAACCGTGACCCAGCCAGGTTAATTGGAACGGATGGACAGTCAGATGTTTCCAGTCCACAGATTATCAATGATGTAAAAGTTGCATTTGTAAACTATTTATGGGGCGAGTTTCAATATTTTGCACCAGCTGGTATTGGAATATAGACAAGATAATTGTCCCTCAGCAGTCAGTCTTATTCACAGTTTGACAAACATTTGGCTTAACCCCCAGTCAATATGCAATTACACATGGCCAAGTGCTTACAATAGTCCGAAGCCACACAGAATCAAATTTGATAGTGATTAATTATTCATGTGAGCCATGCAATATTTATATCCTGATAAGAATAAATCATTCAAGCCAAGATGATCAATTATGTATACATTTGGCATAACTAAATGCAATGTTTCTATAGCCTTTAGCCACATGGAGCCCAGAGAAAAAAATGCAATAATTAAGAGACGGAGAGGATTTTGTTTGTCAAGGTTCTTAAACGAGCATCCAGTCAATGGCGATTCATTTGACTCCATCAACTCAAGCTGCTTAATCTATACAAACTATCAGGCCCAGCGCTCGCTCCCGCCATAGATTTCACAGCTGTATCCGTCTGTGAGAATCCCACGCCCTGCGTGCGCCGCATGCCGCCGCAATTCAGGCCTTCATTACTGCTCCATCACCGAGATTAATTATGCAGAAAATTCTCATTTTCTTCACTTCAGCCATCAGAAGGCGTGATGTGCCGAGCTGGATGAGTGAAAGGCTCCGGTTCGGTTTCACAACAGCACAAAATGTTATGTTCTATACATCCAGTTACAACCATGTCCCCGCGTTGGCGGCTATACTGAGCTGCTCTACTGCAGCAGCTTGCAAGTGTCACCCTCTTTTTCCTCTCTCCTTCTTGATACTATGGAAGTATCAAAATAAAAGTCAGACAAAACATACATCAACCTTTAAAAATGTAGGATAATTATTATTTTTTTAAATAAAGACTTACACACTACATTATGTTATAAACTGCAAAAAATACAAGTGATATGTGTAAATCTTTATTTAAAAAAAAAAGCTTTAACTGGAATTCCTTTTTGTTCAAAGAGGAAAAAAAGTGTAATAAATTGCAGCCTTTGAATTCACACTGTGGTAAAACCCACCAGCAGCCATTTGCACACATTTCATCTTGGCTTTGCTTCTGTCAGCCACATCGTCTAACTTTCCATTTATGAAGATCTGTTTTGGTGTCCTACAGCTTTGAAGTAATTAGGCGTTCATTATGTGTATCAAAACCAAATCACCGAAGGAAACATGATCACAGATTTCACTCGTGACAGTGAGTAAATGCAAAGACTTTTAAATTACACCTGCAACCTGCTGAGTTTTATTTGAGAATGTCCAAAAACAGCCTGCTCAAGATTTCTGTTATGCTACAGCAGCTTTACGTAGTAGAAACTTTATTGAAAAATCCTTAGTCTGAACATAATGGCTTTCTGTTCATATGATGTATGTCAAGCACCGCGCTTGTTAAGTTGAAAGACCTCTGAATCACAGCCAAAGAGCCCAAAGTGCTCCTATAATTCACAGACGTGCGCAGGGCCGTGGAAACATGCCGAGCCCGCAGTGGCTTTCAGCACGGTTCATGTTTGCATTTTCTTTATGCAGACAAGTCTCCCCTCACAAGACGTAAAAAAAAGACACCCAGGACCCAAGGTGTTGCTCCGCTCGTTTGTTGACAAGTCTTCTTATTGTAGTCTAATTAGCATATTGAGATTTGATCTTAATGCAGGAAGAATCATGCTAATTAATACAGGTTTAAATGCACGGGGCCGCGGATCAGGTGTCATTAACCTGATAATGTATTCACATACAGATCACATGTTAATACCAGGTGGAAATGGGGCCACACCGCTACAGAACTGGGTTTTGTGTCAGGCTTGTTTACATATGTTATTTTATTAATCAGATTCTCAGTGGGATTGTTGACGCTCTGAATCCTTTAATTTATGAAAATACATCTCAAGAGGAGATTTCAGATGTGCAAACTATATGATCATCCCAAAATGATTGGTTGACAAAGTTAAGCACTGTGTGCAGGAGTTTTCAAGTTTCCATATTGCATATTGTAATATATAACACAATTGGTTTCCACACTCATTTTGATGTCATTTTGATGTCGGAACCTCTTTAAACTCTAAAACAAAAAAGGCTTCCCACACTAGATTTCCTCTGAACGAGCCGAGGTTTCCTCTGTCCAACAAAGTGCGGTGTCAAACCAGGCTTTCTTCCGCACACACTCCGGCGTCTTCGAGTGGAGCGACTTGTTGCGCCTCCCATCTTGATCGGCAGAAAAAAAACGACGCCAAATGCAGTGAATTGCTTTTAAGTGCAATCCAGCTCTTGAGTCATTTCTGAGGTAATTACATCAAAATATCAGATCACGCAGCAAATTAGGCGGGAGGTACAACAGTGTAGGAGAGAGTGTGTAAGAAACGAGAGAGAGAGAGAGAAATATGAAACAGCAAACAGGATGACTGCCTCTGAAGGAGTGGGTGAGGTGAAGATATATTTGATTCTATTTTTACAGGATAACTCTTTAGCTGTGTGATGACAAATGACTTTCTCTTTGTCACAGAAAACAAAGTGCCCCAGCGGGAGTCCTGTGCTATTTCATGATTTCTCTGACCCTGGCAGTGACAAAGTGAAAGTAAAGAGAGCGACTTCCAAACTGGCCACAGACGGTCCCACGGCGTTAGATATAAAGTAGGCTTATAGGGCGTGATGGTGCATGTTTACATGCAGCTGGCAGTCCTGCGTAGGTGTGTCTGTGTGAGGGACAGCAACAGAAGAGGGTACCTGATAATTGATTGGAACAGCATGGACGGATCGTACAAGTGTCTGCGTCAATAGAAAACTGCATAACGACTGGGCAGAATGTGTAATCAATGCCATTTGCTTCAGGAAGGAAGGGCAGGTTTTAATCCCACAAGCCGCGCCTTGCATTTGACATTGATGACTCTCAATACTAACCTCAATTTTTCAAAGGCGCCTGGAAATCAATTTGTTCTTGAGATGCTCCGACCTCTTTGCCCACCTTTTGATTCTCTCAAAATTCCTATCGATTAGTCCAACTTACAAGGCCCCGGCCACATTCGCTGGAGCCTTCTCTCGGATTATTGGATTTGGATTGGCTTGTTTTGTTTTCCTTTACTTAAAACTACATTAATCAGTATTTATTGATAGTAACATTGAATTAAATGACTCTGCAGTAATGTCAAATTGTTGCTGGAAACATTGTTTGGGTTTGGTTTTAGTCCAAATTGGCGTGAAGCCATCGTAACAAGGTGGCAGAAGGGAGTAAAATATCTTGGAGAACCATTGTTTAACCACAACGATCTCTTGAGATTAAACTTCCCATATAAAGGGGACCTGAAACTTCAGAAAGAAGAAACTAAAACCTTAACATAAAACAATGATAATGCAAAACACAAATGGCACAAGTTGGCAAAATTAACAATCATGTGCTTTTACCAATCAGTCAAATCAAATTGCATTCCTCTTCTTAACTTTATGGGTGGTTATGTGCTGAACCATTTCTTGGCTGGTGACAGTGGCTTCTTGAAGTCTCCACTAGTTGGTGGGCAACCTCATGGTGATGACAAGACACCAGAACATGGAGTCTAAATGATGAGCCCTTTTCCGTACACATGTCCTGGCTTGGCTTGACTCGGTTTGACTCAGCACGTCAGCCCAGTGTGGGAGCCATTTGCATCTCCATTACAAGTTGTGTCTTCGCTGATGAAGCGTCTTGTCTTGTCTTGAGTTGCGCTGTGTGACATTTGTTGGTAGCCAGCTACTCACTATAGTTTTTCAGGCAGTTACTATTTTGTTTGGCTCATTGCAAACAAAGGAAAATGATCAAGTATTTGCTATGTCTGGCAAAAGCAGTGGAGGCTTTTCGAACATGTCGCTGAATCACCCCTGAATAATGACCATCTGACATCATGGCAACCCGCTCGGAGGCAGCTGGACATGCTTTGACCCAACTTCAGAGATGGTCCCTCTCGGGCACCACTCGGCACGTTTAATCTGGTAATGGAAACAAAAGAGGAAAAGCTCTGTGTGTGTTTCCAAGCTGTGACGTTGCAAAAAGAATTGTAGGATCCACCATTTTTTTGGAGCTTGACCCTGACTCAGGCTAAAAAGTCCGCACATCTTCACTTCTGTAGCATTAATTTGAACCATTATTAAATCTGTTGTTAGCACTTTATGGAAAAATATGTGATGGCTGAATTCAAATGACACAATTACCCCAGATGTCACCCATTATATTTTAGTTTTGCAACTAACAATTATTTTCACTATCAATTGACTGAAATGATTTAATCTGCAAAATGTGAGGAAATTGCGAAAAATTGACATCATCAAAATGCTTATTTTATTTTGCCAAAAGTTAAGAGCTGAGGGATATTAAATTTACCAATATATGAGTAAGAGAAAATCAGAAAATCCTCACAAAGCTGAAGCTACAACTAAGGAATGTTTGGCATTTTTACTGAATAAATTATTGAAATGATTAATTGATTATCAAAATATTTGTTGATTAAATTCAGCTCCACTATATTTATTTGAAACCTTTTTACATACTTTTTTTTTGGATGAAGTTAGTTTGAGGTTTAATATTGCAAATGCCACAAGCCCTGGCCCAATCATTTTGATTTGTCTGTTATTCTGCAGAACAAGTCAGACAAATGTTGGTTTTCATCCAGCTACAGAAATAAATCTGACCACGGGCTCCTCGGCTGTAGTTTCATATGAAAATATTAGCAGTGTTAACGCTCGCCTGTTCAAACAAATGTGACGTATTTATGCTCACATCAAACATTATATTACCGCAAATTAGATCCGTCGAAGGCGGCTGACTCTGGACGCATTTATAAATGAGCAAAAGTTTTTCGAAGCATTTGGAATAGAAGAAAGAAATCAGTGAAATGGATTTGAGGTCGAGATCTTGGCAATGGTCAAATATTCAATGACGCTGCCGGCGCCTTATTCTAAAGGGGGTGGAGATTCAAGGGGAGACTGCAGAAATGCTAAAAAGAGAGCGAGGATAAGAGGAGGTAAACAAATGTGATTGAAGTAAACAAGAATGAGGCAGAAAAGCAGATGGGAATAGGTCTGAGTTTTGGGAGATAAAGGGGTAACTCAACAATGTCTTTCAAAATGCTAAATACCTGATAAGATGATGTTATTGCTGGCGTGAAAGCAAAACACAGCTTGGCATTCAAAATCTGTCTCTGCTAAATAAATTTCATTTTTTTCCCCTCATGAGATCATCTGTCCTTTTGGAGGAAATGAACTCCTTATTAAAACGAGCTCTCGACTCATCAGCGGTCTTTTGCAATCGAAAGCTTTAACTGAACATGATTAGAAAAGCAAAATTGAAAAATCTGATTGTGCTCTTCTTGCTGACCAGGTGCAAACACCAAGAAGCAAAACTATAAATTATTTGAGGATACTTTTTTCCCCTGCAATCAGATGTATGTATTTGTCTGATCTTGCTAATTGGCTCTTGATTGCTTGACTGCAAAACAGAATAAATGCATAATTGTCTAATTAGACATGATTAATTCAGATTTAGATGTGAAATGATTTTGGCGTGTTTGGGGAGATATTTAATTCGTGGCACTTGGTTGGGGTTAAATGAATTAATATGAGAATTACCTTCCATGATTAGGTCTCGAAAAAAGCCCTTCGCCTAGCCAACAGGCAGGAAATGGGTTGAACCTGGGGGGAATTAACAAGGATGTACAATGAACACGGCACCTCAAACTGAGACTAAATTACAAGAGCTTGGTGAAAGCAGAAGTGCCGGAGAGATGGAAATTTACTGCCAGTGAGCAGGCACTTACGCTAACAGCTTTCAGCTTTCGCCTAAGCTCACACATACTGGCATTGACCTTTGACTTCTTCTGTGTAACGGAAAGACTGTGAGTACATATCAGCTGCAAAAAGCCACATCGGAAAGACTTATTCCATTACGTTTTCTCCAGCCATTTAAAACATATTTAGATGAAGTAATTTGTTTTGTTTTCTAACTAACCGTTCAATATAACTTTAAGTGATTTAGTTGTAGTGTTCAAGGGTGTAGATGTGCTTTCAGAGTTGATGGAGAGAAAGAGGCGGCGCGGGGTATGTCAGGGAAACAGGTAAATAAGAGATGATGGTGAGGTTAACTTGGCTTAACACAAATACGCACAAAATAATAGCAGTAAAATCACACTTCCTTTAGGAATACAACCAAGATACTACTATAAATAAAGGCCTGACTAGTATATAACCTGGCATTATGAGGATGAGTGATGCAAATTGAACTTGCCACAAAGAGCCTACAGAGTCGGCTCCGCGTGCCTATGAGACACAACACTGCAGATGCAATCTGATCAAAATGTTTAGCCTTGTGATCACAAGCCAAACTGTTGGCATGTCTGTATCATCTCAAGCAAAATCAGCTGTAATGATGTAGATGCTCTTCTCATGGTTATTCATCAGTATGAAGTTTACTGAGAAGTTTGAGTCCCTTGACTCTGGGTAGTTTGTGCAGTGATTTATTTATTTACTTTACTGACTTAAAGACAACTTGTGACAACTTTCTTCCTGTGCCATCCTGTAATGTCAAGGAGCTTGAAGGCTCTGCTAAGGGATTGACCAGCAAAGCCTCTGCAGCCAACTTTGATGAGCACACATTGCACACACCGCACATACCAGGCCTCCATACTTGGAGCTTTGTCCCTTTGAGGCTTCATCCATCTGGTCTTTCCCAGGGAATTCCAGCAGGTCCTCTCGCCTTGCTGTTTCGGACATAAGGGCCAACATGTCTGGACTGAGTCGTGTCTCCAGTGTCTGGCATCTTGAGCTGCCTTCCTAGGTAGGTCACCCTTCAGCCGCCGGTTCCGCGCAAGTGGCAAGAACCCCACTTAATGATCTTAGGTGCTGCTGCCACTTCGCTTTGACACGGCCAATTCCCTCGGGCGCAGTCGTTTGCTACCGTTAATCCCTGTGCAGATGGTGTCTGCTTCTGCTCTCAGCACCTGGTCATGATGCCAATGGTAGCACGCCTCCCCAAGGACCTTCAGACAGAAGCTGAGGATGCACTGTAGCAATGATAGCTAAAATCATCACAAGATTAGAAGTGCTCATGAAACAGCAGAATGTCTAGTAAGACAGTTCCTTCTGTTTTTGTTGGACCTAATTGCACCTTCTGCTGTGATATTGACACAACATGACGTCAAGACATGTAACTGATTGCACTTTCTTGAAAAAAGGTCTTAAATGACAACAAATTGATCGGTCTGTCAGCTGGAACCTCAGACATATCACCCACCACCTTGTGGCGTGATACGTGACACATGCATGTCTCAACAGCGCTGCAACGTGTTAGAGCAATACATCTATCATCTCTCTTTTCAGTGAGTGAACCGAGCACAGCGGCACTGTCAGAGGCTGTAATATGTGCAAACATGTTTGACTGCAGGTGACCCTTCAACTCTTCTTTGTAGGGTTGAGGATGGGTCGCCTTAATCAAAACGCTCCTCTTAGGCACAACAATCGCTCTTTTGGGCCTCGCGTGGTGCCGTCGTCTTACAAGCCTCGCTGTGAGTGGACCGAAAGTGCACTCACTGTCGAAGCCAAAGCAAGCATCAGCGCTGGCTTAATTGACAATGACTTAAGAGGTCTGCCCAATGGGCTCAAGAGGCTACTTTGGAGACAGCCTTGAGCAATATAAATAGGAATATATTACACAGCAATACAATCTAAGGGTAGGGAGGCCTAGTGCTACCAAATGCTTGTGTTTTTTCCTCCGTGTGTCAACAAGTATGAGCAGATGATGGTAAGAAATGAGCTCTTCCCATAACAGACATTTCATCACATGTGAAAAAAATGCATCGAATACAACAACAGAATTGTACATAACATGCACAATCATAATCATCTACATTAGAAGGTTGAGTTTGCTGAGTTTGCCATCCACTGAGGAAAACTGTGAGATGCAGTTGGAAAGGTGAATGTCTTTTTTGAGACCATGAGGAGTTGCAACACTTTCAATTGCCACATAAAGGTAATTTACTTATATATTGCACTTCTTTATTTTAGTGTGCGGCTATTTCTGTTATTTCTTTCTACACCCAGCTGTTTCAATGAGTCTAATAACGACCAATCAATCCTTTCAAGGCCTAAATATTCATTTAGTTTATAGAGAAGTTTAATTTTGGATTCAGTCTCGCTCATTGATCTACGTCCAATTTCATCGAACCGGCAAGTTGAAATATAAAGCTGCAACGAGAAGTCGCTGAAGAAAATAGTTTGTAATTAAGATCTAGCTTGCCCTTGATTAGAAACAAAGGGATGTAATGTGCCTTACACATTTAGAAAAGTCAGCCCAACTGCTTCTATAATCACTGCATATCTTACAGTGTGTTTACAACTTGCGGACAGACTGCCAAACGAAAGAGAACAGGTTGCCTGTCTCATATGTTTTGCAAATGAGCCTGTACAGTACTGATGTATCTAGCCTCTGGAAGTATTCCTCACAAAGTAAACATGGCCACAAAAACAATTGTCTCCCAAGGGACCGGCAGCAAGCAGCGATATCGGGGAGGGGGATCGTGGGGGATGCCAAGTGAACACGGTTTGTGGCAGCAGCCATTACACTTTCAAATGGGAATTACCTTGTGTTGTGTACCAGGCTTTTACGTTCTTACATGCAGATTTCCCCTTGAAACCATTCATTGATCATGGAAATTAAGCTCGAGCATATTTATTTGCCAGCCAGACTCCACCACTCAAGTAGGCTCAACATTTGTTTTCCTGGTTGTCACCATGTCTCCAGGGAGCCCCCATGCCACCTGTTCTGTTTCCGGGCGGAAAATGATTGCAGGGAAGTGGGAACGGTGGGTCTTATTCTGCCTCCTGATTTTTCAGCGAGAGTTCGGTGGCACATTAGCCTGCAGCCTCTCCTCTCACTGCACCGTGAACAAGCCGGAGACTTTACAGCAAAAGTGATTGATGAGTGGCTCTGAGCAGAAAACTCTCAAGGGTGTTTTTCTGGAAAAGTCAACTTTTAAAATAATAAAAAAAAAAATAGTTGATCTTCTCTTTTTTTTTTTCATGCTTATGTATCTTTGCCATAATGTAATAACTTTTCAAAAGTTTGTATTTTGAAATGTTTTTTTTATCTATTTTACAATAACACAATGCAAATTTTTTGAGGCTTCCATAATTCAAGAGCAAAACAAAATATAGGCTTAGTTTTCACTCAGTCAGTATCATTAGACTAATATAACTAGTAGCTTCTACAGTTAGATAAGTGTTACTGGTCAAACATGCTCTCTGTTAATCAAGTTGTTTTCAGAATGGAAATTGATGTATAATCTATTTTAATATCCCACCTGCAAAATAGAGAGAATTAGCATTTAACCATTACACTTACTGCTGCTCTTCCTAACATCATAACAAGCCAGTGAACATCACTGCATTGATTAACAACCCTCCTCTGTGTGACCTGCGGCATTTGAATGAGATATAGGGACAGAAAGACAGTCAGTTTTGCGATCAATAAATAAATCAGCGGATTAATCAGTTAATGTTCCGACATCCATCTGAAAGCGAAATTGTCAGACCATCTATAAAGGCAAGTTGGTCCATGTAAATCTGCTGCTGAGAGGAGATCAGAAAGCCCTGGGGCATCCGTATAGAAATGTGCATAACTGTCTCATCCAAGATTTATGAATCTAAAGTACACTGGCTTTGCATATTTGTCCTATGATTCATTAGTGCGCTGGAGTAAATTACACAATGGAAAGTTTTCTCCTTTTTCTTTACATTACATGAAATTCTTCAGTTTAAATACGATGCTAATTTCTGTAATTACCGGTGACACGTCCCCAGTGGATTTAAGGTTAGTTAACCAGGTCGCACTTGTTTTATCTAAATTGCATTCAAGCCTCCAGTAAAGTGCATATGGAGCACAGTACCTCAGTCATTAGCACCGCTGCCCTGTACCAAGAAGGTCCAAGCCGTGGGCTGTTGTGTTTGCATTCTGCATTTTCTCACTGGGCTCGCTTAAATTTCCTCCCACGGCCCATAGACAACATGCAACTCGGGAGGACTCTAAACCAGTGAGAGGGGGTGTTTATCTGTCTCTGTACTCGAGCCAAAACCTGTGACCTCAGTGAGAAGTGAACATGTCAGCTGTGCATTTCAAAGCAGTGCCATGGGTATGTACTCATTTAGTTTGGCAACATGGATCAAGTTACAGCATATAGGTCATCGGTTGTTCATTTCACAATATCCATAGTGCCCAGAGGATGAATTGTACTGATTTTGATGAACCCCTGACTTTTCATTTTGCGCCACTACGAGGTTGACATTTGTGATTTTGAGCGAAAAATCTTTGCCATGAAATTTGCTACATATTTTAATGTTTCCCTCAGGAGGAAGGAATAACTTTGCCAATCCTCCTCTGACTTTTCATCTGGTGCCACCATCAGGTCGAAGTTTTAATTTGTTCGTCGCTTCGGACGTGTCAGTCTCAGGTGCACTTCTGTCTGTAAGGTTTAATCTCATGGAATAATGAGATGAAGGCCAGAGCGGAGGGCAAAGAAAACAGACAAAAACAGATAAAGCCTTATGGTGCTAATGAAAAATAAGGTCTTCAAGATACAGTGAGGACAGAAAAATGTTGCATTTAGGTTAAAACACATGACTTGGACATGTGTGGATGATGGAAGCCATACCGATGCGCTTTGTTTACCGTCTGTGCATTGACCTTTTTGCGCCACGAGGGTGCTCACAATCTAAGCAGCGTTCCCTTCCTATCTATTCCCCTGACAAGCCGCTCACTTCTCTCTCATATACACACAAGCCAGAAAATAATGTATGTCTGTCTAGCGAAGACCTGACAAAGGGCTGAACTCTTTTCCATATCAACTGAAGTTCCTCAGATGTACATTTCTGGCAAGGTCATACTTGATTGCACTACTTTTCTATAAATGAGGCCCCTCGTTGAGTCTTTCCTGCAGCTGACTAAGGGCCAGGCAAGGACACAGAACAGAAACAGAACTTTCAAGCATCACACACAGAAGGAACAGGAAGATTAAAAAGAAGATTTGAAGTTGTTTTTTTTTCCTGCCAAACATCCTAGTCATTTAGTTTTATAGGCGCGGGCCCCAGGCTGAGGGGGCAGATACACTTTTGGGCATGAACCTTTGCTGTGTTAACCTTTTAGAAGAGTAGCGAGAAACGGGCAGAGGAACGGACAGAAAGCCGAGTCAAATAAGTAGGGATGGAGAGCATAGAAAGGACAGGGAAAAGGTGGAGATGAAAAGAGGAAATGACACGCGGAGAGAAACGGGCAAAGGAAAGGGGGAGCCGAGCAGAGAAAGGAGCACGGCCTTCTGTAATGAGCCCTGGTTAAGAAGCAGCACTATAGCGTCTGTCGGGTTTCGTTTTGTATCGATGCCTCCGTGCATTTTCTCTTTCAGTCCCCGCGCTGTAATCATGTTGTCTTGTAGAACTTGAAGAAAAAAAAAAAAAAAAAAACATAAGAAATGTTCTCTGTATGTGGCTCCTTTAGTAGGTGGCTCTGCTTACTTCGCATTTCAGACATTGAGACTCGCAATGCTCACAGTGTTCCGACGTTTCCATTCGTGGACCCACTCTGTTGTCTCTCCTCGATCAGACACTTTGAGGCGACGTGGAGCGCAAGAGTACACAACGCCGTCTTTGCACACCTTTGATCCAGATACAAATAGGCCTGGCTTCACTGTAAGCACTCTGAGGTGGGTTTCTTCTTCTTGTCAGAGTGGTCTCTGGATAGCATCCCTTCAAGATGATGCCACTGCGTCTTTGACAAGACGAGAATAATTGTGGATGATCATTTGAATATGAACAGGGACACGCAGATTGTTCTTGTCCCTCATGGAGAACCGAGTGCCCTCAATCTGAGAAAGTTGTTCTCAAAATCTCCCTGAAAAGTTTTTGACAGCGTGAGCCGGAGCGTTCGCCCAAACAGTCACAATGATGTTATTCCCTGAAGAGCGCAACAGACCAGAAATGCCACAGATCTTTTTAAAGTTGCTGATGGCAAGAAAACTCCAATTTCTGACTGCCATTCTAATGGAGTGGATGAAGGCAGATGTGTGAGTTATTCTTAAAAAAAAAAAAAAAAAAGGCGGCTAATTGGCACGTTTCAAAGATGAGCCCTCTCTTCAAAGGCGTCTAACAAAAAAAGCCATTGGTACATGGTTAGAGAGTATCAACTCTGAGCTTTTCTAATTACCTAAAAGCCAGGGGAGCTGTATGATGGTTGAGAACAGCTTGTGCTTTATTTATTCATATTATACACACAGCATGTGCGTGGCAACTTTTGTTGCTCTTTCAGATAATTCTTCCAGTCCTCAAAGTGAAGCCATCCAGTTTGCATTGTCGTTTTTTCTTCGAGGGTCAGACTGCTTGCATACCCCCAGCGTTATTTTGATTCGCGCATCTCTGCCTTTTATCACAGAGCTGGTTTTTACTGACACAGACAAAATGAGACTCCCCGCGGACCAATTATTTTAGCTTTCTCATTGGCAGCGCGGCTTCGCTATTAGTGTGGGTTTATGGATATAGCTAAAGCGCTATGCGATGTCTCCTGTGTGTGGGCGTGTACACGCGTCGGCGTGCGCACGTTACAACTGACAGGGCGCCGCGTCAGTGTGCTTCTCTTATGAGTCTTCTTCAGGGTCCTCACAATGAGAGCTCTGTCTCCGGAGGGAGCCTGTCCAGATCCACCAGAGAAACCAAATAAATAAGGAATGGATGCTGGGGAGAAAAAAAAAAAAAAAAAGCAAGGCTGTCAAAGAAACATGAAGGGAGCACGCTCGGGCCTAATGAAATTGGCAACATGAACACAGAAGCCGCTTCATGGCGATCTCATGCCGGTGTAATGATTCCAGCAAATTTCAGACAGGTGTTTACTCCGACTGAGTGGCCGGTGCCTACGGCCGTCTACACAACAACACATTTCATTTAGATTGGTGGGTGCTATCAAAGCAGGGAGAGGAGGGAGGGGGGGGACGCTGGCTGATGTATTATATTGAAGTCTGCTTGAAACATTCCATGCACGAGCGCTTCCAAGAAAGCTTCATCCAGCCAGCTGTTTTTTTTTAATTGAAAACACTACATCTTCAAAGGGTATATGTTTCACAAAGTTCCTCAGTCCGTGCTTTCGCAGTCATTTCGGGGGAAATTGTGTGTCTATTTGGATTCCAATGAAAAAGAAAGTGAAATTGAATTAAAAACTTCAAGAAGTGGAAAAGATCCAAGAGGTCATAGGTAGACATAAAAAACACATTTTATTTCACAGTTAGATAACTATTGATATATTTTATCACTTAATTATTGAAGTTAGAGCAACAAACACAGACTGAGTAGTTGGAACATTGTTTCTTGTTGCTGTTGAATTTTTAAAATTTTTCGACGTTGTCAGCCCAAACACCACCAAACTAAAAAGATGAAGTTCAGAATCTGTCGATATTTTCCAACTTAAACTGTTTTGTTTGGTGTAATATTATGGTACAAGATGCCTCTTTTTTATCCTGTTTCTTTCTGAACCTCTTGTCCAGCATTTTTTATGAGATATGAGTTGCACAACTAATCACAACTAATGACACTCATAATAAATTATTTCCTATTAAGCTCACGGTGCCATCAGATAAGTGTAAAAAATAAAGTGCTGCATGACCGGCTGTCAGTCACTGGAATTGAATTTCCCCTAGTACATATGCACTAAACAGAAGAGCAAAATCACAACACATAGACAAATCACAATAAATAAGTAATGTTAGGAACATAATGGAAATGAGAAGGGGTTGCTTCTATTGAATTTTGATTTATGAACGCACAGTTTAGCTAAAATATTAATGACTACATGACTTCATGATTAGTCCTCTCGGTTTGTTTGTAGTCAGTTTGAAGTTGAGTTGAAGGATCTAAACAGGCACAAAGGAATCTTTTCTTGAACAGGGCCAACAGAACCACAGAGGTCAAACCTGGCTAAATTAAGCAAAAATATTCTGCATGATGAGACACCACAAGAGGAAAAGTTATTTTGGGGGAGGACCGACCCTTTAAATCTAACAGCTAAGCACCAGTATATGATTCAACTTCATTTGTCTTTGTGTTTGAGTGTCCTCAAAAAACCTTGCATACATTAGCTGAGAGTCTGACAATAACAAAACATAAATTTCACACTCGCGCACCATCCAGCGGCGCAAGGGGTGAAGTGGACGCTTTGACAAGACACACACTCAGGGACGAGGGGCCATGATGTAGACGGCCGTTCACCCCCAACAAGTAATAAAACACTCAAGGAACGGCCTCTCGCTGCCATCGTAACAAATGTCCGTATAGGTTACCCCCAGCGTGCGGCGGGGAGACGAGATGAGCTACCGGTGCAGAGGGAAAGTAAAAGATGTAACCTCAAAATGGAGGTCAATTATGTTGGAAGTTATCCATGGCTTGGAGCGGGGACATTGCTGTCGTCACACGGGATAATAGCTATTACTGACAGGTTGGTAAAAGTCGTGGAGTACAGTGCTGAGCTATAATTTCTCGGAGGCTATATGCCAGCGGTGTCAGCTCGCATCTATAAGGTATTCTTCTTCTGCGAGAGAGAGAAAAAGAGCGAGGAGGCGCTCTTATAGGTCAGAGACAACAAGCTCTGGAAATTTTGATAAATAGTCCCTGGCAAGTCTTTTGTGCAGTTCTTTTCTCTCCAATTTGTTTATTTGCTCAGGCCCCTGTTGTGATGCATTACAGATCTATAATGTTCCTAATCTGCAGCGGTGGCTTTGACAGCTTTTGCGAAGGCGCACGGAGCGGCGAGGAGCAAATTCTCCCTTCGTTTTGTCTGGACTCCTAAAACTTGCCCTGACAGCATCTACACCAAAGTGTGCATATTTTATGTGTGAACACGCCTGCAATTATGTGTATTTATAGGAATCAATCCCCCCATCTCTCTCTCCCAGTATCTATCTTACAATAAATAGTGCCATAAAGTTTACATTCCGGTTTCTTCCATTTAACAGAGTCTCGGTACGGCTGCAAGACCGTAAAGATTACAGCTACAGTCAATCATTTGAGCTGAGATGTGTGTTTAAAGAAGAGTCCAGAAACCACAAATAACTTTAATGCTGGACAGGAGAAGTCTCTCTCATTGCCCTTCCAGCTTCCCTTTATCTCTTTTTCTCTATATCTGTTTCTCGCAGCTCCCCTTTCTTCTTCAGGCTTGCTCATTCTTTTTTAACAGCCTATTTTTCCTCGGGCTTCGCCTTTGTTTCAGCTTCCATTTCTTCGCTGTCCGCCGTCTTCCTCCTTCCCTCTGATTTGTTCCTTCCTGTCTTTTCTCTTCCCTCCCTCTGAAGATGGCCTTCACACAGAGTGAAGGAGAAAATGAGCTCGGTGAGAGGCCAGGCCGGCGCGGCGGAGTCGGGCGAAGAGACGAGCGGCGAGCTGACAGCTCGCACGCACACGAGCGCGGCGGCGTTAATTGAGGGAAAATCAGCAGGTGCGCTCAGGTAGCGCTGTCCGCTGTTGGGAAGTGCTGATGCTTCAGAAATGACCACTGCTGGTTGCAATGCTCCTGTCGGGCATCAATCAGGAGTGCAGGTATCATTATAGGCACGCAGGGAAGGGCAAAGCCTGTGATTGGTGAGAGTTGATTTGTGGGGAGGATAAATCTCTCCTGTATCATCTATAAGCATAACTTTGTAGTTTTCATGCAGCTGACAGATGAGCTCACATTTGCTTCATGAATTTTTTTTTTTTTTTTTTTTATGATTGATGCGTTAAAAAAACCACAATGTCAACACACTAACACTTTATAGCATCACTGATTTTTAATCAAACGGTCCTTTTCATAACAGCCTTATCCCCCCGTCTGCTGCCAGTATTCTGACTTGTAAAAGAGGGAGTTGAAGGGATTTAATTGGCTATTCCAAATACCGTCTATTAGAAAATGAAAAGGTTGTACTCTCCAGGTGTCTGTGAATCTGCGCTGCAAACAATGACTGATGAAATTGTAGTAGTTGTGTGAGAAGTAGTCGATAGTCAGGTTTCCGAATTTTAACTGAATTTCCACAAAAATGTGTTTGCATCGATCGTTTTTTTTTTGAATATCAGGAGTTCAAGATAAACAGCAGGTGGCACCAATTTTCCAGTTAGGCGCCATTAAACCATTGTAGAAGAAGGCATCATGAGAAGACAACTAAAAGAGCGCCAGTCAGTTCCAAGATGGTGGAAAACAATGTAGAAATGTTAGTTTGATGTCTTAATGTGAGGGAGTCTCCTCATCGTTCCTTGCAGATCTGATGCTTTCCTTAGTTTTTCATCTTTTCAGTGGAGCAGAAGCCTGTTTCCATTGCACTTTGCTGCTTATTGTTTTCCATTGATGCACCAACATTGTCCACCTCAGCCAACCTTCTTTTCAATTTTCAGCGCTTCCACTCCAGTTTTTATTGTGTGCAAATTGAACATGTGCTTGAAAACAGGTGGACGGAAACACACATAATGAGATATGTTGAAGAACTGTCTATTAACCATGTTGTGTTTGGCCAGAGGGTTTGGGTCATTCTTTCAGTGTAAAGATAATATATCTTACTGAGAGAGCATGTGGTGGAGAGGTGAGGCCAGTAGATTGATTTTACCCTTCACTTTTATTGTTGTCTTTTTTCCAGACAATACAAATTTGCACAACTAGGTGGAGCCCAGGTGGCACCTATGACAGCTAACCTTGATCCACCCCAAGGAAATCAAGGCAAACTTCCCTTGAAGCCCTGATATTTCTTGAAAAGGAAGACTAATTTGACATTTTAGTTAAAAGACAGGTGTTTTCACTTGGATCCATCAATGGCTGCAAGAACTGCAGCTGAAGCCTTGTGCACATTGTCTTCAACAGACAGCTGTGCTGGTTGATCATCATCTCATAAATGGGCAGAGAAAACAAACGCACATGAATGAGTGGGAGGAGAAACACTATAGAACTAATTGGTGGGGGGGAAGCAGGCTGCCAACTGTCTCAACTATTGTCTGGTGTTCGCAGTAATTACGCCAAGGTGTAACAGTTAATGTGAAAATTACATCTGATAGGTTTGAAAATGTTTTACACAGCAACTTCCACAGACCTGTGACATTTTTTTTTTTTTCATCACCACTTTAAACCCATTCGTGTGACAGCAACACAGCGTCTTGGAATACAATACATGCTGCGTAAGTGCTGGCGATTACTTTCAGGAGATACACTGAACGGCACATTCTTTTAGCAACAAAGAAGCGTTTCATCTGCAAAGGGACCCTGACTGAGAGTAACATCAGAAAGGAAAACCTTGCAATTTAATGCGCAAGACAAGAGAGGTAAACTATATTTCTAAATGGCATCTCTTTGACCTCAATTTTCCCATTTGCCCAAATACAAATGGCACCCTGAAGAGAGATTTCGGTGTTAAACAGGGACAGCTTTGAGAGAGGCAAAATTAGCACAGGTCACCCACTTATGAGAGCTATTCTGAACCGTGGAGGGGGCGCCCCTAATAGGGCAGATACCGCCTTTTTAGAGGGGATGCAACCACATAAACACCTTTATTACTCTATTACACAAAGTGCAGCCAGTATGAAATTCAACAGCTATTTCCACCCGACCACGCTCGGCTGAGAACTGGAGGGTCACAGCTAATTGGTTGGTTAATTTAAATGCAAAGAGTTGCGATCGCCGTCCAGTCGCGGGGAAGACCGTCAGGAGTAAACAAGATCAACAAAACAAGGCTTGTGATTATGCAACTCATGAGGGATGTGCTTCAATGCATCCGCTCGCCTAATTCAGGAATCGGGGCCTCATCAAAAAAGATCTCCTCTTCCTTAAGCTGCTTCTCAAATTCTGATTCTTAGCAGCTGATGATTAAACCCTGAGCTGGTCGAGCGATAGGCTGAATCATCATTGTGGTGGGAGTTGCAAGAAATGTGAGCAACATTCAACCAGTTTGACTTTTCAGGCCGGGGCTGGGGTGCTAATTTCCTCACGCCGCCACATTCCAGATGGGAGCTCTCAAAAAGAATTACACCCGAAAAAGTCAAGAATGAGAGCTCAAGAGCTTCATATGTTCAGGTTCCACCTTTGTGGCTGGAGTTATTATCATCTTGTTATGTAGATGAATGACGGCCATACTTCAAAAACACCGGAGCAACAGACTCGTGAATAGTTTTTTCCAAGCAGTTGGCAAACTATGAGTCACTCAAACACTTTGCTGACTGTGAAAGTTATTTGGCTGCAAATATTAAGAATTGTCATGGAAACATGACCAAGCCAAATATCAAACACTTCTCTCCTCCTTACTATCAAACGATGTACGAGTGCAACAAAGCGTTATTAAAAATGAGCAGGGCTTTGTGGGCATGAAAAATGCAAAGGCCCCCTCCTTCATCCGTCTGCACCTGAAAGCGAACCACCTCGCACAACAAAGGAAAATCTATAAAATCAATGTGTGTGTAGGCAAATCCAAACTTTACTCCCGTCGCCCGCCTTGACAGAAATGAAACGATCCCTGCGCTCGGTTGTTTACGCTGCTGCTGATTGTCTCAGATACAACTGGGTGAGAAAATCATACATATCGCCTGCATTCTGATGAGTTGTTATCGGCCAATTATTTCCTCCGGCTGTCAACAGAAATGAAGCTGTATTTCTGCAAGCATGGCTAACAACCCGCAGGGAGGCCTGTCTGTCGGGTGTGTGTGGCGCTGGTGTGTGTGTTGGTGGGAGTTGCACTACATAAACCAAACAAATAGACTCCCTCCTTATAGTATTTCCCCTTTCCTCCCTCTTTATTTCCCCTTTTTTCATGTTCCTGTTCACACTTCTTTTGACTTCCCTCTTCCTTTATTCCCTGAGCTTCTTCCTCATTTCTCCTTATTATGGCTTCACCACTCTACATCTATAGCAGCTCTGGTTTTGGTACAGCCTGTTCCCTCGTCTCTTGTTTTTTTTTTCCCATCGTCCCCTCATTTGTGCCGTTCCTGTCCCGCCACCGCTGTATTCACACGCCTCTCCCGCTGATATTAAGTTCGGTGTTGTGAGTCGTGTTCTCTTTTTCTCTCCAGTTTTCTTGTCTCTTTCAAATGCGAGAATTCGCCAAAAAAAAAAAAAAAAATCCTGCATTTACTGACAGAAATGCTCAAATAAAGTCACACACACACACATGCACCGTATTTGCACACAGGGACAAAATAAACAGGAGCAAGCCACTGACACTGTCTCCAACTCAGTGCAAGGGAGCAAAGGCATAACAGGCCAGAAACAATTAAGCACAGAGAGGAGACGGCCCCGCCAGTGAGGGACATTTACATTATTGGAAAGGACTTTGAGGGGAACGGTGGAAGCTGCATGCCCGGAAAACACACACAGGCTGCCTGCTTCCCTGTCGGACATGCCAAATAATGATCCCTCCTCTGTGTCTGTCTCTTTCTCACCCCTCCCGGTCTCTGTTTCTATCTTCCTCTCCTCCCCCCCCTCCTCCATCCCCTCTCCTCCTCTCCGCTGGATGTGCCCTCCAGTATCATCCATATCACGATCTAATCTTTACAAATGGCATACCTACGCAGCCGCGTGATGTGTCACTCCGCATCACGAGCTAGACCCGAACGTTGGGCGGGGACGTCTATTGTGCTTGACATTCCCCTCCCTCCTCTGTCATTTCATCATGTAAAATGTCAAAGTGTGTGTGTCCATGTTTATGTAAGCATGCATAAGAGTGTGTGCAGCTTTGCTCATGGAGGGAAGTTGCGCGTGTGTGTGCAAAAGTGCATTTTGTGCACATGCATTTTTGCCTGTGTTGTCCTCATTGTAAGACACCAAACTGCATATGAAAGTTTGTGTGTGTGTTGCAGAGAGCTTCTTAGTAATGTTTCTGTGCTTATGTGATTTTATGTTTTCTTGTTTGTGTGACTTTTCCTGTTTGTTGGCATTAGATGCGCAGGTATTTATGAAAATATATGCATTCGCGTGCATGTCAGAGATTATTTGCGTCTGTGCGGCGGCGTTCGACTTGTGTTTTCCGAGAGTGAGTGAGAGAGAGCGAGAGAGAGTCTGACTGGGATAGGAGGAGACAGGGGACTCATGGAAACGGTCGGCTAAAGGCAGCTCGCAGCCAACCTGCCCCCTGGAGGGGAAGTATTCAGAGCGCTGTTCTTAGCAAGAGCTTGTCAGCCGAAGCAGCCAGGGGTCCAAAAATCACAAACGATTACATAATCTTTAAGAACACACACACACACACACACACACAGGGACAAGAGACAAGCTGTTCTGGTGGGAAGTGAAATAAAGAATTTGAGCCACAGGTAGCGAGAAATGTTGCATCAGTTTGAAAATACCAAGCAAAGCATGCTCATTAATACTAAAGAGATAATTCACCCCATATCTATTTTGAGTAGATTCTCATGTTGTAAATGCTTGTTTTTTTTATCTTTAATATGTCCTTGCATTCTTATCTACAGCGCTTCTGCGACGGCCCGATTTTCCTGCTGGGATAATTAAAGTATCATCTCACCTCGGCTTATCTAATTCCTAAAAGTCACCAAAATAACACCTCGCACATTTTTTCCCGTGACATCAACATGCCCCACCCCCTTTAACTTAATCAAAAGAGATGGCGAGGATTCATTCACTCCTCGCCTTGTTTGACTGCAAAGGAGAGGGACTCAGCAGCCTCTGGGCTAATTTTAGACACAGGGAGGCGCTGACCTTTCATTCAGGAAATTCTGATAGTTGCTGTTTTGGTGTATCCTTGTTTGTGTGACTGCCTGCTGGAAGTAAACAGAGCAGCGGAGCAGACGGGCGGCGCTCGGCCGACAGAGGGCACAAGGACAGGGACAAAGACAATGTCTGCTGGATGAAGACGTGTCAGTTTCAACTTGTGGAATATGAATCTATTAATTATGTTTTTTTTTTGTAATACTAATGTCAAGCAGTTAATGTGGACAGGCATGCATGTGTAAATCTTTTTTTCTATTGTCATTTATAATCAGACTGTACCTCAACAAGATGCAGAGGAGCATGAATTGTTGATTTAACTTCAGAAAATATTACATATATTCTGCTCTTATCATAATTGCTGCACTGCAGTTTATAGTAATAACAAAGGCACGATGTAGCAAAGACAGAAGAACAAAAGTTAACAGCCATAACACTGATACTTTAATTTCCTTAATAATTTCAAATATAAGTCTTTTGATTTTCTACATTTTTCTGCCTGGCAACAAATCCCATGAAAAGACCCAAACCAGAATTGATGCTACTAACAAGTACTGTGTGTAGAAGAGCTCTGCTGTTGTGCAAAAGCTTTAAAAAAACAACAACACACATTTGTGAATGCGCAGCTGAAAATAGTCCCCAACATATCGACTCTTTTCCTCTGTAAAGTATTGAGAGACAGAACTCTTTTTTTTTCTCATTTAATTCAGTGATAATGAGAACTAGATTGAGTGACATCTACACCATTTAAATTTGTAATACAGTATATAGGGTAAATATTGTATAACAGCAGAATATGCATGTACAATTACTTCATTTGCAAATTATTTAATTTCAGATGTTTAATTCATATCCATCGCAGAACAGACCCTAACAGCAACAACACTTTTTCTGTCTTTGTTTCCTTTTTCGGCCAATGCTCGCCAAAGCGGTGACGACTGACCGTGCATACATAAGAACTGATTTCAAGGACACTTTGTAATAAATATATTAGAAGGGGGGGAAAAAAAGGCTACAGTCAAGGAAGGTGATTAGAGCAATTTTAAAACCATTTTGAGTATTTTATTCGTAAATGGCTTTTATATGAAGAGGGAGCTGTTAAGCAGCACTTTGGCGCATTAAACATTCTTGAGTCTGCTGAGAACAAAATTATCATAATGGTCACATATGTGATCCAAATTTTGCAATACAAAGACTAAACCACCAACAGTTACCATTAAATCTAATAATGCATAGTATGAAAGTACACATTCAGAAGAAAGAAGCAGTGTTGAAAGAGCCTACATTCCCCATAATGCAACGAGCATCTTTCATTAGACCTTTTCTCAAACTCTGCACCTAACATTGGCTTCCTGTTGAATTTTTTAACTCTCGAGCCCAGACAAGAAAACCCTGATGGCATCATTAGAGTTTTTCAAGCACTGGAAGACAACAGGTCTCTATTATTTAAAATTTTAACTGTCTGCAATCAGGAGGACCCCGGCATCCAGGCGTGGGCGTGCAACTCGCATAAAACAAGCTCGGCAAACCACTACACTCCAGTCCAATGCACATCGTACACATACACACACACACAGGCTTAGACACCTCATTCAGACGCTCAGCTGCCTGCCTCCCCCACAGTGTTGTTGCTGGGGAGTTGCTTGCTGAAATATCACCTTGAGTCTTGCCATTTCCCAAACTCATTTACTTTATTACAGCAAGTGTCTGCCATGAGCGGGGGGAAAACAAATGGGGTATATAGAAGACTGGAGATAGAAAAAACACACACACACACACTTGTGCGGACACCTATGTACGCACAGACCATAATCAGTCTCGAGGGGGAGGGGGGGCTCCATGCTAACGCGGGGGAGAGAGAGAGAGAGGGGAGATTAATAGAATGAGAAGGGGAGTGTGTCTGTTTGTGTGAATGCACGAGGGGCGGGTGGAGTGTGTGTAAGGCTCGCAGGTGGAGGGGTCTGTTAGCGCCAGTAGCACGAGCCAGAAGGAAATGACAACGTCGGGGTCGCCACGACGCGGCGGAAAAGATGCTCCCCCCTTGGGTGTCTCCCCTCCAGTCGTCCCCCACTTCATCCATCAATCCCTCGCTCGGGCAATCTTTTTCCCCCTCCCTTCGCTCTCTATCTTTGTCGCTCTCCCCATGTCTCTTTATCCTCTCCTCTCCTTCGCTTCCCCCGCCGTCGTCTGGCAGAGCTCTCTATAAACATGCCAGGGACAGTGCCTCCTCTCTCTCCCCCCACCCTCTTTCCAAATTGTCTTCCTCCGTCTGAAACGGCCGTGATGATTGCATCCTCACACTCCATTGTAAAACAAACAAAACAGAAAAAAAAAAGGGGACAGAAAAGGGAAAAAGGAGAGCGGATAGTCGACAGTACGACATGACCCTTTTGTGAATCTGAATTGCCTGTCAAGCAGGGGGACTTTCCAGCTCGGCGACAAGACACAATGGAGCTGTTTTGACGGTGGTGGGGGGGGATGCAAAGCGGAAGAACCGTTCTCCACAATGCCGCGCAGTCATTATGATGTCCTGACTCATCGCTTGGCGGCCTGCGTCATATTGCATCAAGCGCGCACACGCTCCGGCACGCACACACACAGGACGTGGCCCACGTAAATTATAGCCCGATGGTACAAATCAAATGCAAATTGCATACACAAACGGAGGGAAACTGAGTGGATGTTAATGATATGACAGTCAAATGTGTTTTGAAACGTCGTTCGGCAAATGCCAATTAAAGGGCAAAAAGAGCAACAATGTGGAGAGCTCTGCGTGTACAAATGATGCTGACAACATATTTTTGCGCTGACATACATCTTCTTTGATGTTTTTGTTCTCTATTTATAACGCGCAATCATCCAAACGCTTTGATCGGGATTGAAAGATCCTTTTGTGTTGGCGTGAGAGGCTTCGTTTTATATGCATGTGTGGCATTTTCTTACACAAAGATAGCGCTGAATGATCTGTGGATTGCTATTTAAATGGCGACTTATTTTCTGTATATAGTAACTGGAATATATTTTTTTTTTTTTTACTGCAACTTGGATAGTTGAGCTCACATTTCATATTTGCATTAATGGTGTCACAGCTCAATAAAGTAATCAGTATGACATTAAAAGGACAAGCTGATATATATCCAAATCCAAATCCCATCGGTCCCCATTCAGATGTATTAACTTGATGAGCTTAAAAGAATGATGTGACGAGATTAAAAGCTTAACTGAGGGCCTTCCAACTACTGTTTACTATCCGCCAGATGCCAGTCATTTACCCTCGATTACAAAGAGCTGGATGCTAGGTGCTTGTGACAATAACATTATGCAATCAGCTCAATCGGTTATGCAAAGACTCACCACTTTCTGTTTCTTTTTGTCCATTAAAAAAAGACATGCACAAACATTAAAATGTTAGAGTGGCGACTCCTTCTCATTAAAACCATCTTTGGGCATGTTTGCTATCACTGTAGGACGTTATTATGGTGCAAACAGTTACATATTTACTCATGCAGCATGCAGAGCAACATTTGTCTTGAGTTGTGTTTTCTCCTCAGGCAAAATATTTGCGACAAAATACTCCACCATATTCACCAGCTCATCAGTCTGTTGGTGCAGGGCAGGTAGTGTGCAGTCGGTTTATCCGAGCTTGTTAATGGTGAACACATCTGCAGCAGAGGAAGGTTGATGATCACGGTGTAAATGGAACAAAATTGGAATCATATGATGCCAAAAATGTGCCAAAGTTGGCTGATAATTCTCACTGTGAGTGACAACATTTGCACTCATTTTCAGCTATTTTAACAATTTTTTTAAAAATGGAAATATTCCAGAGTATAAGAATGCAATGAGACGTTGCCAATGCCAAAAGAACAACAAAAAAAAAAAAAAACATCTCGCTTTGACTCCCACCTTTCAAACCGGCAGGATGAACAACAAACATCCTCCTGACTCTCTGCCAATCACGGCCGCGTAATCACACACAAATCACTGTCATAGGCAGCCGGGATGATTGACGGGCTTCACAAGCTTCTGAGCTTATGTTTGCCGACGCCCTGGAAATCTCAGCCACTGCAATAAGGACTTTTTTTTTTTTATCTTCGCCAAACTCTGAACGCAGTGACACTCGTAACATAACAGTAAACCAATAACATGTCACTCAGTATGTTGCAATATTGATTAATGCAGCTTAAGACACTGTTAATAATACGACCTAAATGGAAACATGCACATTTCATTTAAGTATGAATAAACATTAAGCCCCATCATCAAATGTTGCCCTGCACTATTATGCAATTATGATATTTTTATACATGCATACAAGGTATTGTGTTTAAAAGGGAAAGTGATTGGATGATTCCATCTTATTAAAAACAAGAAAAAACAACAACAAAAAAGAAAATCTTTAGAAGCAGCACCAGGGGAGGGAGGGGTCACACACACACTCATACTCACAGCATTACAGCTTGAAGCCAGGAGGCATCACTGACATTTTGGGGATAAAGGTCTTGATGAAACCTTGCTGTTTCACACACACACTCACACTCACACACACACACCCTGGCCCCGCTAACAAATGCTAAAACGAGAGCGGTGCCAATTTCTCTGTCACCCAAATCCCGGTACGGAAACATTCATGAGGGCTTGCTTACTGATCAATAGGACAGGTGTCTGCAAATCCCGAATCTCCCGCTCTTCCCCTGAAGTGAGCTGAAATCTGCTTTCGCCACGTCTTTTTTTTTTTTTTTCCCCCTCCGCATTATCGCGATGTAGTCTTGACTCATCTAGGCCAACTGGCAGAATAATAAGCAGAGAGGGATATTTGGTGGGACTTTAAGAGAGCTGAAACTACAGTGCTGTATTAGTGCCACTTTCACTCACTCAGATGAAGAAACACTGCCAGTGATTAAGCTTCTTGCGGATATGTGTGTTCACTTGTGTGTGTGTGTGTGTGTGCGCGCCTTGGCTCCATTGGGAGCCTGTAGCAGAGCCTTAAATTATACATATGTTCTCATTCCATTACCAGTGGCAACTACTAAAGGCTTCCCAGCATTTCCATTACCAAAATGAAGGGATGCACGCACTCACTTACTCACTCTCACACACACACACACACATATGTGAGCACGCTTAAGCAGGGCCGTGTTGAACTCGAGCTTTTACTCATGCAGTCACACCGAACAGTGACAATCCCGATCAAAGTCCAAGAAATAGTATTCATTTTAATAGACTCCAGTGCGTCTGCGACCAAGCGGTTGCCAGTTCAGATCCCTCAGACAGGCTGGCAAAATCTGGGTGGAGGGGATGAATGATTAATGCGCCGTCCTCTCTTAACAACTGAGATGCCATTGAAGAAGCCATTTAATCCTCTTCTCCAGTGGAGCTGCTCAATGGCCAGCGGCACTCGTACTGGGCAGCTCCCAGTTGCTAGTGGCTCAGAGTACGCGAGCACAGAGTCTAGTTTAATAATTCTGTCAAAAGCATAAAAAAAAATAAAAAATGGCACCAGTGTGACCAATAGTGCTACGGGAGAAGCAGCATTACATGTCTTGGCATGACGTTTTAAAATGGATTCAAAGTCGAGCGAAACATGAATAATGCACTCGTGTGATATGATTCCTTTTTCCAAAGTCTTGATGCTAGCGTGCATCTACAATGGGAGATAAAGTTGTAATGCAAGACTATCTGCTCATGCTTCTGCGTGCTGGAGCTGCATGCTTGAGCCAATAGCGTTACTTAGCAAATTAGGTATCACATGCACAGAGTATGCAAGTGCTGAGTAGATATTATCACTGCTTCAATAGACATTAGAGGATGTTCCACATGTGCTGTGCTGGATTCTGTCGGATGCTGTTTTGGTTGACTGGAAGCTGGTTTTAAAAGTATTTCAGACAGGTGGATGAGATACATTGGAGACCAGCCTTAACAATTCAACTGTACTCTTCTCTTGCTGTGAACCTTGCTCCACTTCACTCCGTCCCTCTCCACCCAGCTGGACGCCAGATCTTAAACCTTCTCCGGTAAACACTAGTACCTCACCGTGGCCGCTTCTCATCAGCTTTCAGATCAGATCGGAGCGGCGGGGCTCTGAGGAGAGGTGTTATCAGACAGCTGAACGGAGAGGCCCGGTCGGCCGGCGCCGCAGTCATTTGAGCCCGGCTACGAGCTGAGACAACATCAGACAAGGATTAAATCAACAAACTGGACTGACCCTGGGTGACCAGACGGGCTACTTACAACTCTGTGGAGAGAGGAGTATTTAGCCTTCTGGGGAGGAGACACAGCGGGGTGGGGAGGAGGCAGAGAAGTGGGACAAATGAATGAAGGAAAGGAGGGAAATTCAAGGAGACAGCTTTGTAGAAAGGTTCAGGAAGCAGCCGTTCCCTACATACATGAGCCATGCTATGGAATAATGAATGAGTAATAAGCATGTGCCACTGGAAAAGAGCCGATGAGATTTTTTTTTTTTTTTTTTTCCAGGAAGTCTCACCTCTCCAGCTGCTTCTGAGATGTCAGACTGCATCCTGTTTACTTTCAAAGGCACCTGCTTGGTTGCTTTACGAACAGTAAATAAACCGAAGTCCAATTTATCTCAACATACAGATACCTTTGAGGTGCTACTGCCAGACAGGACTGAGAGCGTCAGATATTAGAGCACCTGACCCAGTTTGACAGTCGAAGAATGACTCTGATGCCACAGTGAAATTTTGCAGTATGGGCTTTCAGGTCCACTGACTTCCTGTTCATCTCAGCTGTGTTTAGGTGTGTCAAGCGGGATGGACATGCTTGTAACCTCTGGAGGCCCACACGTATAGTCTACGACAGGGCCAACAGTTTATTTGTTATACTGCATATATTCGAGTCGGTGCGGTCAAAAGAAAAGTTGTGACACACATATCCTCTTTTAGCACATCATCGTACACACCCACTTTTTAATAGTGTATATTACATAAAATTTTGCCTTAGTTTGCAAACTTTTGCAGCAGTTTCAACATGTCTTGATGAGCTGTTTTGCAGAGCCACAACTACTTATTTTAGTGACCTTTCATCTCTTTCGGCGTCAGCACCAAAAAAAAATAATAAACTCAAGCAAATTGAAACAAATTTACAGCTCCGATGTCAAAGGGTTACGTAAATGGGCTTTGGTTGCTGCGCGCTCGGCTCCGCTCCTCATTCTGTTCTTAAGCACAGTGTTTCACTAGGCGTCTTTTGCTGGCAGGAAGGCGATGCAGGGCCATGGGAGCAAGTGCCGTGATAAAAAAACAAAAGAATCCTCAGAGGTACTTTTAGGCACTTGGTAAAATGCAGTAATGTTGGTGAGCCAGTATGCCACCACTGGGAAATACACACACAAACTTCAGAAGATTCAGTGTCCAGCTAAAGAGCTACTGTTGAACATTCTTTCCAATCACTCAGCATATCTCTGTTTGTTTTACCCTATATATTTACTGCAGCTTATAAAATACACGATGACTAAGTTCAGAGAGAAATTATTAAATGTCAACGTGCACATTTTTAAATGCTGGATTTGTTAGTCATGACTGATCAGATCAAGTTGGCTGAATCATGCCTGTGGTTGGAATTATCTGTTAGAGGTATCACAAATAAGTAAGTGGCCTCAAATGTGGAAGTATGTTCTAGTTCATTCCATTCACTGTTTCCACCAAAATGTGTTTTTATTACAGCATAAAAAGGCAAATTATTTTTTACAACTTTTTAAAAAAGATTTTCTCTCAGGATCTGGCAGCTTTCCCTGCGACTCTCAATGGAGAGTCCACCTGTTGTTTCATGTGAATATGTGCTTTTTGTTTGACTGTCACAAACAGAGAAAAGTGTTATTATGTGCCAAATGTCTCATCTTTGAAAAATCTTCTGGCCTATTTTCAGCCAAGAAGATAATAAAAAAAATATGGCCTTATGGCCTTCTGCAGGTAGATGATTTATTATGTTATATGTTCATCAGATCATGTGAAACATTAAAAGGTTTAAGGCTATAGCTTCTAAAAATTATACATATTAAAAAGCAGGAGTTGAAATAACATCCTCATTTGCACATTTATAGTTTCCTTGTTGTCCCTGTACCTTGTAAGCACTAATTTTATATGCAGCACAAGCTTTCAGCACAGGTTTTGCCCCTCGGGCCGAAATCACTCCAGTCAAGTAAAATAAGCAATTTTTCAGCAGGTTTTTGGAGATTAGACCGACTTGAACTTAAGTCTCATTCGCAGCTGCACAGATAGAAAGTGAAAACGGGTTTGTTGGCCGTTTGATTCAAACGTTCGCGATTCAGCCGAACCACTTTATCAGATCCTTCCATAATGGCAACGTGGTTCAAAGCTGCGTGTGGACTGAAAACTGGTTTCTGTTACAGTCCGTAAACAATCTGATAATTTACTTGGCACTATAGAGGAAGAGAGGAGGGGTGAGAGGGAAACAGAGACGCTGGAAAAGGGAAGAGGACGACTGCCAATTCAATGATAATTATAGTCTCAGGAAAAAAAAAATCTCAAATCAACAAAAAAAAAAAAAACATATTGAGCTATGGATTTCTGCCCGAGGTGAGGCGCTGACAGTATCTCTCCCCCCTATCTGAATCTGTCACAGAGCTTATTCCTCAATTTTAGTTGTCTGGAGTGCAAGAAGAAGAAGACAAAAAAAAAAAAACCCCTGCACTCAATCTCATCCACGGGCAAAGCCATCACTCACACGGTCATATTTGAATTAGATGTCTAGACATACAGTTTGCCAAAAGACTACTCTGCTTCTTTGTCACCGAGGGTTTCCGTGCGGCCCTCATCCTCTATCAAAATGATCGAGTCCCAGAAAGGATCCAGAGCTGGGAGTGAATGTGGATGCGATCTGGAGGGGTTTTCCTGGGAATGGGCGGCCGAAGTTGTCTAAAGCCTCTTTCTCAGGAAGGGAAAGAAAGATCCATGAGATGCAACAGAATCAATATGGCGCTGTGTGATATTTTAAGCTTTGACACGGTAGCAGAAACAATGATAACGCTACATCATGAGGGATGACTCTGCTAACTCACAGAACAGGTAACTGGCAATTATCATACTTAATGCCAGTTAAAATGCTCTTGTGAGATCAGTATGGGAACCATCCTACCTGGTCACGACTCGAAATCTCTACGATAACCTTGGGTATGAGACACAGTCAGACTTTCAGAACAGCTGGCTGCCCACTTAAGATCCTGTTTCCTTTCTATAGTTATTATTCTAACCAATAGTTAGATGAGAAAGATGCTGCATATCTGATATAAAAGTTATTACAAAGTGAAAGTTAAAAGCTGTGATTTTAATGCATATGCATATCAGGTAAAACTTCATTTCCATTGTTTATTGATAATGAACAACTCAACTGAATATCAAGTGAGTTTTGCAGTAAAAAGTAAGTGCATATAAAAACTTCTGTGAAAATGTACTTCAGCATTATTACATTGATTTGTGTAGTGGATTGTGTGCTAAGAAGACTAATACAGCCATATTTGTGGCTCTGCTTTCTGAGGCACAGCAGTGCTTTGAGTTTAATGCTAACATGCTGATGTTTAGCAGATGTAATATTCACCATGTTAACCGTCCCAGCATCTTCACATCTGCTAATTTGCTCTAAACATAAAGTGTAGTTGAGGCTGATTGAAATGTCTCTTCAAAGTGTTGAGCAAGTCAAACTTTTGACCAAGTGATGGTACTAGTTGAAAAGTCTGTGGATCACCAAAGTTAATGCAATGCATCCAGATGGGGAAATGAAAATCTGTACTAAATTTCATGGCAATCTGTCCAATAGCTGTTGAGACATTTGAGAATCACCAAAGTCATAAGACTTCATCTTCCGGGGGCCATTGATCAAGGATGGATTGTCTTGACATTGATTGCAATGTGATGATGCTTTCCAAATGGTAATCAATCAATGGTTATCAGCAGCAAGTTCCTCATTCTATTGATTACAGTATTTGTGTTCACGTTACTAGATCGCAGAAAACAGAGACACCAGATAATGGTACAGTTTTAGCTTGAGGTCAGCGTTTGGCCTAATACAAAATACTAAGCAATATCGTTGTGATGTTGATGATTTTACAACCTATCATCAAAACTACAGGGCAGCAGAGAACAGCTTCATGTTGAAAACTGTTACATGATTCAAGCTCAGTTTGAAATAATATTACAATTGTCCGCATTATATCACGACTGTACGACACCACCTCTCTGTATCTGACAATGTTCCTTCTTCAGCGACATATTTTCTGCTTGTTTGCCATAATTACCACTTGTCCCTAAAATGACCAGTAAACCGAGAATCTATGTCACTGTCCATTACGCGTTAATTGATGCTTGCTGCCTCCTATGCTATATAGAGACCTGTGTAGGGGGCTGATTATCACAGGCATTCATGAAGTTAAGTCGCTCGCTGCACCTCAAGAAAAAAAAAACGTTAATCCTGACATCAGTGATCCGCCGCCCTTTATTCCCACTCTCTGCACTTACCACTCACCTACACTTGACTTCCACTATAGGGTGACAGCTTCGCCCACGCTCCCGCATCCATTTCCACTCATCTCAACCTGGCAGAAATCGTACCTCCTCTCTGATTAGTAAGTATTTATTTATGCGCTCGTCATCCTCTTTCACCTCTCTGCCGCCAAGAAAATAGGCCACCTCCGATCTTTCATCCAGATGCGTGTGTGTGTGTCTGATTATTCACAAATGTTTGCGTACATTCAAATCAGAATAGGTGCATCCGAGTAGGTTGTGTATGTGTGTGTGTGTGTGTGTGTGTGTGTGTGTGTTTGTGAGGGTGGCAGTCAATTAAACAAACAGACACTGTCCTTGGATAAGCTTTCTGGGTTTCTCAAGCACCTTGCTTCGATTCAGGGAGCCGTACAGTTCGGTGTGTTCAATTCCCAGCTGCATAACTGGCTCCATCATACATGCTGCGCATAGAAAGAGGGGGAGTGAGAGAGAGAGAAGGGGAGGGAGGTAAAAGGAAGGAGAGAATTGGAGGGGGGAGAGGGAGAGACAACATGAGATAGAAACAGAGACCTAGAAAAGGGAGGAGAGAGAGTGGATACAGAGAGGATGGAGAAATGAAATCCACCACACAACAGTGCCATCTAGTGGGCTCCCGTTTCCTCCATCCCTTCATCCCTCCTTCCTCTCTCCCTTTATTTCTCATTGTTCCTTGCTTCTCCCCGCCAAGGCGCCTCCCGAATTCTCGCAGCTCGCGCTTCCTCCCGTCTTTCCTCAACACACATGCATCACGCACGCCCACGCGCGGCGGCCCACGCACTTTAATATGCATGCGGGGCAGCGCATGTACGCCTGCACAGATTCCTGATTTGGCATGCTAAAGCGGCAGCGCCTCGTAATCTTTTTTTTTTTTCTTTTTTTTTCTGTGTACTGTGCCTGTGTACTGCAATGATTCAAAACAAGCAAACAGGACTCACACAGACAAACACGCACACACACGCACACACACGGTGAAGAAGTTTCCAGCCAGTATGAAAAAAACACTTGTTTGTCCCCGTCGTCCTCTTACCCTTGTTTACTTCTATTTTTCCATCCCCTCACACTGCTTTTTTGACCTCCCTCTTTTTCTCACCCCTTTAACACATTCTCCACCTCTCTCCCTATCCCTCCCTCCCTCCCAGAGCGCCACCACCCAGACTGTAAACAGCGGTGATGGATTACTAATTGTCCTGCTCTAGATGCAGTGGGGTGGAGACAGCTGCGGGCGGGAGGATTGGGATGTGGTGGCGCTGCGTTAGTGTGTGTGTGTGTGTGTGTGTGTGTGAGTGCATGAATGTGAATCACGCAATCAGTACAGATAGGGTTTACAACACTCTTCACGCACACACACACTTGAGTGTAACATGTTCACGTGTTCTGCATCATACATGCTGTGGCTACAGAAATGATGAGATGTTACATGGCAGGGCATTTTGACCTTCACGCTAAGCATATGGCCTTGATTGAGCATTTGCAGTTTGATACCTTGCCCATTAGTTTTGCTTTGATAGCCGTAATTAGGCCCTTGGGGGATCTGCTGCAATCTTCAAGCAATAGACTCCTGTCCTGCGACATAAAACTAAAGCAGGGCTTTACTGCAAAGGTGGTTTTTTTCTCAAGTGCAGATTTTTGCTGTGATATGAAAATGATTTCCATAAAAGCAAACACAGATTTGGCGTCTCCTTTATTTTGATGGACACCGGTAGGATTGACTTCCCACGGTGGCAATTTTCATGTCTTGAGGTGGACGTGGATGGAGGATTGCCGCGGTGCACGAAAATAAAAGCAAACAAAGACAGACCTGAGACTTAGTATAAAAATGGACCAAATGAAGGAGCTTAGCTCGGTTACAAGTGGGCTGGACTCCCTGTTGAGCTGTCAGTCTGATCTCTTGAAATGTTGCCACATTAGTTAAAGGCATGTATCAGCATCAGCGTGTAAACTCGTGGAAAACCTTTAAGGGAATATTTCAATATCTTGTGGCTGTGCACTGGTTGTCTGGCTCATTCCAGAAATAGTCCAGCACATGACCACATGTAAAATCATAATTTTTATGCATATGTGTTTGCACAAATGTGTAATATAATTAATGTTGTAATAAGTGAGCTTTGGAGGTGCAGGCTAGCTGTTACTCATCTAACCCTTGGCAAGAAAAGGAAGAAGCATATTTCCCAAAACAAACTGTTCTTTTTTAAATTTTGATAACAACAGTAATGGAGTGTTAAAATATTCAAAGTCATTCAAGCTTGCACAATGTGAGGATTTTTCTCTATTTTCTGTCATCATGACTTGAATATCTTTGGGTTTTAGACTTCTGGTCAGACGAAACAAGCAAGACGGCACCTTTGGCTCTGGAAATTGTGGATGATAAATTGTGAGCGAGTAAAGTTTCATTGATTTATCAACAAGATAGCAGTTAACAGATCACTTGATATTAAAAGTTGTTGCTAGTTGCAGTGACACATTCAAGCACGGAAGGTGATTCTTTGTCAGCTGTTTACACTATGCATTTTTGATAATAAGGTGGTTACAAGATGGGTGCATGGATTTTGAAAGACATGCATGCATCATGGGAAATGTAGGATCCAGCATTTATTTGTCTCTTGCAAGCCCCATAACTTATGGCAGTGGAATACTGAATCACTGGACTACCCTTTTAACTTTATTAGTTTTAGTATCTTTCCTTAATTAGGTTATTTGTCTAAACCTTTTTTGCATGAGGAACAGATGAAATGTTTAATCTGTTTATGGTCTGTGTAACATTCAAATCCGTACTCTGAATTCATGCTGTTGTTGAGTCAAAGTTGTTTCGTTGGAGCTCTGGGTTTTTTTTCTTCTTTATGAATTCAGACAGGATAGTTATCCTTTAAAAAAAAAATCCGAGGCACAGATTTTACTGCACCAGCACCAGTTGTGATGCTGGATTTACAGATAGCGGTACAGTACTGCTGTAAAATCCATAAACTGCAGACTTAATGCCACACTAAAACTGAGCTTGAGTCAGCACATGCACCCACACGCATCCCCTTATCTTTATCTCCACCTTCCAATCCATCCTCCCTCCGCTTCCTGCTTCCTTCCTCTCTTGATCTCGGTGGTCACATCAACCCATCAATTAAACCGACACCGGCCGGTGGAGATGTTATCTTGGGCTTGTGGTGGAGGGGAGAAGGAGTTGATTGCCCTAATGAATTATATATGCATTATTGATAAGCTCTACTTTTGCGCGGCTCCTGTAAATATATATTTATATAACGTGTCACTTTGTTGAATCATCACCGTCTGGCCTTGTGTCCTCCAGCGTCTGTCAGGGAGGACAGCCCAGGAGCTGCAGGTTTGCAGCTCGGATTATTAGGAAGGGACTGTGTTTGCATACAGACTGAATATCTGGTCAATGCACAAATTCCCTCTTACTCAAAATGAAGCTTAGTTCTGAGCAGACAAGGCAGAAATAGTTTCCCCTATGCAACACAAATTGCACAGACACATAGATGAGTGATTGATTGAATGATTGATTTTGCCCGCTAAGAACAGCCTCCATCTTCTGCTGGCAGATATCAAGCAGCTCCAGCGCTCAGCAAATGTCATTCATAATTAAAACGGACCAAAAAGATGAGGTCAGCTTCAGGAGCCGAGGCAGCAGCCCAGCAGGCCGGATCTTCTTGACTTCTTCGCAGCTACGAGGATTGACTTGATCAATCATCACCCCCTCCCTCCCTCCGAAACCTCCTCTGGGCTCGAGCCGCTCGGTGAATAATTCAAATGCGAACTTGGCAGCTTCCATCCAGTCGTCCTGGGAGGAGTGGCTTAGCCGAGCAACATCAACATTTGATTGTTGTGTCGTTCCAATCTGAGCAAAGCCGATCTCCTCATTACCGCCTCGAGCCGCAGCCACATCAGAACGGATTCACGGGCGCTTTCATCAATAGTTTTTTTTTTTTTGCTCGTGCACTGACACCGGAACAGTTGCGAGGTTCAGTACAGTAAGTAGCGCTCAGGCTGAAGATGCACAGAAGGATCTCTGCCTCTCTCAGATGTACACACAGAAACAGAGGTACCCACTCTTGATCCGGAGCGAGAGCAAACACACACACACACACACACACACTGTCTGCACAAGACAAATGAACTTGACTCAGAGCGTTTGTTCTGGCGACTGTCCTCCGAGTTCACGCAACAGGACAAAGTGCGCGGCAGGTGACTCATAAGTTAAAGCGAAACAGAGCACACACGCGTCAACAAACATCAAAATGTGCTTTGCCAGGGAGTCAGAGCTAATAGATTTGCTGCATCTGGCCATCATTCAGTGCAAGTACAATAAATGTATTGTGCACTTTTGCCATGTGTGCACGTGCATGGATTCGAATGTGCACATGCTAATATGTGTTACCAGCGAAAGCAAACTACACGTCACGTGGCTGTTTTCATTCAGACGACAGCCAGAGATGGTGAAACCATTGTTTACAGTTTACCAGCGGTCCAAACTGAGACAAAAACGATATGTCACCGATAATGTGGTTTCCAGCTCTGACTGGAGCATCGCGGTGACAAGCCTGTCGCCAACTGTTGCGAACCAACAGCAGAGCTCTCTTTTTCCTCACTCGTCTGATCTCAGTAATCAAAAACAAAAGAATCCCGACGCCATCAATTGTGGTGACATTTTTTTTTTCTGTACATCTGACAGGCAGCGAAAGAGCTCCACATTTAAGTAGCTCCGAAGTACAGTAGGTCTCCTTTGAGGAGGGAGGAATAGCTCTAATTGCTATCATTTCCACACCGAAGCCCCTTTCATTTCCCAACGTGGCCCAAGAAATTCGACTTGACATTCCAAGAAGCATCAAGCCACTTTTAGACCCTCGGTTTCCATCAGCTACACTTTACTTTGTCTCTCTACCCCTGTGTCATAATGTGGCCATTTGCTCCACAGAAAAAGACAAAAAAAAAAATATCCTCCACATTTTGCCAGCGAGGTTCTGCAAAAAGCTGCTGCAATTACATTTTGAGCCTTAGGGGGGAAATGGGGAGAGAAGAAGTTGGAGGGTGAGGATATCTGGGTGTGATTGGTCATGCCTTATCCTCCCTGCTGAATCTCAAAGAGACAGAGAGAGATGAGTGGAAAGGGATTGCCCATGTTGTTCCTGGATAGAGGAATAGAGTCCTTGCCGGATCCACAGCTTTGAACCCTCTCACATTTCACAGATAGACAAACACACACTCACACACACTCACACACACACACACACACACACAAAATGCGGCCTCACTCCTTTGGCAACTACGCCCTGTGGTCCAAATGATGACTCAGTGCTTTAATCGTATTTGCAGGGGATTGATGCCCAGAGAGGAGTTTCCTCGCCGCAGAGTGGGAGAGAGAGCGGGAAAGAGATAGAAATGATAAGAGGGAGAGAAAGAAAGTCTCAGACCAGAAGAAAAAGAGAGAGCCATCAGAATCAAAAGTGCAGCTATTGAACCGCGACGACTGTTTCACAGAGAACTCATTATTGTTCTCGGCGATGAGAAGAGACGGCCTTATTATTCTCCTGTGCATAACAAGAACTCATAACAGGAGATTGCTGGCAGCGTTTATGGAGTCGGGACAATGCTTAGGTGCTTCTCGTCCTTCCCTCTGGCACACTCTTTTCTCACATAATCCAATCATTGAAGTATTCTCCTGCTTATTTTACTTGTTAGTACCTCTCATTCTCCTGGAAGGTTGGAGGTGAGGGCGGCGGGCGGCGGGAGGTGGTTGACGACTGGGAGGGATTTGGAGGTGAGAGGTGGTTATAAATGTAATGCACTCGGGATTGTGCATTAGTATATTTTCTTTTCTGTTCTCTATTTCTGTTTCTACTCTGACAATTTTGCATGAATTGTTATAGCCGTGGTTTCATCAGAAAGAGAGCCTGTGCTCTCTGCACGCTTCAGCGCGGTTTAATTTCTGACAACACCCTCTCCAACATACTTCTTTCTTAATATAATCTGTTGTATTACCTGTTTAAATTTTAAACTCATAAAACAGTCCCCAGAAAGCCTCCATTATTAGTGTTCACACAAATGTAAATTAACTGCACCGCTCCAAAACTGAGGGGATTAGGCGCAAACAGGGATGAAGTTCCTGAGCCCTGAACCCCGTCAAAGGCAGCTCTTTATGCTCAGCCATCATTTCTGTTATTACTTCAGATGTCAACTTACTGTGTTGTTGCATGAACTAAAAAGTCTAACATTGCCATGTGTCAATAAGAGGAGGTGACATCTGAGTTTGGAATGTCCATCCCTACATGAGCTCAATAAGAAAATACCTACAGAACACTACAAAACACATTATTCATGCAAGTGCACTACATAATAATATAAATGACTATTAAACTGACAAGCAAGCAGGCACAACTTTCTTTCTACGGCACATTTCAATCCAGAGTGTGAGTTACCATGGTTGGCGGTAAAATACAACATTAGACATATGTAAAAACAATTAAAACAAGCGCATAAATGATACGTGTGAGTTAAAAACCGTTAAATAAAATGACTGAGATCTCAGACAGAGACGCCACAGGACCAACATGTAATATCCTCTGCATCTCCAGGAATGACACTGGCAAAGAGGTGAGAAACCAGGGATAGAGAGGAGAAAGATTTGAGAGTAAAATAGCTTAAAATCCTGAGTAAAAGTGACCCGACCCACCGGGTTAAAAGCAGCCTGAGTTAGCAGCGGTCGAAGCTCGACTCCTCACCAGTCCAGTTAAAAGATTCTTTCTAGTAGTTCACAGTTTGGCTCAGTCTCAGCAGTGCTGGTTAAACATACTGGAAACAACAAAAAAACGATTAAGATCAGATTTAAAACATGGGGTTTTTAGACCTTTGACCCTGTGTGATCCAGAAACCCTGACAGGCGCCAACCAGGTCACTAAACATCTTCATATTATAATAATATTTAGTGTGAAGCTTTCTCATCCATAACTGTGATGGACGCATGTGTTTTTACAAGTACCTTAATTAATATCAAACTAAACTCATTACTCGTTATGTTGTGTTACACAAAGTACCTTTAAAGTTACACAAGTTGACCAAACTTTGTCAAGATGTGCTCGCCTCAGTCTCCTGTTGTGTAGTCTGCCCTTTGTATCGTGACATCAGGCCCCAAATGTTTAAAAAGACAACCTCGCTTTATCCTGTGGTTTAAGATTCTATTCTGGGAAGTTCCTCCTCCTCATCGTAAATGAAGAAAAATACAGTCACAGGCTGAGTCTGAATGGTTACTGGCAAGAAAAGGCTCCTCAGTAATTACAGTAATACTGCTCGAAGAACTCCTTGACACAGTTGCCTGTCAGAGATGCACAAAATGTTGCCATTTGCATCAGTGCTGCGAAGGACAAAGTGCAGAGGCTCTTAATGGGCTTTGTGTAACATCGTGAGGCACATTATGGAACATGGGAGATTTTTCTCCTCTTCGCTGTTGCAGGCAGTGTCCATTACCCATCTAGTGTGCTCGAAATGTTCATGAACTCCGGCTTTGAATGCGTCCGTGTACTCCAACCTTATCACGCTGAGCAGCACAGGAGGATTTTTGAATTGATCTCGTTAGTCTGGAGTAGAGCGGCGTTCTGTCTCGAGGGTGTACCTTCAGTACATGTTATGCTACGCAGTGAAAACTTTGACCCTATAGAAAACACGACAAAGCGGTTGTGTACACTGTACATAAGTATAGTATGAGGATGGCCTTCTGCATTATCTGCTGATGAAGGCCATGTGTTGTGGTCAAAAGCCACAACACGTCAACCTCGACATCGCTTTGTTGTTATTTGTTGCTGCAGTCATGTTTGCAAGACAAGCAAATTCTTTCATTTCTTCTCAGAAAGCATAACAAGTGTAGCTTTATAACTACTCCTGGCACGAAACCTTTGCAGTCTGAGAAGGAATTGAATCCTTTCCAATACGCTGACCTTGTCTTCTGCTGCAGAGAAAACACACATATAGCTTCTTACTGATAAATGAGGACATGTATTTACAGTTAAATGTCTAATGACTGAATCGACAAAGCATTCACAAGTCATATGTACATAATAAAGAAAATAAACTGATGAAAAAAGATGTGAAAAATGGTGTGATAACACTTTAACTCAGCGGACAGAGATACTAACAATAGTGTCGGTTAACTTGTGTAAATGGGAATTATTATATTCAACTAACTGTTATTAAGACAGCAAACAGCTTTTCTTCTTACTTATTGAAGTAGCATTGAGATGAAAACTTTCAATTGCCTTTTCTGACTTCTGTGCATGAGTCCACTGACACTCTGTTGCTATTCTGTCTAGAGAGTCTATAAGAGGCCAAGATGCTGATTAAAGTCCAGCTCCGGATGAAACTGTGATTTTGTAGTTAAACTACTCTGACGTACAAGTTAAATGAACCTGACAACTTGAAATTTCCAAGTAGTCAATACAATGAATGGCTTTATTTTTTGGAAACATACAGTCGAGTTGACGCTTCGAGTTAAAGGAATGAGTGGACATTGCAGTGGGCTGTGCTGTTTCACAGTGTACCGATTCTGCAACGCATAGAGGTCTGTTTTTGTAAATGCACACGACAGAGCAGATACATTTAAGGCGTAATGCTTTATCTTTGAATGATTAGTTGCAAACTTTTCAGTTCGCCGCTTCGGCAATCTAAAACAACTCCGAGAGGGTTGACTTCTAAGGGATGACTTTGGACTGTGTCTGCGCCTGCATCTCCACATGATAGGCTGCTAAACCCGAGGTCGCGTTTAATCTCATATTTTTCAAAAAGATAATGGGAAATCAAAGCGTGCGCAGCTCCGGCACAAGCTATTGACTAAGTATTTGCCATGCAAGGAAAATGAATGTAGAGAGTTTATCTCTGTTTCTCTGCTTCCACACACCGCCGCGGTTGAATTGGTCTGGGCCATTGCCATTAATACTGTGAGCACCACTTGGAGTGTTCACTCAAGTTAGACAGCAGTCTGAAGGTCCCTCTATCAGTACCAGGACTGGTATCGTGAGTGCTTTATACAAAGTGGCTGAGTGCAAATATGGAAGGTGTTTTACAGAACCTCATGTAAAATTCCCTGATTTTTAAGGAATGGGATTGTTTTTTTAATCATCCACGAATGCGTCGTTTCATTTTGCAGGACTTTGCTCCCCACAGCGGCACGGAACGAGGGAGAGCATTAAACCTTCTGAATTCTCTTGAAAAAATAATCAACCCGGCCGCGCAATAAAAAAAAAAAACAACAAAGGCTAACGTAATGAGCACAAGGCTTCCACGGCGCCGTTATTAGCCAACGCGGAGAGATGAGGGCCCTCGCACAATTACAAGTCCTGCACTTATCTTGTGGAAGCAGATTCTGCAGGGGGAAAGAGGAGCTGTGTGTGTGTGTGTGTGTGTGTGTGTGGACAGCAAAGTGCATGACCAAACCTTTAAAAATACTAACAATCCAGATTCTGTAGAATTCCACAAACTGAGCCGTGATATTTGCCGATTCATATCATGTCACATGAGCAAGTCATTATCTCAGACCTTGGCATGATGTATGGCAGGCCTTGTTAACCATTATAAAGTGCTGAAATGTCATGTAACTATGATGGATTGGGTCATACAGCGTTTATTATAGCTGCAGCATCTGTGTTAAAGGGTAAATCCACACTGAATCACACCGGGCACAAAACTGCTGCTGGCTGATTGTGTAATTGTGGTACATATCATGTGTGTGGGATATGATATGTCCTGTTTTTTTTTTGTTTTTTTTTTTCACAGCTTGTTGTAATAACTCCAAGGTATTAAATGAACCCTGTGGAGTTTTTTTTTTGTAAACAAACAAAGCTATTTTTACATTTAGATTCTCACCAAAAAGCATGTGTATCCCCGAAGCTTCATAAAGGTGTCGAAGGCATTTTCTTCCTCATGAAACATTTGCAGACTTGATTTTTGGAAAGAGTTTCAAACCTACATTTGTTTGCTACCGGTCTTGTTCTTCCTCGGGTTTGTCGACGCATCGTCACATTTCAGATTTTCAGATCGGCGTGAAACCATTCGTGTATGAAGTCGCCCAATTGCATGAGAGTGTTTGTTCACATGCACGAGACAAAAGCAAAAGAGACACAAGCGCGTTAAATATTAATTTTTAAAGCAAGAATTCACAATTTCTAGTTACAATTCAGATTGTGTGTAAATGAAAGGAAGTGCAGGAAATGGTTGTTTTAGAATCTGAGATATCTCAAATGTATTAATTATTATATGGATTCTCCTTAAAGCTAAACCTCAAAAGTTGGAAAAAAAGAGCTTTTCTGTCGTAGAAGTTTTGATTCAGCAGCTCTGCTTTCTCTCCGGGTTCATATTTCTGAGCATATTCCGCTTCTGGTTACGCCCCAATCTGTGATCCGCTGTGGATTTAGGAAGAAGAGTGCAACACTGACACATCGGTTATTGTGGCCAATACAGTCCCATGTTGCTTTCTAAGACCAATGTGTCCATGGAAGACAATGAAGATTTTCCTTCCAAGCAAACAACAGCAGCTGATTTCACTGATTAACACTTTTAACCAGAGAGGAGGAACCAATTAGTGGGACTGTACAGTATGTTTGGATGGAAAACCTGCCGACTGTTCCATGAAGTAATTTCCAAGAAACAATGTGAGTGGTGATTTGTTGAACTCACATCATATGTTAATCCGACTCATCAGTGTGTACGTGACTCCATATCCACTCTCTGCAGAACATTAAAGATGAGAGAATAAAAACTATTCATCAACCACCCATACTCGTTAAATACAAAAACGTCTCAAAGATGCGTCCCCATTGTGTCTGCGTTCACCGGGCTTCACAACCCAATATCTCCTTCCACTGAATGTTTTTCATTTTTCCGAATAAATTATTTAATAGACTCGAGTGCGGCGACTTGCAATACAAACGAGCCGGTCATTGTTCGGCGCGTCCCTCGTGTGCTTGTTAGCATGATAATCAGGTTAGTCTGAACTTGAGACTTCCTGTAAGAGTCGATTTATGTGAGAGGTTACTGTGGAGGGAGAAAAAGGCAACACAAAAGTGTCATTGAAGAGCCTGAAACCTGGCCTGTGTCATTCACTACCAGTATATATGTGCAATCGAGGAAAGTCAGAGCATCTGCAGTTTTCACTTTTGTGCTTGTTTGCTTCCTGCAGCCACTTCCTATGTTAACATGTACTTACATTCTGTTTTGAATCCTCTGTGGCTGAATATGTCCTGCAATGCTACATCACTTCTACTTTCCCACGCTGTCAAAATCCTTATATTCACGCCGCCGCCATACTTGAACAGTGATCTTTCTGCAACCCTTTCCTTGAGCCAATCAGTCCCTCTTTAAATATAATTTAAATATCAGCAATTCTTTCATCAGTCAATGTGAAGATACATGTTTGCAGAATATCATACAGCCATGAGTCCAGGATATTCAATTCAATTCAAAAAAAAACTTTATTTATCCCCAAGACAATGGCAGCTTTAAAAAAAAAAAGTAACAGTGCAGCGGAATAAATATATATTGTGAGCAAATACTGAATGTGACAGCAAGGTGCAAATGATATGTGCAATGGAACCGTGCAATGCAATAAACAACATAAATAAAGATATGTATAACATGGCTCGTGCAGATGTATTGCACAGCTCCACATTCTTGTGAAACAACCCGAGTGAGGAAGACAGACACAGTGAAGTGTGTGGACAGGTCAGTTTTGCATTACAAAGGTCACTGCCCACTTTTAGTGTGGGTGGGCTGGAGTGTGTGTGTTCATGGGGGATAGCGGTTGCTCAGTGTTTAGTAAAGTTCACTTTGGTGTGTTTATGAGACTCTTCTTCAGCAGTCTTATCGCTGCAGGGTAAAATCTGCTCCAGTGCTGAAATGCTGCAGTGCCATTTGCTTGACGGCGAGGGAACAGAACAGTTTGTGGTTTGGGCGGGTTAGATTTTCCTCCCACGCTGCTTCTTGTAAATCTTCTGTACAGGTGGGAATCAGCAACAGCAGTGTCTTGGGCCATGTGCGCTATCTATTGCGAGGTATCAGAGGCCATGCGATGCCCACACAAAGCTGTGGTGCAGCAAAAGATCTCCCTCTCTATTTGGCATCCACTTTTATGCGATGACTTCTCCGACCTCCTCGGATTCATGTTTCATGGCAAGTGATGGAATCTTGAACTTGCCGACATCCTCAAGCTCATCATCAAGCGCACGAGGTGGTCAGTTTGTAACTTCCCGAACTTTCAGCTCTTTTGTCTTGTTAGAGGAGACGGATTGTTGTCTGCACACCACGCCTCACGTCACAAACCCCCGTCGGGCTGATTCATTACAGTCGGTGAATTGGCATCACTTTGGCGTCATCTGCAAACTTTCAGCTGCGCTAGGCACAAGTATGACATGCATTTTGCTCCACAAAGGAAAAATCTGACCAATGACAATGATGGCAGGGGACGGAGAGCAATGACGTGCAGGACAATGGGGAAAAGCCGGCACTTTATTAGAGAGATTGAGCCCTCAAGCCAACAAATCACTCCTCTACATTGACCTCTTACAATGTGTGATTTAGTAATTGACATCCCCCCTCTCATGTTGATCCAGGCTTCTAGCTGGTGGTTCACTCAGCAATATTCACACCATCCAATTCCTGAAAGATGTATTGAATCAGAAATACTTTGACACCCTCTGAAAGGCTTCAGCGATCAAATGGGGATGTGGGTCGGCTTGTCAAATTTGTGAACAAAATCATCCATTGGTATTGATTTTTTTTTTTTTTTTTTTTTTTTTTTTTGTCTTGCCATATTTTTTTTTCTTGAAGCTACCTTTGTCTTGAAGATTTAGATTAGATTTCTCTCTGGCATGTTGCCCCCAGCAGCCTGGTCTTTTTCCTTTTGTAAAACTAAACGATTGATGACAAAGTTTTGCTCCACGCCAAAGAGAACTAGTTTGAAAGAGTCACAACTTTCTCTGCTATCAGCTTGGGGGAGTTTCTCAAATGCACCCGCTCCATAGCCAATTAATTGGAATGGATTGAAAGATTCTTCTCTGCAACGCCACAATCAAAAGATCCTTTTTCGATGTTCAGCAGTTCAGAAGATGAAGCCGTAATGCGGCACAGTCAATCACTGATCATCATGGAACAACTGTCATTAGAGATTACAGTACAGGCTTATGATTTATAGCGATTGCTTTTCCTTTTATAGCTTCAAGCCATCGCGCTTGTTTTCGCAACATACATTAAATAGATTCATCCCATAGGAGGAATATAAAAAGTTGTTGCAGAGATGGCATTTGCATCTTCATTGACAAAGCTTGGAACTTTGAACACATACTGCGTTTACTGTCGAGCCAGTGTCGGGGACAGCCTCGCCGCTCCTTGCTGGCTGCTCGCAGACTGACACTTTTAATACCACTGCCAGAGAGGAAATATGGTAGGTGACCTAACACGGAGGCTTACTACTGATGGTCACAATGAGAAGGCTCAGTGTCAAAGCCATTATACAAGCCTCTGAGAAAATATACACACAAATCAACCTCTGCCCGCATGCCAAGATTTTTTGACTCCACAGACAGCCTTCAGGGAGATTTCCCTTTTCATCAGCTTTTCTCTTCTTCCAACCAGAACCGGTTAAAAGATCAGGATTTGATATGCTGTCACTCATCCTCCTGCCTGATTTGGATGACAGGCTGGTTCGCGAGCTGCTTGTGGGGTCGACGCGAAACCGAGCGGGGAGGAAATTTTCGCCGCTTTCGCGAGATTCCCCGCTGAGCACAGAGGCAATCATTAGGAATTAGAAAAGGGAGGGGGGTGAGGGAAAATAGTTCAGGGGAAAGGGGAATAAATTTAATGGCAAGTCAATAGGTATTGATTTTTATGTAAATTTCTACACAGCAGAGGAGCGCCTGTTCAGTCATGGGCTATCAGGATCCAAAATAAGGCTGAAACAGATGAAGGGATATTATCCACTATTTGCTGTGTCTACTATTTTTCACTATTCTGCATCTCTCTCTGCAGTGCTACCTCTGGTCACTGACAGTTTCTCATTCACCAACGCTCACCTTTCTCTCTCCCCTCTCGTTCCCTCCCTCCCTTCTCCATCCCCTTTGTATTACTGCCAAGCAGTCAAATGGATGTTGGCATATTTTAGAGCCCTGTTGTCCAACTCGCTCTCATGCGCGGGCCAAGTCCGCGGCTCAGCAGAGTGCGACTTGGCAGACGACGAGACAAGCACACAAAAGCAATTAGCCCGGCCACCAACAGTCGCTTGCAGAACCGTGCATCCGTTCTGTTCGCAAGTCAAATAGAGAGTGTTATTTATATCCAAAGGTCAGAAGCCTCCCTGTCAGAGGATTTCAGATCTGCTAATGTGGGACGTTTACACTGCGGGCACACACACACAAAAAAAAAACAGAAGAAGTCTATGTGGAGTGATGTTAAAAGGGCAGGACTATGACAACGCTACCTCCTCTGCACATGCATGCAACCAGAGGTTGAAGCTGGGCGGTGTTAAAAGATCAGGGTTTTAACAACTTCCCTCACACACACACATGTGGAGACACGGGAACGCGCGCTCGAGCAAAGGGGTCAGTCAAAGCGTGGCGTTGTAAAAGGCAGCGGAGTACGACAACCTCAGAGGGGCTGACTGCCCTTGCTGTCAGAAAAGATGACCCTCATCTCACAGTCTTTGTTCGGAACAAGAGAGGGAAGCAAAGCGGACAAAAAGATGACAGCGGGGGCCTAAGAATAGTATGTGCTGCTGGGATACCTGAGAGTTAGCCGGGCCTCATGTGACGTGCCAGGCATGAATGTACTGTCGGGAGGGGTTCCACGCAGGTCCGCCGTGTGTTGTGGAGTATTTGTTTCTGAATCTGAGATTGTGGGGGCTGTGTGAGAATTAGCAGCTGAGGTGTGAAAACTGATAGTTGAAGCTAAATTTTCATTATAGCCCGGTTTCCCATAGCGTGCACGGTGTAAATCCAGAGCTATTTTATGACTTTGCATGTGTAAAATGGCACCTTTTCCTGTAGTGTTTTTTTCCGTCACAGAGAGTAAAAGCTCTTCTATATTCTGGCTCATGTAAAATTCCCATGATGTCCATAACTTCTGCAGAAAATATATCAGAACCCCTCATTTTCACTGTTTCAGACATGAACCCTGAATAATTCCTCAATACTTCAGAAATTCAGCAACTAAAACAGCTTTTGCTTTCTCTTAATATTTAGGTGCTGCTCAGTAAATAACAGGCCTGATTTGTAGAAAATGATTTTCTCTGACAAACTGAGATAACACGCAGGTCTCGAGTGTTGACTGATTTGACTCCACAACGGGAAGACAGGTGTGATCTGACCTGTGCAGATCCTTATCACTAAGTGTTAAAATGTGGTTTAGAGATGGGGTTTTTTTAGCTCTGATCTAATTGATTATTGCCTCATTAAAGGTGCCACCTGTGGGATTTTCTCCACTTTTAGCAGTAAATTTAATTGGAAACGCTCCTTTTTAAAAGGGTTTCCTCTTAAAGCATGATCCATGCCTTATATTTAGCTCCACCAATTTATTCTAGCAGGCTTCACATCATTGTTAAAATATGTTAGATTAAGATTTTAAGTCTGTGCATCTCCGGCTGGCGCATCAGTTGCTAATAGAATTTGTGATTTATGATGACCACTCTCTTTTAGTGAGCAGAGGGCCCCGGGGCCGACGATGTCAGTCAATACCTGCAATATTGCCTCATTTGCAGCAGCTGTCAAAGTGACTTACACCCGTGCACACGCATACATACACATGCGCACACACAAACACACCTCCCCCACTGTCAAAGTAAATTGGGTGCATGTTCTCTAAACCCTATTTATGGGTCTCCCATTGTTTTTCTTGATGCAGTGTCTGACACAGGGAAGAAAGGGCAAAATCCATCCACCCATCATCCGGGGAGAGAGAAAAAATATATGTATTTGAAAGCGAGAGAGAGAGAGAGACAGAGATGGACAGACAGGACAAAGAAGACGGAAAGGTTGAAACAGACTGGCAGGCATAAGAAAGAGACAGATGGATAGAGAGACAGAGGGAGAGGGAGAGAGAGGGTGAGACAAACACAGAGACAGACAGAAGGATAGACTGCATGCCATGAACTCAGCTGTCACTCCCCCCCCCCTCCTCAGCTTCCTGTCACTCACAGCTGATGACAGCCCCCATCCTGTCTCTGCCTCCATCACCTCAATCACACAAGGACCTGATACTGTCATCACACTCTGAGCGCCATATCAAACTAGTACACCGCCACGTGTGTGTATATGCTTGTGTGTACCTGATTGGGTATGTGACCCCTTGCTGGGGAGAGAATGTGAGCGAGCGAGTGTGTGTGTGTGTGTGTGTGTGTGTGCAAATGCCTGATTGTGTGTCTGCAATTTGACAAGCAAGCCTCCTCGAAGAAAAGTCTGTCTGACTGTCGGTCTATCTGACAGGCTCCCATTCTGAGGAAAGCCTATGGATTAGGGCCGGGCCAACAAATACACCCGTCGTAAATCTCCGTTGCTTACACCGGGACAGCGAACGCTTCGATCTCAGGGCCGCGATGAATACAGATCAAAATCTGTGATGTAGGATTCAAACTCTTTTTGCCAAAACTCTCAAGTCTCCCGGAAACATGTTTGGATGATTGATTCTGATCTGTCATTTAGACTGTTTTTTTTTTTTTGAGTTGATGCAGAATCTTTTTTTTTTTTTTTTTTTTCAGATAGAGATATCATATTGTGTAGTTGGAGTATGTTTCTATCTGTCAGTGTCATCCACATTCAGTACTCAATAATAGCTGATATTGGGGATAATCATTGGCAATAAATGTTCTGATTTGATTAGACAATAAAAAAAAAATGGGCTTGTAAATTTTTCATCTTGAAAACTGTTAATCGTTTATGAAATGCTATTTTTCATCCCCCCCATTTCTCATTTCACCTCAATCATATAACAACAAAGGGATGCTCAGCTGTTTCCTCAGCCTGTGATCAGACTATACGATGGATTCCCACCACCCTCGTCAACTAGCAAACGCGTGCGCACATGCCGAGCATTAAATGCTTAGTAGAGCATGTGAGTGGGAAAGAAAACAAAGATCTGTGATGCTGTACTTAGGGACAGTGAAGTGAGACGCGAGTACAGCTGATGATGTTGTTAGTTTTGCAGGTATTTGCTCATTTTGAGGTGGACATAACAAACTTCATGACAATCTATTCAAGAGTTTTTGAGATAGTTTCCTCAAAACCAATGTCAATCTCATGGTGGCTCAAGAAGTAAAGTCACCTTTTAGGAACCATGAACATCAAAATTGGACAAAATTTTATGACAATCCATCTTATAATTTTTGAGTTAGACCAGACCAAAACTCAATGACCAGTGGTTGTTGAACTTAAAAGTATCTGGTGACCAGAAAGAATGTTGCTCACTGGATCTGTAAATAGACAAATCCCAGTAATCCGCTGCACTGGTGGGCAGGTGGACCATCCATAAAGTCCTTCATCTATCCATAAAGTTTTGACTTGGACCTCTGTTTCTGTTCTGCAGACATCTAGGATCTAATCTTAACCAATTTAAGCGACCTCTGTATTTTTAATTCACCAGAAAATTGATAAAGAGCTTTTTACTCTTAACTTTGCAAGTAGGAATAAAAATGAATAATTTCTTCTTTTATCTCGCAATTTGTTAAACACAGGCCCAGGTTCTGTTTGCTTTACAATAGATATAACTGTGCTCTGTTAATGAAAAAGCGTTTTACTCCATAGACCATCATCCCAAAAGCCTTAAGGGAACATTCAGACTTTGGAAATATATCACAAGCCTGTATAGTTCCTTTTAGTTCGTCGTGGTCCTTTTGCAGATAACAGCTCTCACTGTGAATCTGTGCAGCCTCAGAGCTTTAGAAATGGCTTTTTTTCACTGACGCTAGATAAAAAGTTCATAAATCACCAATTTCATTAATTTCAATTCATCCTCAGAGAGGCTTGAAGTTGTGTACCAAATTTCGTGCAAGGCATTTCACCCAAAAACCACCAACGTCAGCCTCCTGGTGGAGCCACATGAGAAGCCACTATGATTGATCATTTGGGCATCATGCATATTGGATTTAAGACCCATCCATCCATTCATCATCATTTCACTGAAAAACAAAAATTTCAACCTCACACTTGCAGTAAAAGAAAAGCCATAGGATCACAAGAGTCATTAGGGTTCATCATCTGGGGATCACAAATGTCTGCACCAAACTTCATGGTAATTAATTATTGTTGAGATATTTCAGTCTGGATCAAACCGGCATTGCCATCAATTCATTCGCCTTTAATTGCTCTTGTATAGTTTCTATAGTTTCTTACTTCTGTTCCTATTTTAGTTTATTATACTTCCTACATTTTTGTTTTTACTTTTCTCTGTTTATCTGCATTTATGTCCTCGCGCTGCTGCAACAACCCTATTTCCCCTCTGGGGATCAATAACGGCTTATCTTAACTTATTTTACCTCTGAAAGCAAATCACAAATTAAAAACTATACATCAAAACATAAAGTCGCTTTGATTACTTTTATTTGATTGAATTTGCGGAGATGGGAGAAACTTGAGCACCCGGGTAAAACCTATTAGTATGCCGGAAGGATACAGAGAGAAGCAGGGCTGGGAGTTGAAGCCTCACTTTTTTTACAGTAAAGCTGCAGCACGGCCCAAACTCCCCTCCGGTCAACTCAGGCGCGCACAGATCAATCCAGCTGTATGTCCAGCACGCTTCTTCCCAGCCCTCATGTCATTTTGGTCAATCTGGTGGTGTTGTCTGAGAGATTCCCAAGTCTCTGCACGAGGGTGGTCCTCTCATGGCAAACATCTTCCACCTCAGCTTTGATGTGATATTTGACAAGCCAAGATTTTACACTTCTGAATAGTTCTTCTAGATCTCGGATTCTGCATCAGAGGTTGTAACTGCGGTCGACTCCTGATTCTGCCGTCGCAGGTTAATGTTGGCTGTAGGCTCCTCCTGCTTTGTTTTAATTGTCTCTTCTTCCTTCTGCAGCACATTACTTTGCTGGCTCAAGGTCTTGTTCTCAGTTTTTATTATTCATCCTCCAATTCTTGGTCGCCCTTAAATTTCCTGCGTATCATCACAATTTCTTGCTGAAGAATGCGCTTCATTTGGTCTTTCTTCTCGAGTGGACCTACTTTTTTTTTTTTTCCTCCAAGGCTGTTTAACTCTTGTTCAAGTTGCACACTTGCTTTTCGGGGTATTTCTTTACATCGCTGGCTGTTTTTCTGTCAGCTTTTAGCACTTTATGTTTTTCTCCAAGTCTTGGCTGTGACAAGCTTCTTGTAGACCTCATTTGAGGGATCAAGAAGGCATTCTGTTGCTTTGTGGCTTCTATTTCCTGAGAAACTGAGCAAATCTTGTAGAGTAGAGATTCACATGCCAAAACATGTTGTGTCTAGTTTTTTTGTACTTTAAAGTACTTATATGTGTGTATATACAGTACTTGTATATCACAGCTGTGTTTTCTGTGAGGTCTTCCCTCACTTAATGCATGTTTTATTAAGATAAACATTGAATGGTGCCACATGACATCAACAGTTTTCAGCTCTAATGCAACAAGAGCAGACATTTTAATAAGCACAAAGCAGCTGCACAGTTAAACAGAACCTTCATCATCATCCTTCCTTCAGAAATGGCTCTATAGGCTGTTACTTCCCTACTTTGATGCTCATGTACAGTACATAGCAATTCAATATGAAGGTCAAGTCTGAGGGCTGGGATGTGAAAATGCATCCGCTCCCCATCCACAATGTCTTCAGCAGTGAGCAGAACAGCAGGACTTATAGAAGTCAGTGTGTCACTTTCTTTTTTTTTTCACAATCACCTCTTCTAATGGGGCTCCGCCGGCACAGGGGGGTAAACTCGACTGACTGCACCCCCGCTGTCACACAACGACACTTCCATCATTTACGCAATAGTTTAACGTTCTGACAAACATATGGCAGATGCAACTTGATGCTGCACTCTGTGGAAAGCCTAATTGACTGTAGACGCTGTACATCTGTCAAGCACCCCCAACCTCTCTTTTTTGCCTCTCCCATCGCCGACGCCCTCGACACATGCAGGCCTTAAAAGTGCTCTTGCACTGTAAGACTGTTGCACAGCGAGACTGTTGCTCAGAGCACCAACCAGGAGTAAAAGCATGATTTCTCAGGCAGAAATAAAAACACCGCGCGTCACCTGAGGAGCAAAAGCTGACACAAAAGTTGTTTCTTGATCTGAACAAATGAGCTTGGCCGTTGTGTGGAATTCAAAGAAGAATGCATGTGTAGTTCTTGTGCAGCAACATTCCTCAGCTGCTCCTTTGAGGGGCACAATCGACACTGGCATAACCTTTAATGGACTCAAGGCTATTGGCTGGACGTCCTCCTCCCCATACGAGATGGCCTAGCCTGACAGAGACCAAACCTCAGTTGTAGAGTAGGAAGTTGAAGTCAGTCAGCCAGCAGTGTAACATGAGCAGAAGGGCCGGATGTAGCAGCTTCCACCAGATGAAAATCAACAGTGAGTATTATCCTGAGTTGCATGAACTGTCTTCAAGCCAGGTTTCCATGCGAATCATAACAAAATTGACAGAATATCAGCAAAAGAAAATGTTAATTAATCCACGTTTATATCCACCAACAAAGTGCAAATACTGTCCAGTCAAGTGCCATTAAACCGTTGCAGAATAAGAGGGCATGACCAGGTGATGTAGTTTAAAGAGCACAGTCAAACAATGTAGAAAATATGATAGAAATTTGGTATTTGTGTTTACTTCATGTATTAATTCAGGGAATGTTACAGTTTCCCTCTCACCTCTCACAGATCTGATGTTTTCATCTGCCACTGTTTTCAGTATCCTCTGCTCTTGTGTGCCACAATTTTTTTGCACTTTGTCACATTTTACTTTTATCGACACACAGACTTTTCCAAGTGTCAGAGTCTTTCTGCATAAATTGGGCAGTTCCATCCAGTTCATCCATAATCAAAGTAGATAGGTATCTGTTTTCAGTATTAGTGTTCTTCTCCTCCCAGCTGTTTTCACACCTGGCCTCCGTTTCCATTGCTCCCTTGAACCTTCCCAAGGCAGCGTTCTCGCCCCATTGAAGGCCGCGCGCATATTCAGAGAAATGCCCTTTCCTGCCTGAGCAGGGTGTCCCATTTTTTAAAATATAAGTTATGGATTTATTCATTAACTTTCATTATGTCCACTCAGAGGACACGAGAGGAGACGAGGAGGAGAGGAGCTTTGTGTGTGTGGGTCTGTACGATTGCATATGGACAATGATGTGGAGGATTATGGCTAACCTTTAGTTTGGGCCATTTTAAGATGATTAATTTGCCACTGTGTTTTCAGCTGGAGGGCAGATGCAAGCAGAGAAAACTTATAATTGCCTCAGTACTGCATACCCTTCTCAATGTCAGGCCTATGATAGAGAGCCCCTATTCAATAATGCCTAATCTAGGAGGGATTTCATCACAAAACTGATACAGTTGAAGAAACAGGGTGAGGTCATTATAATTGAGCTGTTCTCCTTCCGCTGACATGTGTTGTGGTTTGTAAAGGCTTTTCACAGCAACACACAAGAGCACAGGAATTCATAAGAAAGCCATCTTGTACATCTTATCTAATATCTTGCAAAAGGCCGAAAAACTGGTCATATAATCTGTTTCCTGTCTCAAAGGGGTTTTCCAGTGATTTAGTAATGCGCTTCCATTAAGTTGGAGGAGTTAGGACGCATAAAAAATGCTCAATGTAGCAGAGATGATTTCGTATGTGGCTCATACCCACATGCACGTGACGATTTCCATCCGTGCCCTTTTCCCCCCCGTGTGAGCCTCCCTCAGGTTGTGCTCTGCTCCCACATTTTCTTCAGTGTCAAGAAGATGAAGAAGTTCAGCAGTCTGCTTTTGCCCCGCCTGTCAGACCGGCTACATCCAGCCGGCAAAGAGCTTCACCCCCGCGGTGAGGCTCGCCTTGGCGGTGAGCGCGTCCGCCTGTTGACGAGCTCCAGCGGTGAGCGCAGGCCTTGATGGCAGTGATGGATGCTGGGATGACCGTGGCGGCCTCCTTCCGGTGCAGCAGCAACTTCCCAGACATCCATGAAATTGGACCCCAGTGGCAGGCCTGAGTCAGAAGGCTGAGCTCCCTCCATCTTGGGCTCTCTCCCAATTCTCCCGGAGTCATCTGCAGCTCTGCCCGTCCTCCACCGTGACAGATCGCTGCAGCTCACAACTGCAGCGCTGTCGTCCTCAGTTGTCCCCCACTATAAGGGCCACTAAGCCCGGGGAGGGAGCAACAGAGACAGTGACAATGGCAGCTTCACCCAGGATCATGGCGTAGCAGACTACAATGCAGAGACATAAGGCTGTACAGGTCTGAGCTTTCACCTCTCATCAGACTGCTGCATCAGGCGTCACAGCTCGCTTGCATGAAGCTGCAGAGGAAGAGGAGAGGGTGAGGAGGCACGCCTTCTAACCAGGAAGACTTGCCCTGCAGGTGCTGCTGCACCACCTCCCCTGCCGCTGTATCATCCTCTGGCTCCGTGCCGCCCAGGCAAGGACCAGCAGCCTGCACACAGAATGGACAAAGACTTTGTTTGTGCACAAAAGGGACATCATTCATAGCAATAAAGAATGTTTTTAGACGTGCATATTGGCCTACAAAGTTGAAATAACTGTATTCAAATTGCACCTTAGTAAAGCTGTTGTCATTAGCTGTAACAGCACCAGTCTACTCTCTGTCCTTATGTTTCCACTGGCCTCCTTTGTACACAACAACCGCTTTAATTGCCAAAAAAATATTCTTAAGTAAAATACATTTTAATGCCCGATATCTTAAGCCCTGTTAATAGAATACATGTTTCGATCTGCTTCAGCTGGTGTGACATCTCCACAACAGTCGCAATTAAAAAGAGCAACAATATAAATAATACCAGTACAGCACATATTGCATCCATCCTTAGCCATGCTATTTTATCCTCGTCTTGTTGCACTCCTCTTGTGCAATCCTTGTCCTCATTTGCATTTTAATTCCTGTGCTTGTGCGGCTCGGCGTGGCTAATCCTGTGCTAACCTAAATGAGGCCTGTGTTCTCAGCTAAAGAGTGTGTGTTCCTGTCTCGGCCTCGCCGTTTCACTCTGAAAACCCCCTTTTTTTTTTTCGTTCACGTCGGAGACGCACACATATATTTCCCGCGCACGTGAAACGAGCACTTTGCTGCACGCCGCGCTGCCGCCAAAAGCACAAACACACAGATGGACGTGCGCTCATCAAAACGGCTGGGAAGCTTTATTTCTCTCTCCCAAACACGCCACATAACCTCATTTCTTTTTATTCCTGCAGCATCATATCTCGGTGAAGAAGACAAGATAGCCAATTAAATCAATCCTCGCACCTTGTGTATATGCCATGCAAATACTCCTGCAGCTGAGGGAAGGGAAGGGGGTGACAAATTCTGGCTCTCAGCTCTCTCCCTCTCTCTCTCTCTCCTCTACCTACAGTAAAAAGGTGCTTAGATGGAAAGAGGATTACAGCTTTGCTACCCACCTGAGACGCCTGTTGGGGGCTTTATTGTGTTTGTGCGTGAAAAGCCCTTTTACTAAAGTGCTGACGAGCCATGGCGAAACGCCGAGACAGAGTGAGAGAGATGCAAATTGTGCTGTTGGTGAGTGCATCCTGATTGTATTTAGATAATGCTTAACACAGCAGCTGTTCATTTAGGTGTGAATGTGTGTGTATTTGTGTGAAAAAAAATAAAGCGTGCATACGGATGCACATAGGTGGGAGTCGGCATATTTGTGCACCCAGGTGTAAGTGCATCTTCTTTTGCAAAGTTTGTATATGGGAGGTGCATTTGTCACCAACTTTTGCTGCCTTAAAAGCTCTCTTCTGTCCCCAGGTCCCAGGCTATGCATTTTTAGAAACCCCTTCACTCATATTTAGTCATTATTCTAGAACGTCTTACATATGTGTCTCTGTTTCCTCAGCCTGTGCGAGCCGCTCTCCGGTCAAATGAAGATTTTACTCATCAGCTAGTCGCTCCAGGCTTGGCTCCTCATGCAGGTCCAACATGAACCTGCAGGAGTTTCCAGGAAAAGTTTTGAATGTTAGTTCACGTATGATAGATACAATGTCAGAAAACACCATGGCAGGAGCTTTTGGGATCACTTGCAAACAGGTATTCAATAATCAGTCAGCAATATCTGTGCAAACTGGCCCTCTGCTGCTACTTAACTTTTTCCGAATCCTCGAACTTCATCTTGCTGTGGTTTCATTTAGCTCGCTGGAAGCAGAGAGCAAACATGATCTTTAGGGTCATGTCTGTGTTTAGTCCACAGCTGTTCAAATTCAATTTGCTCATGTGGAGGTCAAGGTGTGACCTCAAAAGGAGAAGAAGAAGAGCCTATGTTTGCATGCCAATCAGAGAAGGGGCTTCATGTCAGCTGAAGTGATGTATTGTGTGCCAGGTGTTGTAGATGCATGTATAAGACAGGCTTGAAGAAGAGTCTGACACACATCCATCTGCAGGTTGGTGTGTCCTCTTGCAAGAATAATAAAAGCCATGATTACATCTGGGACGTCCATCTCCTGTATTAGTCTCATGATTTTAAGCATCTCGTCTGAAATTTCTAAACGTTTGCCATTTGCCATCAAATTAAAAGTCAGCACCATTCCAAGGTTTTCGCCATCCTTGCCATACAAGCCACGGTCGTCTGGTATGTCTGAGTCCTGATGAGCCACTGACTCACTGGCCATAACATCACGACTTTTTTTCCTTATCTTCTGTTTGCTGTTTTGGTCAAGGTTGCCGGCCGCTGTGCCGGCCGCTGGGCCAATCATTTGCCTTTAAACGCTTGCACCGGTGTGTGTCCAAGTGATGGAATGAGGATGAGAGCCGCTGAAAACACATTGCGCATTTGGCTGTTCGTGTGCCACAGCACTGATATCGCCATGCTGCTCCATTTATTATTTTGAGGAATTTTACTTGGCCCGTGAAGTTTTTATTAATCACACGCTCTGTTCTTTATGGTACCTAATAAATCATGATTATATGATGATAGCCAGTCAGTCTTTTAGTTGTTGCTGACTACGACTGGCTTTAACTTAAAGGGGCACTCCACTGATTATATATGTCAAAGTCAATTTGCTTGTCACAGGCAGCGCTACACATCCTGTAAATAGTTGTGTTATGTCTAATGTGTCTCTGGTGAAGCTTTGTCAAATCTGAGAAAGTCCTTGGAGACTTTTTTTTTTTTTAGCAGAAATCGTGTGTTACAAACAAAGGGCTGAGTTTGAAAAATGAAGGCTTTTACCAGACATGAAAAGATGCTATTGAGATATATAATGGGAAGTGTAGGATTTTTTGAAGCTTGAGCCATACTGAGGACGAAAAGTCAGGATATCTCAATCTCTGCTGCATCATTTTTGACCATTATTAGAGTTTGCATATTTTATTATTATTGTTTCTCCGATGAGGAAATGTGTCGTCCAATGCATGAAAATAAACACATGCAACTTCCTCAAATGGCTTTATGAACTAATAATCCGGAGCTTCAGCAAATGCCTGAAGTTCTGTATGTCCTTATGTGCCTCCCTGGCCCAGCAGTTTTACTTTGGTGTACTTCACAACTGTGTCACAGTTTCTTTCACCCTCCAGTGGCTGGAAAATGCTTAGTGCAGCTTTAAGCTAGATCAGGCCAGCCTGTTCATAATTGCCAGCAGTTGGAGAGCAGCATGTGCAACATATAACATAACTGGAATGTATTTGTCTGCCTTTGCGCGCATGAACAGCTGTTATCTCAACCCTGGCGTTCATTAAGTCTCACTGCGAAGTCACCTATACGTTCCTGATTCTCTGGGCAGCTCAGCACGATCACGACTGGTAGCAAAGACTGTGCATTCAAGACCAAGGTGATGCAGAGTGAATACGATGATGATAAACATGATTCATGTTTATTGATAACTTTGGTCCAAACAGTTCTGCTGATGGATCCTCTTGTATTTCTCGTTTGTCTTCCTCCTCAAAATGCCCGGCCGCCGACTCACCGTTGCGCCGCAGCTATAATTTTTTTTTTAAAAGCTGTCTCTCCTCAGTCTCCCAACTTTATGGAAATGCATTACTAAATCACAGCGGTGCCCCTTTACAGGAGACTACAAATTTTAAATTATTGGTCCAGATATACTGGGGAATAAACTATGCAGGAAACAAAACAGGTTTTAAAAAAAGCTAGACACAATTATATGTGTGTATCCTTGAGGCCTGACCAACATGTTGAATGCATCTCCACCCTCATGATGTTCTGAATATGTTAACATGTACATTGTTTACATCCATGTTTGCCAGCTGCAAGGTTAAAGTGGTATCTTTATGGCCACATGCTGTGGATGTTAAGTCTAGATTTTTCACTTGCCTGTCACGTCATTTGTCGAAAATGTTCGGTTTGGATGAGGAACACAAGTTTGTCAAACTGCGAAAACGAAAAAGGCCGTGACATGTGTTATTAATTATGGATAAATCTAGTGTTTCCGCATTAATGCTTCATGCTGTAAATCCGTCATTAGTCAAACAGACACACGTGTGATTATGGAATCAATTCCCGAAACAAGAAGCCATTTTTGGGACAGATTCAATTTTGTGGTTTAATGCCACGTTCTCGCACATCAGACGTGGAGCTGAAGTTGAAAGCAAATTTACTTAATTTTCATCCCGGATGGAAAAATAAATAGAAAAAAAAAATCTGCTCTTTTAATGAAATTTACATTTCATTAGAGCTACCTGATCTTTGATTTCAGACACCTGGTGTTTGCCTGGAAAAGTGGCTGCATGTCAATGTGCTAAGAGGGAGAAGACAATGACAAATATATGTTCAATGTAAAGGGCACTTTGCTAATATTTTGACTGTAGTTACACACACACACACACACACACACACAAGTCAGAAAGGACTGCAGAGCCTGTTGCCAGTCATGGAGGGAAAGTTAGTAGAGTAAAAGTGGACCAACTATTTTTAACCCAAGTCATTTTTGGGTTGCAGCATCAGTTAAACTAATAAATGTTTAATCGAGGTGCACATGATGATTTACAGTAAGAGCAAGTGGGGATTAAAAAAAACACTTTTCTTTTGCTGTCTTTTTTTAGATACAGCACAGTTGGAGCACTCCTCACTCATCATAATTAACATGGCCTGCGGGAGGGACCAGGGCAATGCCCCATTTGCCAACCCCTATGTAACCCTGCTTACCCCCAACACACACCACTCACTCTCATTCTCTCTCTGTGACACCCCCTCTTTTCACATCAGCTATTGCACTTTCACGCCACAGGTTGCACATCGAACGGGACCCGAGTGGCGGCGAGCGTCAGCGACTGCGGCCCATTTAGCATTCAACTCAGCCTCCGCTCTCAGGACAGCGGGCTCTGCAGGGACATCACAGTGTTAGAGGCTTTTAACATTCTGCAGACGACTCAGCACTGAGAGAGAGAGAGAGAGAGAGAGAGGGGAAGAAATACAACAGAGAACAATGGTAAAAGCTGATAGAAGGGTGAGAGAGAGGGGGGCGATTTCGAACGCGAGGAAGAGTGAGGGGACGGCATTTTTGTTTGTGTTAAACACCGCAAAGCAAAACGTCGTGTTTCCTCCCGCGTTGATCCTCGAGTCGCCCCCCCCGTGCAATTACAGCGCATAGTAGATTTGAGAGTGAGAAAATAGTCGTGGAGTGCATCGGGAATGCACGGGTGAGCATGAAGAATGTGTTTTTCATCTTTCTCCTGCCACTGCCATGTCTTCATTTTGAAGCTGGTTAAGTGTCTGGAATGACAAATTGCGTCGCGGGGCGCAGATATATACGAGACCATATTCAAATACGTTTGCAAGCGAGTCTGATACTCTGTGCACTCAGCCTCCCATACAGATGCATGTGGAGGCGGCTGCTGCTGCTGCTGCTGAACTATATACCTTGTGGTTGGAAAACTTTTAATATAAAGATTTTAAATTATTACTGAGCTACATCTTATCAATCAATAGCTTTTAGGCCTAATAAGCACAGAGAGAGGAGAGCGGCGAGCTGCTGGTTCGCTATAAGTACAAGTCCTTGAATGGCTTGTTTTACCTTTCAAGTGATATATAATGGTGAGTTATAAAACTTCAAAGCAAATATATATATCTCTGCAAGGGATGTGATGCTGCATTTCAAGAGCTTTGGTAAAGAATAAAAAATGATTCCATGACGTCTTTATTTTCATAGTAAAAAAAAATCAGTCACGTTGTGCTGTTTTCCATCTGAAACGGCAAACAAAGATAAATCATGAGCACACAAGTTCATTTTTGACCTTAGGACCAGCGTGTGTAACAAAGTAATTTCACCTCAAGGTCCATTTACGAGCTTTATTAGATGTTCAGCCGCATCGGTCTCGACCAGCAAGTGAAAATCAATTTCTTTAAATCAACTTTAAAGCTGCCGTGACCAATATTTCTATATTAACGATGGATCAAATGTGTAATATGAAGCCTGTAGAAAATGATCACTCAGCTCCCCACAGCTCTGTGAAGCATTTTAGCATCTTTCTGCTCATTGTTTTGGTTTCAAGATTTCACTGAAATAAACCCACTGGAAGTTAAACAGCAGACAGAAAAAGCAAGTATGTGAACATAGTGGAGCATTTAGAAGCTGAAGAGCCAGATGTTTCCTCAGGAGTTAGTGGAGACCAAAACAAAGCAAAATGGAGAAGTGGATATTGTACTTAGATTCATTGGGTGGCCAGAAATACAACTCCAAATGGATGCCAACATTGCTATGTGGCTATTGAGTTTGCCAGGCAACTTTATAAGTGATGATACGTCAACATTGTGTTTTCAGCTTGTTGCAAACAGTCAGTCGATTAAAAGCAGGTGGTAACGACAAGTGCGTTTTAAAGATCCCAGAGTTCTGTTTGAAACAACCAGCTTTGTTCTTCTGCATCACTACGTCCATTTCCTGTGAAGCTCCTGCACGTGGGGATGTGACTGAAAGCTATAAGAGGTCGATGTAATTACTGCATGCAAATAATGGCTATTGCAATGATGATAGTGAAGTCCTCTCCTCCTTAAAGGTTTTTTATTCAAGCACAAAACATGAAATATAATTGAAATATAATAGAGTGACTCAATGTTTGTCCACTAGGATCACATGCTGCGAGTGTAGATAAGGCTTGAAGCTGTCTCTGAAGCGTGTTGGGAGACAACATCCACTGATAATATAATCAAACAGTTAAATTAATTAATGAAATGAGAATTTATTTTTTAATAATTTTCTACACTGTTTTCAATGTTGTGATGATTTCATTGATGTTCAAAGCGTTTCAAAGTAGGATTTGATTCGAACACGAACATTGTTATTTTTCCTCAAACAAATCGCTAAATGAAACCACAGGCGAAACGTTGACGTCGCCCATTGGGTAGCGACAACAAAAGCTGAATAACACAATGATCTGTTGCCAAGGTTTATCTCATAAGGTGAAGAAAAAGAAGCGTCCTTGATGTTCGCCGGTATTTCTGCAACGCACCTTTCAGAGATCACCTGTCAGCCCTGTCACTCAAACAGTGTGGGCGGGACTGTGATGCCTTTAACCTTCAATTTTTATTCTCTTCTGTTTGGAGATGAAACTGGAGGCACTCTTTGTTCAGCCGAGGGTTCGTCGTTTGGTTTTTCCGGCGCAAACCTGCTTTTTACCTCAGACTTCGACATGAAACGCGCTGCTTGACGGTGATTTTTCTGACCCCGTTTAGAACCACAAACGCTTATTAAAAGCATATAATGAGGAATGTGTTAACCAAACTTTCCCATCCACCACACATCCATTTGATAAATCCCCTTGCAGTCATCTGTTTCTATCAGCAGCGGCCACCTTTATGTCCTACATCCTGTTGGTATATTTTCATGAGTTTTGGCCCAGGGAGCAGCGCCGGGCACCGAGAGCACTATATCAGCATTTTGAATCATATTAAAACGGCCTAATGTGGACTTATCTGCTTGCTGGAGGCTACAGGAGCTCAGGCAAAGCTCCTGTATACTGGCCTTTAACCAGTCCCCGACCGGCTGATTAGCATTTCCCCAGGGCCGCAGAGTTCAGCACCTGGGCTGGTGCCACATAAAGAGCCGGCTGTATATTTTTCAAAGGTCAGAAGAGTGAGAAACGTATGTATTCTCGTTACAACAACCAGGAAGTTGATATAATTCTGTGCATCTTTGCGCATGAGAAGAGAGAGAATTTCTATGTCTTGTTTCTAAAATGCAGCTTGATTTGCTTGTTTGATTAATTTTATGTACTCGCATGATTTTTGCAGATTTTTGATTGTATCTGCACGGCTGAGCGCACTTGTTCGAAGTCGCTGTGGATTAAAGCGTCGGCTAAGTGAACGCAATTGTTTGTAAAATTCAGCGTGAATACTAACAAACAGAGTTTTTAAAGTTTTATTTCTAATGATCGAGAATTTGATTATTTCAGCACGAGTGCATAAAATCAGTGTTTGCTTGAGGCTTTGTGTAGGATATGCAATATATGATAACTAAGATCCAAGACATCATCCCTTCTCCTCTCTGTTTCTCCTCTCTTTTTCTCTATGGCAAAGCAATCCTTTGTTTTCCAACTGCAAATATCTCTCCCTCTTCTCCTGCCTTCCTGTTTATCTCCCAGCCGCCTCCTCCTTACAACGATGCTCTGATTTCCTCCTCTCCTTTCACCTCTTCTCCCCGTGTCTCCCCTCCTCTCTAAACAAAGTCAGCGTGGGTGTGATTGGGCCTAAATTTGCATTAACAAATCGCGCGGGCTGTTGCTGCTCGACAAGCGGCGGCGGCGGCGGCGCTTTTCGGATGATTCAGCTTCAGGTGGGTGTGTGTCTGTCTCTGTCACATTGACGCCAGCAGTGTGTGTGTGTGTGTGTGTGACTTCCCTCTGCGGGCGTCCTACTTCCCAGCCACCAGTCACACCCACGCACACACATTCTTACACATACCCAAATGCACTTGACATATTAATGCTTTTGGAAATATTAGCGCGCTTGCTGCCGCGCCTGCCAAGGATTACTCCATCTGCAACAGCCCTAATGAGAATTCATGTTACATTTTAAACAGCCAAGGAGACGTCGGCTGCCTCGCTATCATCCTCTCACTCCTTTCAGCCCCCGTATTGCTATTTGACTCTGAGGTGCCGTATTCTAATTCATTTCAGCGAGAAGAAAGTGCATTCTGAAATACCTATGAAGCAAGAGAATGCACTTAATCCAGCAAATGTGCACACTGTGTTAGTTTTGCAGTTTAATGGAGCAACTGTATTATTCAGATAGGCCGGTCTCAAGGTATGAAATGAGAAAATGAGCGTGAAGCACGGGCCAAGTTTCAACTCGCATGACGACTTAAAAGTACACTCTGCTTTCCAGAAGAGATCCAAGAGAGGCTCTGTTTATGAATATTAGTGTGGGAGTGGTGTGAGTGTGTGCGCCGCATGTGTATGTGTCTGTTGTAATGAACAATAAATACTCTTGAAATCCCCGAGAAGTGCTGGGTATTAATAAGCCAGCGAGACGGGCTTCAATATGTGTTTGCGTGCGTGTCAACATAGGTGTGTATCAGCTCGGCGCCTCTGAGGAAATAAAAGACACAGAGGCAAATCTTCACTCAGCTCGCTCTTGTTTGTTTGATTCCATTTTTTTTTTTTTTTCCAAAGGCGTGAACAATTAGCAGGACATCATCACGGCGATGATGAAAGGGAGGAGAGGAAATGAAAGCGAGAGCTGATGTGAAAGCAAACGCGTGATTCCTCCCATCAAAAATAAAGCTTGCAAGTGAGTTTCTTACATTAGTAAACTTGTATGTAGTATATTGTGGCTCTATGCTACTCAGGTACTGAGGTAAAGTGGGCAACATTTTCAGCCAAATGGCTCCGCAAGAGGCCTTAAATGACACCTAATTTACCTGGCATATTATTTTGTATTTTCTTCCCCGCTGACAGACTTTTTTTTTTGCCTTGTAATGTCACCAGAAGCACTGCCTGCCATATTACATCTCTCCATCTCAGTCTTGTCTGTCTGTGTAAATGAGATTGGCAAGACTGCAATATAAAATTGATGCTGCCTTGAACAATGAGGGAAAAATCTTCCCTGGTTACGTTGAAAGTGAACATGATGAGAAATAATGGCTGTACATGTCTCCCAATCTTCCCAGCTTCAAACTTTTTACACCGGGGCCTATTTTCATCCGTGAACAGTCCCAATCTCTCCACTTGATGCTTTCAAGAGTTTCCTGCTCTTTTCCCATCACCTGTTCCTCCTCCTCCTTGCACACCTGTCCCTCATTCCCTGACTGATTCACACCTGGACCATGTGACCTTATTTAGCCCAACATATAAAGCCAGGCACTGTCTCAGTTCTGTCTGCCAAACATTTGCAGGCACAAAATATTCAGACTTTCTTCCCTTAGAACATTCATTCAACCACCTTCTTGAAAAGGTCTCTATTGCAGTATATGTGCATATCCAAAAACCAGTTGATATCCAGGACTTTCATGCTTAAAATTAGCTGTGTTTCCTCCTTTTCGACCACAAATGCAAGCTTTTCTCATGTGCATGCATCTCTACCCTAGTCTTGCAAACTGTTGACTAGTTCACAAGGCACAGAGCTGACTGTAAACTGTGTTGCAAACTGCAATGAAAAACCTCATTTGAGACATATATTGCAAATGCACTGTATACACGTTCGAAGACTGCTTCTAAACCCCAAATAATTTCACCATATCCCACAGTTTAATCCAGAATATGCTGTTTGCATGGTCTGCATCACATTTGGAATATTCTCATATTCATAATAACATTGCTGCCATTGTTCACCCCCTCTTACCCTGCATGGAATATATATATTGTGTTTAGATCCTCCTACCTACCTAGCTTTTTTTGTGGATATGTTTATCTCATAAGCTTTGGCAGTGTTTGCATTTGGCTTTGGTTTCCTGTTCCATGGACACATTTGTGCGAATTCAAACATCTACAAGTTCAACAAAATCTTTAATTTCAGTCATCCTTGGTGCCATTATCTAGAAACATATGATTCTTCTTGTACCTTGAGTCACATTTCAAACAGAACAGACAACTTTATGTCGGAAAAGTTGCTTCAGCACATAACACAGTGAAGATTGCACTGTCCTCTCACAAAGTATTGATCCCTGTTATCCCTGAATATCAAAATGAATCCTACAAGAGTAAATGTAATCATTAAAAAGCAAAAGAAGCCTCCAGAGTCTCACATTTCATAACACAGTTTATTTAAAAGTAGATCAAATGTGTCTCTTGGGCGTTAGTCTGGCCTCACTTCCCCAGAAATACCTAATTCATAGCACCCTTCACTATGACTCTCCCAACTGTTCTCAGATGCACCCTGTTTCCTTTTGATCATCATTAAAGTGCCCCTGGAATTTGACTGCGGTTCACTCGAGACAAATGCAATTTATTGGATGTGAATTAGAAAAGAAACCCGCGTGTATTCAGTGCACATAAGAGCAGGACACAAAGCCTCGAAACCTCCCTGACAGAGTCAAGGTATCGTTCCACTGTTGCTTGAAAGATCCAGAAACTGCTGCTGTGCAATCTTTGATTAGCTTTGTTTGATCGGTGGTGCATCAGTGTAGTTTCATCATCATACCTTTATTTCATCATTGTACATTATTTTTCATGGGGGTCTGAGCCACTGACTGAGCTAAGCCAAATCTGGAGGAGTCCTTGAAGACAACCTGCCCCAGAGTGCCCACAGCTTGAGACCCAGGGTGAAGATCGCCATTTACCTTGAGCACACAGCCGAGAGGAGCTAACTCTCTGAACGCCCTTGAGTGGCCCATCCACAGCCTGGACTTGAACGCCACAAACAATCACAATTTTAAGTCTCAAATATTCACAATGGTCTGCCTTTGGATTTTGTTTTCAAGAGCACAAAGACTCCCAAACTGATTATACAGGGGGGAAAAAATGATATTCAATTATATCATAACCATTTTGTTTTACACATCAAAGAAATAAATGTCTGTCCTTGAAAACCTCCCACAACAATCTCAGTATGAAGCGCCTCCTGTGTGGCCCTAGCTCCAAGGTTGACAATCTGTTGTGGGGTTTTTTTTTTTTCAGCTGTAGACCAACTTTGCTCTGCAGAAATAAATTAATGGCAGAATCCCAGAGGGAGCCTCCTAGAATAAAAAAAAGGAAAATCAGGAGGGGAACAAAAAAAAGAGACAAGGTTTTCAGCTTCTCAAAGCAGGGGCTTTTGACAGCTGGGGCTGGCCTCCTCTTTTCATTCACCTCTGCTATTCATTCCCCTTATTGGGCTTCTTTCTGATCTGTCTCTTTTCGCCACCTCTTTTCTTCTCTCTGCAGCATAAATGACCCTGGAGGGTTGGCAGGCTGTGAGCAGAAGCTAGTCAATCAAGATTTGAGAAGAGAGGGAGAAGATCCAAGGCATCATGCTGGATTTCAGACCGCGGGCGGGCACCGTGCGTAGACAGTGCACGCGTCTGTGTGTGTGTGTGTGTGTGTGTGCTCCGGCGGGGGGTTGTCAGCACAGGTTGGCCTGACACAGGAGTCGGTTTCAGAGGTTGCCTCGGAAATGAGGCAGAAACGATTCCGCTAACTCCGTTCTTAAGACAGACAGGGAAAGTGACTTTGGGGAGTTAACAACCACTCTCACAAAGGACGGGCTGAGCCAAAGTTAAAAAAAGGACGCTTTATTTATATATTTTTTTTTTTGTTTTTTCTCTTCTGTGAGAGTTTTTGGAGGGATGACCTCGACTTGGATGGAGAATTTGTAATTACCTCTGGAGCATGACGTTTATCTCATTTGGACACCTTGACTGCATTATACATCCCGGAGACAAAGCAAATTAAAAATGCATGGTGGTCTGGCACCTAGCTAGAGTGCAGCGTTGTTGCACGGTGCACACAGTTAACAGGAAGTGGAGAAAGGAATGTATTTGTGGGTTGACAGTTTTTCACCTGATGAATGTAGTTCACAACCTGGTTAGCCAGTGTTTTCTGAATCTTCACGTCAGTCACATGAGTGATCTAAATAAAAGGTCAGATTTACCTGAGGTCCGAAGAATGTCATTAAAAACGACAGGGAATTTGTCTTCAAGTTAATGAACTCCGGGAGAAATCCAGGTTTACTCCACAGAAGCGAAAGAGGCTGAATCAAAATATGATTAAAAGCTAATTAAACACACCATTAAATCGGCAATGAATGCGGTTGCCTGTAGTGCACAATGAGGTTCATGCATCACACCCGGCTGTCCGGCCGAGCGCGGGCCGCTTCATTTGTCACCGATGTGTGGCTTCAGCATTCACAGGAATAGTTTCTCTGCTGATCCGCTCTCTGCACATGTGCAAAAGTCTGATATGTGTTTTTCCAATGCATCACAAAGACACACAGGAGCTGCAAATCACTTCAACCGCATCTGCAGCATCTCTGCTTTTGCTGTATGTTCATATTGCGTTTCCCAAACAACTTTGATAAGCCGCTTTATAGAAGTGATCCCAACCAGAAAGAATCAAATATATCAGTTTACATGAGATGCAAAAATACATAACTACACATTTTGTGTGTGCAAAAGATCCCCTCTGTGATCAGAGAAATGCTGGAGTGAACTTTCCACCCGCTGCTGTCCACACCCCGTGCAGATCTATGCAGGGTGTTTTGGTAACTATCATATAATGTGCAGCACACAGCTTGATGTCCTTTTTAAAAATTAATGAAGATGCAGTGCGAGCTATTGTACGACTCTCCCTCCGCGCCACGAAAGACGCTTCCTTTTGATGATGTAATTTACCAAAGTTGTATCTTTGATCTCGCCATACATTTATATTTATGACTTTGTGTACCCCAAACTAGAGCTCAGACATAAACAGCACGCATGTGGCATTTCTAATGTGTTTCCAAGATTTCATTATATTTAATTTTATACCTGATGCACGTTTGTTCATTGCACCACTTATCTTCCTTTTTAAAAGTGTCAGTACAGACTTTTTGCATTCTTTTGGTTTTCACCTTTTCCTTTTTGGGTGAACTTGGGTTTTTTTTCCTGGAAAGCATGATGATTGTTGATGGCTTGCAAAAAACATTTTTACATGTGCTCAACAAATGCAGTAGACCTCAGAGTTTTTCACAATTAGAGAGGGTTGGACAATTTGGTTCTCAATTCCAAGCAGGCAGACCCTCATCAATTTTGAGTTTTTTGATACACAGTGTGAATCATGTTGGAAAAATCCACCTGTATTAACATGTACCGTCAAGAATATGTGTGATGTATGCAATCTTTAAATAGTGTTTCCCCTGAAGCGCCTACACATCTGTAATTAGAGAAGAGAAATATTCCGCACCTGTAAATGTTCTTTAGTTAGGCGTTAGTCGAACCTGTGTGGGCGGCAGACTCCACCGCTTTCTGCTGACCATCTTCTAATCTTCGCATTCCTGCAAAGTTTCCATCTATGCACAGACGGAGCCATCTGTCACAACGCGACACTCAAACCTGTTGAAAGGCGAGGCTCGTCTTTCATGCTGCTCGACAACTCGGCAAAGGTAGACAGGAGGATTGTTGCTGGGTTTGCCTCAAAAGTTTGGAGGAATGGATTCTCCCTTTAAAATTTGGTTACAAAATTGCTTATTTCCATACTCAATATTCTAATTTTGTTCCCTCACTTTGCATGCCAAGCAATTTCATTGTTCCCACAGCATGCCATGCAATGAGCAGCTCAGAATTCATAGTTTTGATCTTGGAATAAATACATGAATATGCTTTTTGTCTTGTCAAATCCAATAACATTATAGCTATTGTGTTGAAACACATTTTATGGAGTCGCAGATTCTTTCAGCTTTTATGACATTTGATACGACTGTCATGTCATTCACTTCATAAAAATACAGCTGCAGGCTTCTGCATTTAATGGGGTCAGAAGGATGACTGTCAGCCAAAGGAAATGGACTTTGTAAGAGGAAATAGGAAAGTAGTAAGGACTAAATTGTTTGAGAATATAAATTAGAATTTAATGAATGAAAGTAAATGTTGCTCAGTTTAATAATAATATTGATCCCTCGAATTGATTATTTGAGGGATCGTCCAAACTTCAGTTTTCCAAAATCTATATCCCAGTCTCACTGCATTTATCAAATATGAAATCAACAAATATACACCCACGCTAGTGTGTGAGCTAAATGCAAACATCAACATGGGAGCGTGCACGCAATGACAATGTTAACATGCTGAAATTCAGCAGGTGTAATGTTTGCGGCGGTGTGTTTGAGAGCGTCTGCTGAAATTGCTTTTCTGCACATTACTTGCGATGATATGTTTGCATCAAATTCAGAGCTGGCCATCCATGACGGCAAACACATTTCTACATGTCAGCCGCCGCCGATCTTTGCCTGCCGTGATGGAGGGCCCCACCGCGCGCCAGGACTACACGGTACGAAGCGAGATAAGATACAGCTCCATTCATCTGCCCTTTCGCAGGAGGGCGCCGACGGTGCTGCCACGGCAACGCACGCTGATCGGTTAATAGTGCCAAAATCAATAAATCCAACCGGATCATTTTGCACAGTCTGAAGTGAAAGTCAGTTAGAAAATAGTTTTTATCTCTCCAGCGGAATAAAGTCTGAATACCTCCTACAATTGTTTGTTAGTGCAAAGCAAACTCATGGACTTAATAGATTCTGCAGCCTGCGTATAATATGTTTAGATAGAAACCCGCTGCACAGTAACTAGATGCAATTAAAACAATCTTGTAAAGTCGTGCATTTGATCTACGGACTCTTTCCTTTGTGTGAGGGGGTTACAGCGATCCCTCCACTCATTAGAGCGCTCCTTTGGCACACATGATGTGCTCTGTCCACCTACTGTGCCCCGCCATTTTGGTCGTCCCTCCAGAGGGAGAGAAAGTGTATCGTGATTTCAAAAGTAGAGAGTTGGCATGCTCGTGTGTAATTACGCTTCACTGTTAAGCATTTGGAGGCATGTTTTTGAAACGCCGTCTATTCTTTTGTTCTATATCAGAAAAGATACATAATGTATAAGGCCAACTGAAGCTAATTAACTGTTATCACGGTCTTTTGCAGAATGTATGAATAAAATCAATAATAATGCTAAATCTTTACATATTCTACTCATACGCATTATGAATGTTATTAGCTGCACTGAATAACAAGTTCTCTCTGGGTTCGCTCTGATTGTGTTGTAAGGCCTCTCCTGCGTCGCCATAAAAGATTGTGAAAGGAGATGGAGGGAGGTGGAGGTGGAGGTGGAGGAAGGGTGGAAAATATTGCAAAACTACAAAGAGCTGTTTAGCTCCGCAAACAAATAACGTTGGTGTCAGCGTAATGTAAGAAACACTTCCTAAACCCATCCCCGAAAGATAATGACCTGGACACACCTCTCTGTCGAGCAAAATAAAAGTACTGCTTCATCAGCCTGTTCTTTTTATTATCTGTTTTTGGCATCAAGGCGTGTTTACAAGACAGCTCCTTATTGTATTTCCTGATCTTATCCTTTGCCCCCTTTCATTTCCGTCTGGCGCCTTTCATTTAGACGCCACGACGCAGCACCTCTCTTTGCCAAGGCTCGTCAAAGCCCGCCGCTAAATATGCAGTGGCCTCAAAGGTGCTCTTTACCTCCCCCGTCTCTCTCTCTCTCTCTCTCATTTTCACTCACTTGTTTCTCCCCATCTTCCCGTTCCCATCGTCTTTTTCACTCAAAGCTCAAGAGCAACCGGTGCTCTCAGAGGAAATACACGGCCCTGCCAAAGAATTCATTGAATTTGTTGTACAATTGATCCCTCGGAGGCAAGCTGGGGGTTGAGAGTGGGATGAGGGAGGGTTGGGGGGCGGAGGGGGTGGAGGTGTGGACGGGTCAGGAGAACGGGGAGGGAGGGTTAATGTGAAGGGCTGGCAACTGCATCAGGGGAATCTGATTGAAAATAACACGGCGAAGTCTCAATTGGAACGGATCCTGTTCAGATTTACTCCCCCCCCCATCTCCCCCACATGGGAGACTGCAACAATAGAGACAGCTCTATTTTTTTTTTCTTTATTTATTACATAAAATTAAATCTTCCATGATGATTAAAAACACAAACAATTGGATCTGAAGCACAGGTGATCAATCATGGATGATGAACCCGGCAAAAGCCCCTCAGGAGCGATCTCAAGGCCAGACCCGTCGGATGTGCTCGGAAAACTGCGGGCGCAAAGCTCCAGTTCACGTAAGGACGCAGCAGACGTGCAGAATTGTTATACACTCAGACGTGCTTGTCATCCAAGTCTGTGCGTTGATTTCCATCCGCAGGTGTGTAGGATAACCTGTTGAGTCCTTTACAGTGTTTCTATGGAACCCTGTGCGCCTCCATCACTGTGATGGATGTGCTCCACGATCCCTTTGACACCTAACCACAGGCTTTCAAGGCTGTCAGCAAGAAATTAAGCTATGAGAGCATTTATAGCAGAAATCTCTCTTTTTCTTTTTTTTTTTTTTTTTTTAAAATGTCTGATTAATTTCTTGAGAAATATTACCTGCGGTTTCACAATTATCTGAAGGGCTCCCTTGATTTTTGCCGAGCAGCGGCTGAGGTTGGCCGACGTCTCCCCTGCGCTCGTTCAGACCACAACAGGTCCGAGATCCCTGCATGTTCCCAGAAATAAATGCAAACTGGATTACACAGCTTTGACAACATCAGTAATTTCTCGCCAGCTATTTTTAGCCACACTGGCAGTGGCAGCTCTGGGATGGCCATGTCTGTTGGTCGGTCAATGATCGGTTGGCCCAGCGACTGAAATATCTCAGTTATTAAATACAGTCATTCATGGTCCCCAGAGGATGACACCCTGACTTTTCAGCTTGACCTTTCAGCTCGCTGCCTCAACTGCCTTAACTTTTCATCTTGTGCCATCAGGTTAAAATCTTTAATTTATCCAATGCTTCTAAACAAAATGCTGCAAAACTAACCCATCAGCCTCAGCTGTACTTTGTATTGAGCAATAACTGGCAACACACTCTAAACTAAGATGATGAACATTGTAAATATATTTGCTAAAGATCTGCATTTTAGCATTTTGGTTATTTTGTGGATGTACTTTGTGAACAAAAAGTCACTGATGGATAGATCTGATCACCTTTTAGTAGAAGTTGCACTTTCCAAGCAAACACACTCTTTGCTATTCTAACTTGATTCCTACCATGATATCATTAGGATGAGCATCAGCAATAAGAATCCAATTCTGTACTATATTGGAAGGGACGTGTCTCAAACCTTCATGTATCATATATCATCCCTGTTCGTGTGTCCATTGCTTGAATACTATACAATTTTGTGATCAAAAGGACAGTAGAAGTTTAATGTACATCCCACCCATCATCCACCCACCCACCCACCCACACACAGATTCAGCGTTATTACAGTGTTCGACACATCTAACCACAGTAATTGAAATCATAATATTCGGGTGCCTCTGACAGGATTTTTGATTGAGTTTCAGTAGAATAGCCGGCTAATGGCTTTCACATAGATTTGATCATTAGAGAGAATGAAAGCTAGCTTTTGTAGGGCGCTGGTGATTATCCACCTGCTCCATTTTGAGCCGAAGGAAAATTGGACCTTCCAATTTGTATCTGCATGGCTTGTGTTCGTTTTAAAGCCCGCGGTGTCATCAAAGGGTGTGGAGTGGTGCTTGTTCTCTTGTGATGAGACACAAGAAAGCCAATCATATTACTTGACAAAGCATAACGATGGAAGGCCGATGGGCAATTTACACAAACACTGGTTTTTCAATATGTCGCTCATCTTGGGCATCAATTTAGTTGCTATTATCTGTGTTTTCTAATGTTGCTCGCATGTGATTAATATGGACATTATTCATATGTCACAAAGCCTTGAAACTATGCTATTTTTTTTCAAGCTTGTGTTTTTAGTTTTTTTTTTTTTTACTTCCTCTCTCCTTCCCTGTTCCAATATTCTTTTGGGGGGGGAAAAAAGCTTAATTCACTTTTTCAACATTCTTCTGAGTCAAGTTTTAGAGGATAAAAAAAAAAAAAAAAAAAAAGCAAACATATCAGGGGAGATACAAAAAGCAGGATAGATGATCTATCCCAACAAGAAGTGGATTCCAAAACTTCAGTTCTGAGGCTTCCAAAACTCACAGCAGTGTGTGTTTGGAGAATAACCAAGACCAGCGGCTAGTTGCCTCTCTTCAAAGCGTCAAAGCAGGGGAGGGGGAGATGGTGAATAAACCCAAAGTTAGGCCATGTTTTTGCCATCAAAGTTTTCTTTTTTTCTCCCCTGTCTTTTATTTCCCTAAATTGTTATATTCTCTGCTTATCATGCTTCATGGGTATTCTAAAGGAAGCTAACTCTGGCAGGTGTTACAAGCTGCGAGGTATACATGAGGGGCTGAAATCCCCCCCCCCCTTTTTTGGCTTCGTCGAGTGGAATACGGGGCTCGTGAGCTGTGTCTTCCCATCCGCTCGGGTTGATTGGTGTAGAGGAGCTGATTCCCCCTGTTTCACTCTCAGTCTGACTAGATCTCAAAGCGCTTTGAAGTACCTCACCCAGAGCTCTGGCAATCTGCAGGAGACAGATCTCCAGACACGCCGAACGAGGAGGAGCCGGAGACCTGAGGCGCACGTTCTGCACACGCTCACACATGTGCACAAACATGCCGTGCATTTGTGTACAGACTTATTCAGATGTGAACACACTTTTGCTTTTAACCTGAATCCGAAATAAATGCTCAAAACTGCCACCTGCACTGAATTCGCTCTCAATTAGAAATGTCGGAGGAAGCCATAATCCTTTATAATAGTTATAATAATTCACGGTTGCATATTTCATTTCAACTTATTTTGAATTTTTAAAAGTTTCCTGAATTGCCTGAAATGACTTTTAATTGAGTCCAATATCCCCCTGTACTTCGAAAATCTACACCGATTCTCTGGCTTGAGTTTCACTTCCAGTTGGCCCCCGCTGCAATTTAGCCTCGTTCCCCCCAGTAATAATATTACCATCATTACACAGATGACTATTCCTTCCGCCCCTCACCCGCAAATGCTCCTAAAATCCCCAAATCTCTACCTTGAAATGCACTTCCACAGCGCTGTGAGCCATACGCCCCGAGCTACAATCCATCCAGGCAATAATTCCATTACTATACAGAGCATGGCATATAAGGGCATCGCTTCTGCCTCAAAACACACTGACTCACCGGATTGAAATGTGCCTTCAGTTTGCATTACTTCCACGGCGTTCATCCCTGCAGCCGCATCTCCGAGGATGGGCAGACTTACACACCTTGAGGAAAAGTTGGTGCTGTGAGTTTAGGACAGAAATAATGTACAATAAGAGAGGAGCTGAGCTTCAACATGGGAGTTCATGTTAGATGCCTTTCCTCCTGTTTGTGAACTGGGATGCTTATAATGCAATTTTGCATGATAGATGTTTTGTTTCTTGACACATTGTATTTGCCTGCTAATAGAGGCAGCTGCTTGCTACTGTCAGTTTTAACAGAACCATTTTTAGAAGATGGGATCACTCAGTGTCAACAAGCGTTTTTGTTGTCAGTATTGTTTGCAAAGGTGGCTTCATCTCGACTATGTACTATATACTATAAATACAACTACATATAACTCCTGCTTGATCTGGAGATCTGATGTATGATAATCACAAAAGACATCCGCCCAGAACTCCCACCTGCACCACAGGTGGGATTTTACCATATAGTCTTATATCTACTGGATTTCGGCACTTGCAGAAACAATCAGCAAACAAAGCAACTGATTGTGGCAGTTTGAGGCATTAAAACACTGCAGCATTATTTTCATTAGCATAATCAGCCAAGAACATATAGAGTGATTGCTTGTTATTATTTATTGCAAGCTCTTGGTCTCAAAGCATTTCAATGAGGAAAAAAAAAATCACTTCAGGGGAAAGAAAAATGTGCAGAAAGCCAGAAAGTAAACATGGAAGTGTGTGAGCACCGTTAAAAGGACCATTATAGGAAGGAGGAAAGCTGTTATAAGTGTTAAGCTATTTAAAGACGTGTAAGTGCAGCGTAGGTGTTCTTCTGTTGAACATTTTTATCACGGGTTTGTTTAAACTGTTGGAGATTCAATTCACCGGCTGTGGGTGTGTTGGGCAGCAGCAGTGCATTGCAGCTATACACTTTTAAAAGTTTGAACACCATCAGGGATCACGTTGGTGGAAAAATAGTAAAATAAGGTTGAAAACCAGCAGGATTCCGCTTTGTCACGCTCAGTGACACAGCAAATCTAATTATAGTCGCGAGCAATTATTCAAACCCACCAGTCAACTGTTGGACTGTCAGCGCGGATTTGCTCGCAGCTTTGTTGGAAACGAACTGGAAGACTTGTAACCTCGAGTCTACCACTCGTCTACCTCGCTTTGAGCTGCAATTCCTCCCCGAAAATTATACTATCGCTGCAAATAAGCGTCCTCCAAATGGGCTGTGACTCACCTGATTGAAACCCTGGCGCACGTATAGCTTTAATCCAAGATGGCAGTATTTCAAAATCTTATGGAGCAGATTGTTTGCCAATGCAAACACATAAACTCACATGTGCCCCCTTGCACACATACATGGAGTCAAACTGTTGGAGGATACCCAGGGAGCATTACCATTCAAGGTGTTGCCAGAGTATTTATGCCCTTCCTCCGGTGTGCAGTTGACCCATAAAATTACTAAGCCAAATGGATGTTTGACTCAAACAACACCCTTAGGATGTTTATGCTGCACTGCAAAATGCAGTCAGCTTCAAATTGCCCTGGAGTAATTGCGGGGCTTTCCAAAAAGCCACGACTCTCTCTCTCCCTCCCAAGCCCCAGCGTTAAAGCGTCTGATCGGGAGCTGTGATATAAAGGTGCTTTGAATGCGGGATGATTTCGGTGAAAGGATGGCTGGAAAGGGATCTGCATGGTTACATAAATCCACACCTAGGGCGATGTCTTATGTTGGAGCTGGAAAAAGGGGGTGGGTGGAGGAAGCAAAAAGCTGTGCAAGCTGTTGCACACGGGGACAGGGAAATGATCCCAGGCATCTTGTTTGCATTGTCTTGCGTGGCCATTGTTTGTGAATGTCAGGCAGCAGCTTCCAGCTCTCACTGTGCTGGAGAGGGTTGAAGCTTAGTACTATGACAGATACACGCATGTACGGGTGTGCACGTAGACACACACATACACACACACAAACACACACACACACAGTTTCAACTCATCTCTGTTGCAGATGGTTGGAGAGGAGCTCACACAGCTTTCCCCCAAAGCCGCAGTCTGGAGGAGCTCCATTATAGTGTGTGTATCCCCCTCTGCTGGCTGACTCTGTGAACTGCACCCACGCAGCTCAACTGAATGACCCATATTGTGTCATCCTCAATCCTTTCATTGCACATTTTTGCATTGCAGGTGGAAATCATCAACTGTTCTTTTTGAACCCTTATGGGCCTTGTTTAATAGTGCAAGAAAAGACACACTGATACTTATTCACATTTTGTAAATTTTCTGACAGTTGCTAATAAACATGACTTTGGATGGATGATGTGCAGAAACTGAAGCATTACGTCTGTTAGGGCTGTCCATGACTCCATTCATAAAACATGGTTAAATAAAGAGCATTTTTTTCATAGTATCATATCAAATATCATCTGCAATTTGTGTTGTCAGAACTGTTCCAAATCATAAATAAGTCAATTTTGGTCATTCATTTCATTCATTTGCCTTGATTAGCTGTGTTGTTTCTGGATTTGAACCCACTGGCTGCCAGGGATCTTCCATGTGGACCTTGCATGTTCTCCCCATGTCTGCGTGGCTTGTCCAAAGCCGAATCTAATTTGCCGTAGGTGTGAATGTGAGCATGACCGGTTGACAGTCCTGTGATGGACCGGCGATCTATCTAGTTGTACCCACCCGCTTTGCCAAATATCAGCTGGGATGGGCTCCAGGCCCGGTGACCCTGCCTCACAAATCTGTATTATAGACAACGGATCGATTTATCTTATTTAAGTTCTTTAACAATTTTTCTTTTTTTTAGGTTTAAATCAGTCAGAAGAAAAGGCAACATTTATATATTCAATTGAAAACTAATGATTATTAGTAATATTGTGAGACCCCAAACGACTAGGAAGTAAAGCCAACGTCAACAAAACCTGATTGCCAATGTTTCACTAATGTTAAACATGTATGAGTTAGCAGGAAATAAATTCAAAGATACATAATTTAAAGTTTGAAGTTCCTGCAAGACCATAAAGATAGAGTCTTGCTTGTGAATTAGTCATTCGGAGCAGGCCATCCTGGTCCAGCTGTCCTGCTGTGCACTTGAAAATCACTGATTCTCTTTGGGTCAATCAAGACGTTCCTTTAGCCAAATATGGAATTTGAGGAATCAATAAATATAGGGAATCGAGGGACTCCACTGTTATTTCTTCTCATAAAAAAAGATGCTCAAACGCAAAAACCTTTTTCGGCCTCATTCATATATATTTAGTTTTACCAAAGCCTCTGCCGTAGAGCAGCATCAAAACACACAACCACACTTTGGTTCTGTCCTAGTAAAAAATACAAGGACCACTGAGTTTTGAGCTTATCCCTGTCACCCCTCATCTACTTCAGGCCCACCACGGTTCAATACATGGGCCTACTGTGTGTAGAGAGGTATGTAATTGAATGTTACCTACACCTTTCACTGCTCACAGGATCCCAGCGAGACTGAAAGTCTATCAAATCCGCTACTCACAAACAGCCTCCTCAGGTGTAAAGGCACCCGTCAGTATGAGCACTGTCTGCTTTATTCATCAGCTGTGATTTCCTGGTTTTATCTTTGATAACAGGCAGCATAAAATATGAGCAGATAATGCAGCTTGTGTTAGAGATGATAGCGATTTAGTTAGTCCCTCATTTTGTCACAAGAGAGTAGACTCATTTTTTCTAATCATAAGTCTCATAACTTCATGTTCTTCAAGGGTCACATGACCTTCATAATTTGACTGCAAATCAGAGCAATAAAGCCACTATACAGTTAAACCTCTGATGCACAACATGGGTCATAAGTGTCCCATTATGTCTTCTAACTTTTATGGGAACCTTTGATTTGTTTACATATTTGCAATAAGGAACGTATTTTACTGCGGACCATTCCCCTCAAGGTCGCTATTTCATCTTTCAACAAAGACTGCCTGTCGCGCCGCCGCCCCACATAAAGAGCAGATGGCGTTGCTTGGCACCGGAAAACTTTAAAAGGGATGTTGATGAAGCAGGTCGATGGGCAGGAGTGAGCGCGAAAGAGGTGACATTTATTAAGAAAATGTTACTGAGGCAAATATTCAACATTAAAAGAAGAGTCCACTATTGATTTACATGGTTACACTTAAATTTAATGATACAGGAAATATGCCAAATATCCTTACACTAATGAAGTTGTGTTGTACTTTTTCAGTGTTTTAGGCTTCCATGGAACCCAGGGTTGAGGGAACGTAGGACATAATGATTCGAACAATCCCAGACAAAGCAAATGAAAAAATGTCTCATATAATAAGCAAATCAAACAAGTTATTCTTATTGGTGATAAGGAGCTTTTCACACTGACTTATCACAGTTCTTGTCACATATGATGACCATGATCATGTTCATAAAAATACTGTTGACTTTCACCCTGGTGATTTAGCTTTGACCCATGTCTGTCTTTATTGTAATATGCACAGTTAAAAGAAACAAGTTTGCCTGTGCAATGAAATTCTTCCTTTGCTTTTCTCTGTGAATGAAGTTAGAATAATCAAAAAGTACAAAAAATAAAGAATAAGATTCAAATTAAAAACCTGAATACAGGATATGTACAATGTGCAACTCCAAGAGTTCAGCATCAGTGCAACGTCAGTACCAATGATCAGTGTAGTACAATGTGCAGTATTATACAATACAGATGCTGACTGGGATGATAAACATGAATATAAATGAATCTAATAATAGTGCATCAACAGTAGTGCAAATATGTGGTTGTGCAGCATGCGTGGGCTGGGTGGGGGGGTGAAGCATCTGCGGTTGGGGTAGTTAGGGTGGTGGCAGTGGGTTGGATTTATTCATCAGTCTAATGGCTACTGGATAAAAAGTGTTCCTCAGTCTGGAAGTCCTGCTTCTCTCACTCCTGTACTTCCTGTCTAGTTCTAGTTAGATACGTAAACTGCCTTTTTTTTTTTTTTTACATAGCAAGACAGAGAAGTTATTATCATGACTCATAATGATAAAAAAACAAAATAATTCACTTTCTCTTAAAATCCTGACATAGTTTTGTTAAAAAGACACTGCAAAGAAATGTTCAGCTATGTATCAAATAAGGTCATTTTTGAACCGTGCTCTGCATTAAAAGATTCAGAGGGCCAATACAAATGATTGATAGGTGTGAAATAATTCTTGAGTTTCAGACATGTGACCTTTACCTCATCGCTTGAAGTTCACAAAGATAGTTTCCCGGTGATGTATCTCTGTTGAAAGGTATTTTAGGACAGTTTTCTTTCTGTCATGTCGCCCTGATAAAGGGATTTCTGCCAAACCGCCTTGGCTTTTTTTTACGCGACAATAAAAACATTTGTTGCGGTACATCTATCACCCGTCTTTTGTCGCTGAATTTCCTCCTTCAGAATTTTTTGAAGGGGTTACAATGAGCCGGTAAAGTCCTGGATTTTTCTACAAAGCGCAGTGGAGTAAATGAGGGATGGTGTTAAATACAATGTGCGAACTCGGGGACAACCTCGCTGAGAATTACACATTGTCATTCACTTCCCTATCTCACCTTGCAGTTGAGGGGCATTTATTTAAGTCCAGTCAATTATAAGGAAGGTACTTGCAAGAGGACATATTTCACTATTAAATCAATAAATGTTCCAGCAAAAAGACCTCCATTCTCCACTTTCATACCAAGCTGGATTATATATATATATATTTGCCATTATTGCAAAAATGTTTTATTTGAATCAGCAGAATGACCTCTACGCTTTCTTCTCATATAATCACGGGGATATTGAAAACCCTCCCGGGGAGCAATTGTTGATAACAGTGACTATCACCGTTTGAGATCCTAATTTGCTATAAATCAGAAAACAAGCTTATTGCCGACTGAGAAAATTGCAGCAACCTTTTTTTTTTTTCAATGTTTTGATCATTTTTTCCTCCCCTCTTCTGACAATAACTGGCAGCTGTGATAGCAAAAAGTAACAGCTTGCACACTAAAGTATGAGCTGGATGTGAGCTTTTTGCTAATATTCATACCTTGGACTGAATGTTCTCCCTTTCTGTGAAGTGTGAGTTACAGATTTCTCCTGGCTTAATGGGATTGCATCATAAGGAATTAACTGTGTGCGCAAAGCAAATATCAGTAGGTGGAGAAAAGAGTGGCCTAAAGGGAAAAAAAGTAGCCTGAAGAAAGAGTTTGCCTCATTTTCTTTTATCTATAGTGTTGAGTCGAACTCTGGACGTCAGCGCTGTTGGACAAGATAGATGCTATTGTCTTCATTTGGTGTTGTGATTCATAAGGTTTCAAGTTAACATGAATCAAATCTGTGGTCAGTGATTGAAATACATGAGCCTCCCCATTGGTGGATTGTAACTAAGTACATTTACTCAAGTACTGTAGCTAAGTACAAATTTGAGGGACTTGTACTTTTCTTTTCATGCTACTTCCTACTTGTACTCCTGACAGCCTTAGTTACTAGTTACTTTACAAGTTAAGATTTGTACACATAAAACATGCACATTTTGATACAAATACAAATACAATACAATACAAATTACATGATCTATTATATAATTGTATATTTGTCACAGTGGACATTTTTCTGCATTGAGCTGGTTTGATTCAATCAGATGATGATTGGTGCATTCAGTGGCAATCTGTGAAAAATGCTGTCTTGACTTCTGTCCTCAGCCCGTCTGAACTTTGGGGGGGGGACTATGTGACTTAATTTTGAGGCTATTCAGTCTTTCACCAACTGTCCCAACACAAACACTCGCCATTGTTTGGCTTTTGTCAATTTAAATGGTACATGCAATAGCTCTGGTGGGTGTATTTGTCAGGCAAGCAGAAACAGATGTGAGAAGAGTTTACTCTAAGAGCCAGGTAAACTCTCATCCTCAAGCATGTGTGACTTAAGCAGGAGCAAAACATTCCCTCGACAACAGCAATGAAACAACAGATATCTATAATCGCACCTGTCTTCCAGGGCCATGTGTTCAGCTTTTGGCCTCCAAGATCATTCAGGGTTCCCCCTCATGATGCCGCAGACCTCGAGGATTCAGAGTTGAGAATCTGCTGCAAAGTGCATCCAGGTACATGTAGATTTCCAGACTACTACCTGGATCTACTGTTCTGTAAGTCAATCAACTGTTACCACATGAACTTGAGCTGAGTTGCAGATTATAGATTTAGAGGAATTATGTGCTTGGTGTCTGTCTGTGTACACACAGTCAGCAGAGTAATGCATGTGTGTGTGTGTGTAATAAACAGCTATGACGTCTCAGGATTTGCTTGTGTGTCAGTCAGCGGGATGAAGGAGACAATGTATCCCCTTGGATCTGCAAACGCTCACACACAAGCGCAGACAGACACACACACACACAAGGATATGCACACATCAGGCAAAGCGAAATCAAACTCTCACTCCGACCGGATATGAACATGATTCAAGGAGTCACCTGGGAGTGTCATTTCTAAGTATCTCCAGTGGGACTCGCCTCAGGTAATCCATAAGCAATTATTCTGGGGAGACAACAGACAGGCCTGTCATATCCGTTCTCCTCTGTGCAAATGCACTCAGGCAAGAACAAACGCCGCCGCGAGCGCGCACACGCTCAAACACACACGCTCACATTTGCACATCCATATACAAATGTGCATCTCACCTTTTCTCCCTCCTCCTCTCTCTCCTTCACACACACCTAATCTCACACATAGAGCCTTTTTCTCTTCTTCCCGCTCACACAAACTCAAGTTTTCTCTCCTTTCATATTCACCTTCTCTCCTTCACACACACACATTCCTATAGGAGTCACATTTCAGTCCCAATGAGATCTTTCCAATTACCACATCCCACATCTGGATAAGCTCAACTGATTTTACACTTGAGGTTCAGTTTACTTGTCAGAAGAAATCCTGTGTTAGAATCTTGAAACATAGACTCTGATCATTGCATTAACAACTGGTGTTAATAGGCATGATCTTGTTTCTCTTCACATTGTGATCGGATCTCAATATGCACGTTACAGTACATAGCTGGAACAAAATGGTCAAAGGAGGCGATTCAGCTGAATGTGCTTGAAGAAGATTGTTGGAAAGAGTCAGGTTATGCTCGATCAGGGAGAGTTTGTCCCACCACATCAATGTTCATACCTGATCTGAAGACTGATAGAGAGGAGGGATATTCTTTCAATATATTGTCTGAATCCGATCTTGGAAAAATGTGGTGGCGGAGTTTCCAAAGCTATTCGACTATTGAAGAAGCATATTAAAAGTCTGAGGTGGCCTTTGGATTTGTTGGACTTTTTATTTTTTATTTCAGTGACATATACAGGCTCAATTTGTTACAGACAGGCTGAGATCCATTCACAACACAGGTCTGAGTTGATCGAGGAACCTTGTTAAATGTAGCTCTTCATGCTGAATCAAAATGTATCCTTAAGTCTGTTGTATTGTTCCATTACTGGTGGCCATTTTCTGCTATTTCTAATTAATCATATAAGTGAGGAAGAATGTGGTTTGGCTGGTCAGACAGGATTCTGTGTTTAGCAGGCTTTCCCACCTTGCATTTTCCTTATCCAGCTAAGATATAGCAATACAGATCATGTGATAACACCATCTGTACATTAAATCTATACATCTTATTTTTAAGGGAGAATTTGCGCTAATTGTTTCTGATGAACAATTAAATATTATTAAAGGGTAGAGTGGAACCAAAAGGTGAACCAGTGACCTCAAACCTATTCTTAGTGCTAGTTACTAGTAATCTGAAATATGAATCCTCCACTGAGGACCAATCAGAGTCAGCTCACGTCTCACAAATACAGAAGTACAAGAACACACAAATACTGTACATCCACACAAAGAAGCACAGCCTTGTTTGTTCTTCCACCTTGCCGGGTCACAGACCCTCTCTAGTACTTTCCTCATAAAAATGAAAGGCGATGTGTTGCTGATACAAGCAACACTCCCCTGAATTTTAAAAGCTGATATGAAAGACGCCTGGCGTCCTCAGACAACCTGAGTTGCACGCTGCCCCGCTAGGACTCCTCTGGAAAAATGTCCGACTCTTAGTTTGGACTTATTCAAGGGAGAAATGAGCAGGAATGGCAACACCTAGCTAACACCCTGCCCGTGCCTGCTACCTTTTAATTCATGCCTTTATCGTTCCTCGTCGCTTGGTTGCTCCCCTCTCTTGTCTCCCTTATATTTTTTTCCAATTACTTGAGTGCACAAAAGCTCTTGCCCATTTGGAGTGCAATAAATTATCGTCTCTTAATTAGGCAGCGAGGCGGTAAAAGCATGTCTGTCCAAGTTTGTTTCAACCTGACTGAAGATTTTATGATTGAGAGGTGCAAACTAATTGGATTCTTGACTGGCTGTCTGGATAAAATTGCCACACTATCAAAGAGGGATTGAGTGAGCGATTGAGAAGGTGGGAGAGAAATGCAGCGGGAGTGAGTTTTAAGAAGAGAAACCGAAGAAAGGCAGAAGTGCTGAGAAATACAGATTGTCAGAGGAGAGAGAGAGAGGGAGATGGCAAAGGATGAAGGGAAATGGAAGCAAGAAAGATATAGGCAAAGGTGCTTATATACAGTATTTAGACGTCAACATCAGTCAGAAATTCAGTCAACAGAAGTAATCTGCTCAAAATCAGGTCACACAGATTAACTATACTTCTAATTATTTTGCGATGATGAATTTTTATAGCTCGTGGAATGAAAGTTCAGCTCTCTACTTCCCGGCTGAACTTTCCAAAAGTCCCATCATTAGTAAAGTGATCATTCCTCCCTTTGGCCTTAATTGTGCCCCAGGCTTGGACTGATCAATAGGCTAAATTGTTCATCAGAAAAGCCTTTGGTGCTTCGTCTGGTGCAGCAGATTAGAATGCAAGGCAGGCGCATACATAACAAGTCTCTGATTAAGATCAAATGCATTAAAGTAGAAATGAGGGGTCTCATTCCAAAAAATGCTATCGAAAGCACAAAATAGGTTTTGGCAAGAAAGAGGTATGGTTGAATGTTATTTAGGAGGTAGCAAGTGGCAAGAGGAGTCCTGATAAGAAGCTGCTCCAGACCTGATTCTCATTAACAAACCAATATCTGTCGGCTCTGCTTTCAGAGGTACGGTGAGCTTGGGAATGAGATCAAGTCTGGTGTGGGTGTGAGGAGTGAGCCGCAGTTGTTTTTGAAGAAGCCAGTGTTGCTATTAAGTCATGAGATTCATACCTGAAAGGGAAATATTTAAAATATTTGCATTGAGCAGTAACATAGTGGTGCTGAAAGCCAGGATGAATGGGCAACAATGGAATACCTGCCGCTGTATCCAAATCCCCCAACAGCTAGCCCGCAATTACCACAGACTGTGTGAGGGCTAATTGCAGGCTTTAAAAGTGGACTACCCTCTTTTTAGCTTTCTAACCTCGACATCCTGAGAATAAAGCCAGGGAACGAGCTCTGAGCCGTCTTGGAGGATTTTCCCGAGGTCAGCAGTTGGTCTGACTGGCCAGACAGCCTTCGGGCCCTTGTGGCCACTCCACCTCCTCATCGGTGTGGCCCAGCTCGCAGCCAAACTTTGTACCATCCTCCCGGAGGTGCTTAAGCCAAGTGAAGAGGGCCATTTTAGATCAAGTACAAGCCCTGAGTCACCTGCCAGCAACCTGGCCTTTCGAGATGTCAGCCAAGGTCCCGGATTCTTGCTGGCGGCGAACTCCGCAGCTGTGGTGCTCATCAAGAAGCTTGACCAGAAGGTGTAACAGTCTGGCAAGAGCACATCAAAGGAGACAGTTGACCGCCTTCAAATCTCTGCCACACAGCAAACAAAAGACTGTTTCACCTTCTATTGGCTGTCAGAGACAGGATCGGAGCCCACTGAGAGGCCTGCTGCTGCCCTCTCCACCTCTGCTAATGATTGACCTGAAACCTGTTAGCCACAATAGCTAATAACTTTCCTTTAATAATGGTAATTTTACCTTCACACCAGCAATTATTTTGTCAGAGTGGGTGTGAGATTTCTCAAATAGTGGCTATTGAGAATGTAATGTTTAATAATACTATGACAGTGAAATGATCCCCTTAGGATAAAAGCCACAAACCACAAAACGGCTTCTCTGGAGGTGGTATGGCGTCATTGTCTCGAACACCTTTGGGGCAGTATGATCGCTGACACGCGCCATTGAACTGTTCCTTTCTGGTTGACATCTTTGAGAAAATGCTGCTACTTTAGGAAAATGTTTTCCTATAGCTTGAAAACACAAATAATAATGAGATGAATAAGTGGAACACTGCAATTTTCTAACTAAGGCTAATGCAGACTTGTTTCTCTGGGGGTTGTTTTCTACGTGATATATACAGTTCAGCGCAGCCAAGTGCACAAAATTGCACCGGTTTGAATTCAAATTATACACCTGTCAGTTAGGCTGTGTGCATATGATGATACTGATTGAGTGTAATGATGTTGTTCCTCCTTGCGAGAACTTAATGTGAAGCTGTTCTTCACTTCACTTGCTGGTGAGAAAATGTATGTTATACAACCTCGATTCCATAAAAGTTGGGACTCCTTTATTGTGTGTTTGACAAAGTGATGAACCTCTCTCCATCCTCGCTTGTGAACGACTGAGTCTTTCCAGGATGAACCTTTCATACCCAATCATGATACTATCACCTGTTACCAATGAACCTGTTTACCTGTGGAATGATCCAAACAGGTGTTTTTGGATCAGTCCACAACTTTCAGTCTTTTGTTGCTCCTGTCCCAACTTCAAATTCAGAATAAGCAGATATTTACAAAAATCAATGACGTTAATGAGGTCAAACATTTTTAACAAACATTTTTTAATTGAGCATATGTCAAAAAGGATCATCAGCTTATCACCTTCTGATTTATTATGTTTGCCCACCACACAACTTTTAGAATCAGGGTTGTATCTTACACACGGTCAGTATCTAAACACATGGTCAGCCCAATCTAGGATCCTTTCAGAATGAAAAAATTACCGACAGCCTCCTGATTGCATATTGATCTTTTCAAAACACCCATGGAACATTATAACTGAAGTCAAGCCTCATGACATATTGTAGAGGAGAGGCCTCAGCAATACTGAAATACATGAATTAAATACATGTGGATTGCTTATAGATCACCTTGTCTCCTTGGAAATATCTCTTTATTTGATACAATCATCCACACACTCACATACACACACAAACACACTATACTATATTGGTCTATATCAAGGGAGGTTTGTCATTTTGTTGCCAATTACTGCCCAATGACATTTCTGTCGGGTGCTTGCATGCTCATTTTCCTGAATCCTAACAGTGACATCTGCTGGACATTTTGAGGCTCTATTCCCTCAAGCTACAAGACAGCAAAAGCTTTTGCATAGCCACACATGCACATAAAGAACTGGTAGGACATGAACAAGTAAGATATTTTTTTTCGCTTAAAATAAGTTATGTAATCTTGAAAAATAGTTCTGGATGATGGCTTGGACGTGGTGTGTGATGGCTGACGATAATTTCATATGCACAAAATTGATGTTCTGAAAGCACAACATTTTCATACAAAACAGACAATTTGGGCCCAGCAGAGCAATAGTTTGACCCAGCTATGTTTCGTCTTTGTTGTTACTGTGCTTCTGTTCCAACATCTGTCGCATTCTCCAGATCCACTCCTGAGGGAGTTACTATTATTGCCCCTCCGCTCATATCTCGAAACGCTGCCATTGCCTATTTGCTTGAAATGCCAAATTGTCAGCAAGTACTGTAGCTACTGATACATGCCCGAGTTTGCCTGAGCACACACACACACACACATTCGCCAGAACAGCAAGGGCCTGCAGAATACATGCACAACTCCCCCCGGGAGCACAAAGGCTGTGTCTTTGTGGAGTCTCTCTGTGTGCTGTGGCTTGGCTGTAGAAATCCTCGAGGGAGTGCAGAGCCCGTGCGAGCGTGGTTGCAGGGGTGGCAGCACAAACAGCGAGACACTGAACCAGCTCCGGCTTGATGTTATGTGTAAAAGTGGGCCAGCGTTTGCCGAAAGGAAAGTGAAGTGGTCTTGCGAAGGTGGGTCAGTGGTTCAAGTTGCAGGACCCATGGGGAAAAACTGAACGAGTAACAGTTTCTACTCCTTTGCTAAAGTATATTCAAGGTGCCCTTGCGGCAAAAAATAAAAAGGGCCTGAGCTCTTAAAGCTGCTGGACCTTCACACTAGTTCTCAAGCGTGACTTTCGGGATACGTCACTGTGTGGGGAACGAAAAAAAACAACACACCAGCTCAGCAAATCCTTCATATAGGTTAATACAATAGTTGGTCCTCAACCTTTGCGGGACATTTCAGCCAAACAGCAAAATCCCAAGACGCATTGAGTTACTGTATCGATTGTTTGAAATGTCACACAAAGTCCTGAATGAGAACACAAGCGGGTCAGTAAGCACATTTAACTGCCGAACTTGGCTCAGATTGTATTAACTCGGAGGAAAAGGTCAAAATGTAGGGCAGAGAAATTGTATTTTCCTTGAAGTTAATGCAATTAGTTTGACGGTGACTTCAGAAAATCCTGCGTGCCTCCATCGCAGGTGGTCAACAATGAATTCTTTCATGGCATTTAGGGAACAAGTAGACACGTCACTTAAGAACAGAGCTGCGTAGTATGATATATATTTATATATATGCATATGTGTATAGTGGAAAGTAGTCTCAGAAGTGAGTCTTCAGGCGATAATTGCTCTCTATGGACATCCACATATCAAGAAATGAGACAATTTATGCTTGGCAGCCTACTTTAAAAAAAGAAGCACAAGCAGGCCACTGGTGATTTTATACATTTAATGTGCAGTGAGTCTAAAATGGTTGTGATGACATATTCTGCTAATTATAGTTCACCAGTAACCCATGCATGTTGTGCTTAATGTTTGACAATTCAAGGAGACTTTTTCTGAAGGGAAGTTGTTAATAAGCATATATAGGAAATGCATGTTATGTATCTTGTCCAGCAGCAGTTGTAGAAAATAGTACAAGTGACTGGTATCAGTGCTTTCAGCAACAACAGAGAGAAGTCTAACCATGCCATCTTCAACATATCCTCTGTATTACAGGTTGAATTACAGACAAACAAGCGCACGCCTCCACTATTTGTGGATGGCGACCTGTAAATTGCCTTTGTGTCCTTTCATTGTTTGCTCAGCGGAGCGCTGGGTAAACTCATTTTGCCCACTCACGCCGCTGAACCGTGTGAACAACACGCTCAAAGCTTCGGCTTAATGCTGCCCTTTTCGGCGACAAAACCCCACCGAAGCCCGGCGTCCTGGAACAATTGCCCCCGGAAAATCTTGGGAGAGATGTCCGCAGGAAGTTGAGGCGATACACTCAACAACTTCCTCCTCCACAGGAAATTCATAAAGTCGAGGGAACTCAGCAACTCAGAGTTTGACACCAGCATCTGTCTGGATGATTCATCATGTGGAAGAAAAAGAACAGCATCTGTTCACATAGAAGCCGAAGGATAATGACATTACATTACACTGTGTAGTCAAGATGATTAGACGCCACTCTCCCTGCTCGCTCTACATACATCTAGCCGCTGCAAATTCAGTGTTAAACACATGGGGGGAGTGGTTTTGTGACCGAGCTGACAGGAGAGGGATAAAAACACATTTGTGCAAAACAAAATAACGCTGATTTTCAATTCAAACAGTCATACTGTTCTAGCACCATCCACAATCAAAATTTCCAGATGTTCTCGAATAAACATTTATTGTCTGACCTGGATTTGTTTTTTCGATGTTTTGTCTGACCTGGATTTGTTTTTTTCACATCCATGCTTAAAGCAACGACCGCAGCGCCGTCCTGAAGGGCACGAGTAACTTTACACAGACCGAAAATGCCACAGTCTGCCATAACTTATTGAATTTAGGAGTGCTTGAAGTTCCCCCAAAATGTGATCTCAGTTTCTACATCTCCCAGAAAGAAAGACAGAAACTGCCTCCGGCGTTTCACCCCATCTCGCTTTATGAGGTCAGCTCTTGATATTCTGCGCTGCTTCACTGGATTTAAAAAAAAAAAAAAAAGAGAAGCAGACTTTAATGTGAAAAGGAACACCGTTTATTTTTTGACCTTCTCATAGACACATCTCAGACGACAGTGATGCAAGCACTCGTATCCTGTTTTCCATAAAAATGTCCACAGATAGAGACAGAACATGTAACACCATGGTCATAAAGTTCATATGGAAACATTAAATTAAGCTACTACGTGTTCTTATCGGATACAATGAAAACATACAGTTCAATTAATTGCCAAGGAAACACAGGATTAAAGAATAGGTTATTTGTCTTTTATGTGTACCAGATATTGAAACAAAGCAAAATTGAGAAATGCAACCAAATCTTTGTATTTACACTGAGGAGCGCCGTTGTCGTTTAACATTATCACAGTACATATAGAACAATTATGAATTTATTTTAACTGAAATATCTTGACCTCTGAATCAAATGTCTCAATCTCATTCAGGCGGTTTTGTCCCTTTTTAAACTGCAAAGAATTTCAAATTAAGATTCAGCCATTGAGTGAAGTGAATCATCAATGTGCAACAAGTCTGAGGACAGCTCCCTGTGCATGGCTGTGTTGTCTCATTGAAATGAATGTGTTTTTTTATAGAGCAACTCAACCTTTTCAAACATTTACTGGAAAAAGACCTCAGTGTGAAAATGACGTGAAATTTTGAAAGGATAAAATGGGACGACACTGTTTATTAAAAGTATAGTTCTGGAGTATTGGCACACCAGCGCAGATCAGTCTCACTTGTTTTATAGAAATGTGAAGGGGAAAAAAAATTACACCCACATCAGTATCTTACCCCTTAGCTCCAATATTAACCTGGGGCTACAACTGTAACACAACACATATTATGTATCACATAAAATCATAATGGCAGGACTTTGTGGCTGCCAAAAAAAAAAAAAAAAAAAGGAAATTAACACAATAACTCAAACAGAAACGACAACATTTTCCCAATATGAATGTTAATTGCACCGAAATCAATTAGATTTTTTTAGGCTACAAAACTATGAATAAAGTATGAACAATGTGCAAAAACAAGGTCTATCTTTAAGGGAATCCTGCATTTAATATTCACATAATTTCCTCTCTGTCGCTTTTTAAAAATAATTCAGCATTTATTAACTTATGTAAAACTTCTGTAAAGACATCTGAACAGACAGCGATGGCTACTTTGGTTCCTTTTTAATGAACGAGGGAAAGATGAGGGGGAGGTGTGAATTTACAAAATATACATCTATTATTCTGCTCTTCCCAGCAAGCGTGATTGATTAAAGTTGGGCTGGTGTGTGTGTGTGTGTGTGTGTGTGTGTGTTGTTTTTGTGTGTGTGTGTATGCAGTGTGTGTGTGTGTGTGTGTGGACTGTGGGTTTTTCAAAGTGCTATATCTGATAAGGTGAAAATTAGAAATTGATTTGTGGCTTGTTTCCTGGATGCGATGGTACAAATACACCCATCGTGGCTCCAAAGTGCCTCAGAGTAGGAATTTCTTTTCTCAACTCCGTCCATTTGTCCCGGTCTCTTCTGAATCGACTCCAACTCGCCGTCGTTCATCTGGAATAGGTTGTCGAGAAGCTTTTAAGAGTCATGAACCAGCTTTATATTTGCTTTTAGGAATCGTAGTAAACAACTGAAAATCGCTTTTGAGAAGCTTGATAAAATAACACCCCAGGCATCTCTTCTTTTTTTCTTTGCATTTTAAAGCTGCAATAGGTGATTTTTGCGCAAATGGTAGCAATCACACACTGGTGAGTCCATGTTTTTTAGGACAGGGTGTTCGCTAGGAGCATTATATTTGACTCGTTTTGCCTCAGGGTGCAAAAGTGCACGTGATCAGAATTTGATTTCGGTAAACAGAGCAGGAATTAAAAAGGATGGGACACACTTCTGTTCTCAAAGATGAAAATCTCGCCCAGTGCAGCTTCAAGATAATTAAGACCAGTTTATGCTGATTTATTCTTGTCTGTGTGTAGTTTTTTCAGTCCTGGGGTTCCAGTCCCTCTAGATGGTCGGGGATGGGCAGACCAGTGAGGATCGTCAGACACTTATTCCACACGTTGAACACGGGACACACGGGCTGGACGAAGGAGACGTGGAATGTGTGCAGGTGCTGGGATCCCACCGCGTCATAGAAGGTCAGGTAGCCGGCGTCGTAGTCCAGCAGGACGCCGACGCGCCGCAGGTGGGGAGAGGGCTCGATGGCCAGCTCTTTGCTGTTGTGGCGGACCACCCAGGAGTTGTTGCAGCGGCAGAGCACCCAGGAGGCCGAGTTCTTGCCGATCCACTCGTGCTTGGGGGCCGATTTGTAGGCTATGCCCACGGCGTACCTGAGGAGGAGATTCTGTCAGCACGTGTGCGCGAACGACGAATCAAAAATCGCAACTAGAAGTATGTGAGAGCTCACCATGTGCTCCCTCCGATCAAAGCCTCCCAGTAGTGACGGCCGCTGTCGATGTAGACGTTTCCCACCACGCCGTAGCTGCTCTGGCTGGTGAAACGCTCCTGGCTGTGGCCTTTCTTAGACGTGGTCTCGTCCCGCTCCACCGTCAGGTTATCGTGAGACACCTTCAGCTTCTTGTGGGCCGATTTGGGATCCAGCTTGAACGGCTGGCCTGGTGGAGGAGGAGAATGAAATTCTGAAATGAATCAAGATCTATAGCAGGCAGGATTGTTTAAAGAGCAGCTAATTTATTTTCAGTTAATTGAATTTCATATTTGCTGACGGAGAAAAATACAATCCAATAAGCTACTTCTGTGTGGGTGTTTACATATGAATTTTCAGTAAAGGTTAGTTTGAGTCGCCTGGTGCTTACTGTTGGTCTTCAGAGTCCCCGGTTCACTGCTCCTGCTCCCTGCTTGGTTAATGGCCTTCACAACAAAGATATACTTGGTGCCGCTCTGCAGACCGTGCACTGTGTAGTGGTTCTGCTTGATGTTGGGAACAATCATCCAGCTCTCCAATGAGTTACACAGACCTGGGAAAGAAGGGAAAAATGAGGAGAGGGGGGATACAGTGTGCAATCTGTTCATTAAATGAGGAATGATCTTTTTGATGATTTTCCTAAAAATGCATTTTCGTAGTTAGAGCAAATATGCTTTATTTAAGGAGAAGAGTAGGAAATCTGTTGAAAACATTCAATTATAACTGCAGGCACTTTAAGTAACACTCAAAGGAGAAAAACTATTGACTTAGAAGTTTCCTGGAGGGGGAGCAATGCTCAGCTGTGTGCAAGAAAAGTGTATTAAATGGCTGTTTGTGTGTCGTGGCAGAGGGGAACAGGTGAGAGGGCGCGAAAAGGCGCAAGAGGAAACCATTCACACCTCGTTGGCTTCATAGCTGCACTGTGCTCTCTCTGCCTGGTGTGTGTGTGTTTTATTCAATGGCACTTCAGCACTGCCTCCTGAGGCGACAGTGTGTGTGTTTTCCTTCCATGTCATGGCATTGTTCGCCCGAGGAATTTTTGTGCAGGAAGTTACCGATATGCTGCTGCTCTGTGTTGGCCACCCAGGGGGGGAAGCAATTTTCCGTAATGAGCAGCCTCAGTTCTTCTTTTAATGTTACAGTGTCACATAAAGATATGTTCACCACCTTCTTCTAAGAAACTTTAAAACAAGTTAAAATTATAATCTTATGAATTCAGAAGCATCAGGAGGGATTTGCCATAGAATGGTATCATCAAGAGTGAAAGGGAAGGTTTACATGATGGTCGTGAGACCAGCTGTGTTGTATGGTTTGGAGGCGGGGCCACTGATGAAAAGACAGGAAGTGGAGCTGGAGGTGGCAGAACTGGAGGTGTTACGATGGACTGGATTAGGAATGAGTAAATTAAAGGACAGAGAGACTGAGATGGTTTGGACATGTGAGGATGAGACGTGTCAGAAACGGTATATCAGAAGAAGGATGCTGAAGGTGGAGACTGATTTGGCAACACCTGTGGTTGATGGTGGTAACAGGAAGGGTTTATTGACAACTGCGGGCAGGAATATGAATGTTTACAGTGCAGCCGAACAAAGTATGGCCTGAGAGGATTCATTGCATTTTTTCTTTTTCAATAACTCAATAACTCAAGAAAGACAGTCAATGGTGTCGCCCTGTGTCATGAACATGATCTAATATTATATTTGATCCTGCTGAAGGTAAACAACTTAGCATGAACTGAGCTTCACTAAGGAAATTATGATTAGAGAATCACTGCATAGCTGACGTCAATTCATAGACTATTAAAGTACTATTAATACTTCTAGTACGACTATTACTCAACTACTGTTCATATTAGTATACACTTCAAATCAATTGCACATATATTTGATGAAGCTTGTAGTTTCATGCATGTCAACACAAACACAAATTTCCCACAGGAAATCCAATCCAGAAACCTGTACTGAACAATTATGCACCAGATTGAGGATGTTGTTTTGTGCTTTTATTACACTAACATTCAAAGACTTCCACTTCCTGAACAGCGATTCATCTGAATTACTCCTGAGGGAATTTTCTGGCACGTGACTTAGATGCCGTCAGCGACACCTCTGACATTATTGAATGTGAAAACAGGAGGTGAGAAAACTCGCAGCGTCTTGGTTGAACAGAAGGAGACAGGGATGCGAAGGCAAGAGGGGAAAGAAGGAGGAAAATAAACAGTTTATTTAAGGGGTGTGCATGAGACTGACACGACACTGTCATAAACACGCTTGTCATGAACATGAAGGAATCTTTGTGAATGTTTAATTCGGCCATCAGGAAGTGTCACTTAGATAATTAACCCGAACAACATTACAAATGACATATTGACAAATGACACTAAATGACAACAATCATAAACATTCATAACGACTCCTTCATGTTCGTGACAGGTGTTATGTCATGATTATGATGGTGTCATGTCAGTCTTGCACACCCCTTCAAATAAAATGTGGCTGATGAATCTCACATTAGTTTAAGGGCTTTTGCTTCTAAACATGCTTTCAACTGTAAAGTGATAAAAAAAAAAGGGCAGTGACAAGGTGCAACCTCAGCAAGATGGGAAGGAAAGGAGGCTGGAAATCCTCAACACGCAGAGTTGAGGCAAAGGAAAGAAAGGGAGGCGGAGGATTTTTTGCTGTGAGGTAAATCTATTTGAATCTAAAGGAGAAAAAAAGACTTGAAAAAAAGAACAAATGAAAGACGGAGGAGAGGCAGTTTGATTGAAAGGGAGCAGGGGAGCTCGTCTTCAGATGCCCTGACCCCATTTTCTTCCTTGTAACTCCTGCTCGCTCGAGTGTGCTCGCGATTTTCTGGGTCTTGTGCACACGGCGATATGCGTGTGTGTGTGTGTGTGTGTCGGCGTGTACTGTACGCCTGTTGTTGTTTTACAAGACGCCGTGTCGCTGCTTGTGCGCGTCTGCTGATGCTGATTCATTTTACCAGCTGTCGTCTCTCCTCATACAATAAACCTAAAGGCCTTGCATGCACAGACAGGCTGTATGAACTCCAAAAGACGAAACTTCAGTGGATATGCCGAGTTCTCTGCGCCCGGTGTGAATCCTCCGCTGCGCTATCGTCAAATCTTATTCTCCTTCCATCCATCACAAGCTGCAGTCATTTTGATGTGAGGGTGATAGCAGCATAAATGCTAGAGGCTTCACTTCAGGAGGTTCCGCCGCTATCTTAGCCTTTAGAAAGGCACTTCAACTTCCAGCTGCCTTGAGGGAGCCGGTGGCCACAGCGGATGTGATTGTGCCGAGCAGATCTCAGGTCTGTAAATAGTATGTAAATGCCGACATACAGGATGTTGGACAATGACCAGGGCCGGAGCTAAGATTCTATATGATCAGATTTTGCTTTAATTGTTAGTTTTATACTTTATTTATAGTGTCAGCTGTTCGGTTATGATAAGTTCATTTTTTTATCCACTGTCTAAATTGTGATTGAAAGCTCCCAGTGGCTTGAATTGCCATTTCATTTTCATTTCATCATTTAGTTAGATGCCATGTTCATGTTTGCCACTTTGCATCTTGAAGGGTTTTATATTCTGTCAGTAGTATCAGACATATCCATCCAGTGTCCAATGTCATTATCAGTCTGATGGAAATGTGCAGTCGTGCTTTCTAGATGCAGTTAACAATTGACTTGTTCATACTAGAAGCTATTTTCATGTCAATTTTTCTGCCACTATGTTTCTGGCTGTTGTCTAGGACATTTTGCGACTACAAAAATCGAATTGGTTGGTTGTTTTCCAGCTAAGAAAACAGCTGTAAAGGAGCAACACAGATCTAATTGAAACACCTGTAATGTGAGATGTCTAATGTGATGACTAATCTGAGATGTGAACTGGATTCCCAGGTTACAACCCTGGTAATGACTAGAAATGATTTCGAGCAGATTGCATTTGTGTTGCAAGATGCACGATACCGATCTGAGTCGAGCGTTCCATTTTCAGCCACACATACTTACTGGCAATGTTCGACTGTCCGGTGAAGATGGCGTACTGGAGCTCGTAGGACACCACCGTGAATTCATCATCAGACGTCCAATGCACGGCGATGGTGTCGTAAGAAGCTGTGCACAACTCTTCCCTTATGCACGGAGCGTTTGGAGCTGCAGGGGGTGAAAGGAGGAATGTCATCCGACAAGATCTGGAGCTATATTCTAATTAAACACAGTTGCAAGTTGCATTAGTAATGTCCCAAAATGTAAACGCGCTCAAAGGCTGTCAGTTGTTCTAACAAACAGTCGCCCCAATTAACCTCGCGCATGTTCATTTGGTTCAATTTGTGAGCGCAGAGGCTTCATTACGCACAGGATTGAAGATGTTCTTTCCAGTAGAGCGGTAGGTTGAGCATTAAAAGCAATGGCAGAAGAGAAATAATGAAATATTTAGATAAACACATTAACACAGCAGGAAGAGTAAATATCCAAATCCTTTTAGCAGTGACAAATGTGGGCGCTTACATAAGCAGAGATGCTAAATTGGCTTTCTTCCGCTCGTGTTTTGATTCACACGCACTTTATTATGTTATAGTTGTTTTCGCTCTATAGGGAAATAAAGAAGACAAACCATGAAGCCTTTAGTAGAAGGAGAATGGACTGAGCAAAGAAACAAAGATACAAAGGCACAGCTTAAATTGATTGTAAAGCCACTTCCTATCTCTTTCTGTGTCTGTCACTCTCTCCCTCTCCCGAGCCTTCTGTCATGAGTGGCTGCACATAGTGGAGTGATTCAGACTGATTCACTTAGTGAAAAGGCCCTCCAGTGAAGCCCTCATGCTTTGCGGAGAATAAATACGAGCCAGCCATTTTCACAGACCTTCAAATCCTCCACGCACGACGCCTTGTTTTTCGTCCCCCAGCGTGCTCATAATTCATGCGGTGACATTTTGATGGGTCCCTGCAAATGGGACATCAGAAATTAATCTCGAAAAATTAATTTTGGAGTTAATAGGCTGGGGCCTGTTCTTTCAAACGCGGCGCTCGAAGACAGCACAGACTTCAAAAGAATAAAAAAAATAAATAACAAAATCAGAATTTAAAGGCGGAAGAGAATCGTAATTAGAGGCAGTGTTTGGTTTTCGTGGTCAGAGAGGAGCTGGATGACAGGGCTCGACTGTAGATCCAACAAAAGGAGACATTTGGTTTGTGATTTGAACCTCAGAGAGAGCAAACATGAAGCGATTATGCTGCACACAATGCTGTAATGCCCACTGATTGTGACTAGAAATTAGTCCTCTGAATTTAAAACAGTCCAACAAATGAACTGTTTTTAGTTGAATCAAGTAATGATAATTAAAACGTTAAAGTTTACCAGTGAGATAATCCAGACTCTCCAGCAGCTTCTTCTCTCGGCCGAAGTCCAGGGCGAAAGTGTCGAAGGTGTCAGTCAGGTGTATCTCGGGGATCAGCACTTGGGTTGATGCAGTTGCCATGGAAACCCTAGATCAATGCCAATACCAGTACAATCATTGATATTTATGCATCTATTATCTTTAAAATAAAAGAAGAACTACTACTAAGCTACTCAAAAAGAAATAAGGAATTTTAGCAACATTTTAGCTGATGGACTCACACAGACGTGCAGAATTAACAAACTGCTCAACAGTTGCTAAATTAAAAATACTGAATCTGAATAAAATCAGCCCCCTAATTAGCGAGGCTTGCGCGGATTAGATTCTGATTGAAAGACTATTTTGTTTGAAGGACTAAAGGATAATGATTTCTTTTTATATCAATCAGCTTTGTTTCTCCTGAGGATGCCCGTATTGGACACCAGCTTTTGTTCTCAATTGCCAAATCAATTAGTCAGAAAGCTTAAGCAGGGAGTGGAATAAGATTAGGCGAAATAAAAGATTAATTCCCTCTCTGCTTGCCTTTGCTGTTGGGGAAGTCAAGTACACAAAGTTTTCAAATTGTTCCTCCACATCTATGCGTGCACTCTTTGCCCTTTTCCTAAAGCTAGACCTCCATTTGCTAAGGTGAATAATTCTAACATGCGTGGCCAGTGCGTGGGCCGCCTGACCTCTCGTTGATGCTCTTGGCGGTCTGCAGGAAGCGAGCGTGATCGGTCTCTTTCAGCGTCTGGTCGGCCTGTGCGATGAGGGCCGAGGACCTCTCGATGCACTGCTTGCAGTTGGAGATCTGCTGGGCGAGCTTGCGAAGCCTTTGCGCCTGGAAAGAAAGGCAAAGAGAAGTCTGAGACTGGTGCTAGGCCGGATCGGATAATCAAACCAAGGATGCGTGAAAATGTCCCCATCCAGGTTAAGATGTTTCAAAGATAATCAAAGCTGACGACAGGAAATTATCCCAAAATGAAGTGTTTTATTGGAGAAAGGAGATGGATGTCACTCATACACGGAAAGGTCAAATCCAAAGTTGACTGATGCACACTGTCATCTATTTCTTCTTTATGTCTTCTTAATTGATATGAACATCAAAGACAGTAAAAGGGCATGAATGCGTCCACCCTGCTGAGTTTAACTTACAGGAACTGGAAGCTGATTTGTTTTGACCTCCACACTTGTTTGCTGCTCTATAAGGTTTTGCTTCTAGAAGATAAATGAACCAGACACTTCAAGGTTAACCTTTTCTTTTGTTGTAGAGCAAATAAAATAAACCATGGGCGTGATACTGAGCTTCGTATGAAAGATTTCTCTTGAAAGAAGATGAACCAAGAAACAGACAAACTGCTCGATGAAAAATGTTTGAGCACCAGTTAAGCTTGTGTACTGAATTTTCCAGGCGTGTCGATGATTCCGTGGCACGCAAATCTGGGATTTCATTCCCCTCCGTTCGCCCCCCAGTTCCACTCCCTCTCCCTCCAGGACGAGTCGAGATTTTAAGAGACAGATTGAGGTCACTCGCTGAATTGAGGTCAATGGACATCTCATCAGCAGTTTGGCTTGTAAAGGCCCCAAAACGCTGTAATCTCAGTCCAAAGCCATTGAAATTTGCAAAGTCATTATCATATTGAAAAAAAAAAATCGAACATAAGAAAAGAGTATTTTGAGTTGTTATTGATCATGATCTAGCACTCCACCAAAAAGCAATTTGTAGAAATCTGTCGGCCTAAAAATAAATACTTCTTTATCCATCTCTGTATCTTCTCTGATGTGATCCTCAAAGCCTGCCCCACGTGGTGAACAAAATCACTCGTGGCTTCCAAGTCCCATTAGATACAGCTGGGGAAAAAAAAAAGAAATCATCCATGTTGAAAGTACAAGCGAACGCAACCTCCCATATGCTCTGGGATCTACTCTTGGCCGGTTGGGCCGCTTCCCCCGTCTGTTCAAAATGTGTTGAAGGGTTTGAATTTTCAGCGTCTGAACGGTTTGCCGTCTGTTCGCCGTGTAAGGATCAGGTCAAGTGGCTGTAACGGAGTACTGCATTTGACACAAAATGGGGTCCGATGGTAGCTTGGAGTGTTTTCAGTGCATGGGTGTGTTTAAATGGTGATGAATAAAGCTGGTGGCACTAGGAGTCAATCCAAACCTTTGGATTGTGAACGCTTGTTATCCAGATACTGATTTGTCTCACATTTGCACATTACGTTTCATAAACTGCGGAATAAAGGAGTAAATTTGGTTTTATTTTTATGCACATGACTGTGGAATATTACATTTGCAGCAGTATACGTCCCTCGATGATCATTATATTTGCTGGAATGGTTCGCTGATGGGGGAAAATATCATTTTTAATGATTAAGGAATGATGTAAATTAGTCGCAACAAAAACATGGTTCAGCTAATATTAAGCATTAGCAAAGCAGGTACATTAAGCTGTTTGTGGTGGAAGAATAAAATGACAAGTGGGTCCATGGGTGGCTTTAAAATGGGCTGCAAATTTTAGTTTATTCGCAGCTGGAAGATTCTGATTCATGCATTTTAGTGAGAGGATATGAAGTGAAAGGAAAGGAAAATAAATGGTATCAGCCATCAAACTCCTCACCCCTCTGAGCGTTCACCTCACCTTCCCCTCCTTGATCTTGTTGCCAATGATCTGCCTCCTCTGCTGAATAATGTCGATCAGGACGTCACACTCCTCCAGGAGCTTGCCCTCCTGACGGGACGCGTTCACCTGAGAACCAATTCACAGAGAATATTAGATAAACAAAGAGATTGATGGATGGATGGATGGGAGGTGTGGGGGCGGGGTATGCATTGAGGGACAGGATGTTATTTTCATCCGTCAGCCGGCCATCCCGCCTGGAGGCTCGAGGAAGATGAGGCATATTCAGTCATTTTGCCTCCTGCTGGTTTGATTGCAGCTGACAGGTAAAATAAGCAGGAAGTCCTCCGGCTGTTAGAGAGCAGACATGACACTGCTGGAATATGCTGAAAAAGCAGACACAAGGACTGTGTCCAAAATAACCCCCATTTACTATATAATGCACTATATTTACCCTCCACCATTTATATCTGACTTCTCAGTGTGAGATTTATTCACTATATTGTGCCCTCACATATTCCCACAACAGAATTCAATGTTGCATTTTACGAATGATTTGATAGGTTGTGCTGTGATCAGACCAAATAACATTTATGTCTTTCGATTTTGGCACTTGGGCAGATCAGGTTATCAAGTGTAAAAGTGATCGGAGTCAGACTTCTGTGATTCATCATGTTGTCAAACGAGCCACTTTTTGTGTTGCTTTCCAGGCATCAGACTGCATTAAGCCATCGGTATGGATGTCATCTTTAGACATCACTTTTTTTCATCAGTGCTTTAATGACTATATAGCAATATGGGAGTACTGGCGATGATGAAACAGACACTGACATTTGTTTTACTGTTACATGTAGCAATGAATATATGTAAGCTTGTCATTTAAAAACTTAGATGCATTCCAGTTTTAATACAAAAACTCTCCAGATCCCAGTTTGTCTTTTAGGATTTACATTATCAGACTTTTTGATCTTACTTATATTTGACTCCAAATATAAGTAAGATCACTATGCAGTATAACATACATTACTTTTTGCAAACAAAATTAATATATGTTTGTTTGTGCATAACTTAGAACATGAATTTGAAAAAAAAAAGAGTGTGTAATGTAAGTAGTGAATAAGAATACTTTCAGGCCATTTCTGTATTTCTCAAAGGAAGGGTCAGCACTTTAACACTGTTCTACATGTTGGGCTTGGTCAGAGGTTAAAAAAAACTTAAGCAACTTTGCATCTATAATACTGTGCATCAGTGGGGAAGTAAAGCCAATGTCAGTTAAACACAAGTTAAGATGAACTGTGGAAAGTAAGTCATAAATTCTTTGCGTGTGAGCCCAATGACTGCACACAACTGAAAACATAAAGGCATGTGCTGTAACTTTATATAAAGAACATTTAGTTTTGTGGCTGTGAGTTCAAACATCTGCTTGGCTCAGAACACACTGATGGCAATTAAACTTAAGAAAAATGTTTTAATTTAGTGGAAAGGTGTTTGGAAAGTGCAGTTGATGCTGTTGATTACACTCGGGGTCGCTCTGCCATGAAGGTCTTTAGATGAAAAACAGCATCCAGCTCCGTCCTCTGAGGTACTTGATTCACTTTGCAGTTGGAAACCTTTACAGTCGGAGCAGGCTATAAAAGTTGTTCAAGTCCAATTATACGACTGCGGGTCTGAACATAATGTGTAATTTCTCATTGTGGTCATTTCCTCCCGGCGCCTTTCAGCACCTTTTTAAAGTGTTTTCTTGCGATAGCACGGGGAGCAATGAAAGGGAAGTCTGCTGCGAGTTTTGCCAAGTCGACGAGAGATTGCACAGTCCGTCACACACACACACACACATGCTGACAGGTGTTTTAATAATGACATCACGGGGAGTCATTTGCCTTTCAAGCCAAACAAGGCTGGAAAGGACTTTCTCAATATCCTCCAAAACAGCATTTATGTGATTTCCTGGCATCGTGCTGCCAACAGAAACATCTTGCTCGGTGCTTACAGGATGTGAGACATGCTAAGCTCTACTGTACAGAGGAGCTGTGGCAGTATGCATCTGTCTTTTCAACACTAATTGGTTTCTTTGACATCATTGTGACAGCTGTGGGGGAGCTTGAGATTTGAAAGTGCTGACTTTGCGGAAAGCTTGCATATAAGTTATCTCTTGGAATTTTGTCCACCAATTAGTACACTTATACAGATCTGAAGCAAAGGGCCTCGGGTGGAGAAGTTTCTTTGACTACAGACCACAAACACACACATTGAAGTTCATCAGTTTTTTTGGTCTCGAGCAGATTGTGTTTCTTATGTGCCGCTGGGTCAGGAATAGTTTCCAACAACTTACACTTAACAAGTAACTCAAATAGAGCTGTAATGAAACTGTTTTTTCTTGGCTGAGATTGTTGTCTAGTTTCCACTGAAGCTCTGATTCGCTCTCCCTGACATTTCACGACATGTCTCGAGAACTCAATGCGAATCAAGGCGACGTTCTCCGATGTTGCTCGTCTCACCGGATCACCCACCCACAAGGCTGCACGGACACACAGTGTGGCTTCAAATCAAACCATTCAGCGAAGAAAAGGCATTTTGACATTCAAAGGGAGACATTTTGCAGCCAAAATCATTGTCTGTGTGACTGTATGGTTGAATTGTGACGACACAATGCGCACGCAAACACAGACAGCTTGTGACCTGAGTACATCATGTGCCGTGTAAAGATGTGGAGCGTCTAATGACTGTGGGCAGAGGCCTCTGGAGTATATGATCAGTATGACAGATTGTAGCCTGGCAGCAACATTAAGTGATTCATTTAACATCAGAAATGCAAACAAAAGTGACTCAATCCTCAAGGGGAGCCAAACTTTTAGAAAGGCACATGAGCCGAACTTTGTGCAACGACATTAAACGTTACATGCCTGACATGACAGTGACACTATGACGAAAGACATCAGACGTATTTCTTCTTCTTCCTCTGTGGCTTTTTATAAGTATTAATTTCCCTCGCAAAAGCACTAACCCTACTATTATCTACATCAAGTGGCTTAGAGTCATTTTCTTTGATGCATCTTACAAACAAACCAATTAACTGCCATAAATTACTATTTGCGATTATCAAATTATAGTTGGATTTAAGCACGACAACATGCGAAAGGCAGCAGAGGACGGTGCGAATGCTGTGTGGCATCAGATTCCAACAATTACGGCATCTTGATTACATGATGCCAGCTGAAAAAAAGAAAGCTGAGATTTGATATAATGCAGAGAAGGACTGAACCACAGTGACTCAGAGAAACTGAATGTGAGGCAGCAATCTTTTTTAGAAGAACACTTTCCCACCTCTATTAACCTCGGTACTGGAGGAAGCAGCGGGCAGAATTCATAGACAGGATGTTAAGGGAGGTTGCCACCCATGCCATTTTGACTTCTCTCCTAAGTATGCATGAACGTTTTTATGCAACCTCAAAGATCTCTCCTGATGTGAAATATTCAGAAAGCTGTCCATGCAGCGCTTTTCCTGTGTGACCCTCTTTTTTAAATTTTTTTTTTTAGCGCTGTCACATTGGCCCCTCTCGTGGGCAGCTGCACGTGTCAAACAGCTTCATTTACTGAGCTTGTGTGACTTCGTGCTTTTATTTTTGGCTCGCGATCGCCTGTTCGACGTTTTTTTTTCTTCCCATTTTCCGCTTGTGCAATCTGACTTTTCTCACCTAAAGACAACGTGTGATCACTGTAAACTCCTCAAGCTATTTTAGGGCTTTAGAGTGTGTTGTGAAACCCTACTGTACGTGTAGCTGTGACCATAATGCACTGAGGGGGAAAAAAAACAGGTCAAGCATTTTTTGCCCTTTTGTATGTGCATCATTTATTCATAACTGATTTTTACAGGAGTGTTTCTTTTTTTTTGGTCCTTTTGTGGATCAAAGAGGGTGTTTTTTTCTCCATTTAAAATTCCTGCATCATCAAAACCTCTCCTCAAGCTCAGCTCAGAGAAAACATCTTTGCGTGATGGTGGCGCAAAAACACACTCGCAAAATATGCACACTTGAGCAAAAAAAAAAAAAAAATTAAATCTCCTTTATAAATCACAATCCTCTTTCCTTGCAGTTTTTTAAAGGCCTCGCCAGGCAGAGCGGCTGCCCTCCATTCTTTCTAAACTAAGATGTCACTGCCTTTTAACCCTGTGGCATTGCTTTATTTAAAGCCTCTTAGTGGGCCAGCGTAACGTGAACAGACAGGCTTAGCGCCGAGTTGCCTTCAGTGGAGGCAGAGACACACAGGCATTCACACAAATCGCTACTATCCTAAGAATAAACATATTAGACTAAACCAGATGTAGAGTAATTGCAATAACAAAGCAATGCCAATGTTCCTGCACAAATAAAGCTGCTTGTGCCTAAAAGAGTTAAGAACATTGTTTCAAAGATGGAATATATGATGCTCAAGCAGCTCATATTTTCAAACCTCATGAGTGGAAGCACAGACTGCAGATATAATTATAACCTAGCATTATTATTGCATGTGGAATTCATTACAACTCTGCAGCAACTAACGATTACTTTCTTTTGCCATTAATCATTTAAGCCTATAAAATGTCAGAAAGTGCAAGCGTGAGTTCCCAGAGCCCATGATGACGTCTTAAAATGAAGAAAACACTTGGGGGGGGTCTGACCAAATCTCCAGAACCCAAAGATATTCCAATTTTCCAGTTTTCAATTGAAAACAGAGAAACAAACAAAAATGCAACAGATCATCACATTTCTGGTACCAGAGAATTTTTGGCTTCTTGAAAAATTAAATTCTATCCACATCATAAATCATTACATCATATCATATCATATGCAATAATTAAAACCACTAAAAACAGTTGACAGTCATTTTTCTGCCTATCAACTAATTGATTAATTGACATATTTCATACAGCCTCTATTGGGTTAGTTTAACTGCTAACCTTTGCTACATGCTAAGCTAAAGGAGAGTCATACAAGAAATGGGAATGAAAAAAATAGCAAAATAACCATCTATTTTTAAAAAAAATGAAACTATAAAATGAGATGCACAATTGCTGCAATAATAAAAGGCAAATTATAAGACATTAAACATATGAAAACTTTGCATGCAAATCTAGTGCCATTATGCATTTCAACAGATCAACAGTGTAAATTCTAAACAAAACCGGCATATTGACTAGTCACAGACATTATACAGGTCAGTGGTGACCTAGAAACACTGGGACTGACCTCTACATGTTGACAAGTCTGGATCAGTTTCCCCATAAGCGACTCCAGCTCGTTGTTCCTCTTGATCAGATTGCTCAGGTTGGAGTCCAGGGCTTGCTGCAGCAAACACAGATAAAAGACAACAGAGGAGGTGAGAAATAAATAAGAAAACAAAAAAAAAAAGAAATGGCTCAGGCATCAATGCAAAGAACCAGATGTGAAGGGCAGAGTCGTGAAGCAAAGGAGGATAAAAATGCAACAGATTTTCCCCCTAAGGTTCGCTTGCTCGACGAGGCGAGGAAGTTGCGAGACGACCTCAGGCGCTACATGGCAAAACAAAATAAAGTTGTAAAGCAAGTTGAGAACAACTACTTTCTAGTAAGCATGAGATAAAATGAGCAAAAATATTCCTCAGCACCAAGATGAACCAACAAAGATTTCCCTCAACTCTTCTTCAAGCGTCCCCAAGAGTTCTTCTAGTATCCACATACCTCCGAGCGCGGGTGATACCCCTCGTCCCTGTACTGCCTCCTCATCCTGCCCCGTCCGAGCCTCCGACAGAGAATCCTACTCTAGGAGAGGATGTGACTGGGACAGCCACTCCACTGAGCACCAAGCCATGCGCAAACGCGGCCAAGCGGCAAATTAGGCATCAAAAGCTTTCCCTATGAGAGCACGCCGCGGCGCTCTGGGCTAACGAACCGGCAAACAGGTGACAGCACGTCAGCTCTGTCCCTTAACGCTCCTCCCTGCTTTTTTTCCCCACTTCCCTCCCTCTTTTTTTTCCTTCCTTTTTCCTGCTTTTCATCCACCCGGGCACAAGCTGTCTCCTTTACTTCCAAGACTGTCATATTATTGCCAAACGGAGCGCGGTTAAGCCGCTGTGATGCCACGTCTCTACTGTCCCACTCAAAACGAAAAAAAAACTGTTTTCCAGATGAATTTAAACTCGGCGAGCGCTGAGGTTTCCGGCACGTCTCAAAAAGCAACACGGAGGTGCATTGGAGCGGGGGAAGGCCGGAAATGTCAAGGACAGGTTTCGCTGAAAAAGCGCAGGTCTGTTGCAAAACTTCAAACTCTGGAAGTCGCGATTCGCAGATTCCAGCAACAGTGCGAACGAAGCCAGGTGCTGATGTTATGTTGAGGATTAAAAAGGAGTTACCCCCAGATTGAATATTGAATGAACGACAGTAAACACAGACAGAGATGGTGGGATTTGTGTGTTGTTGTGTGTGCGCTCCATAGTGGCACTGGGGGCTTAATGGATGGCCTTAATACGGCGATGACACACAAAAGCAAAAGCGGCATAAAGGTCTCCTCGGAGATGAATAAGATGCTGCCGTCGCTATCATCAACCAGAGAGATAAAAATAAACTAAACCCCCTGAAGGATGAGGAGGGGGACAAGAGTCACAATAAGTCAGCAGCTGCGTCACGTGCAGGTCGGCGGATGCAGCCAAAATTCACGCATGCACACTTAAAAGCAAAGAGGAAACATAGTCGTAATTATGTCTGCATATCGCCATAATGTTCAGATGCAAACTTTACATCTGTGCATGCACAGTTTTCAGAACATGAAATACAAGGTGACATTTGCACAAGGGAACAGCATCTCAGGGATTTAAAAAGTCAGTCAGTCTCTATACATCTTTGCATGTGTGTGGTTGCATGTTTGTTTTTAATGCGCGCAAAGTAAAAGGCAAATGCGCATTTACTTTTTTCTGTGTGTGTGTTTGTGGTCAGAATTGGACAAGGCTAACCCACATCTCCAGCGTCCGTGTTGCCAACTAGTATCAATCTCTCGGAGCCGAGCTCCCCCGCCTGCCCATCAGGTTGATCACCTGTCAATCATCCTGCTTGTTTATCCCCCAGTATCTCTCTCTTTCTGTCTGCCCATCCTCCTTTTCTGCTGCCAGGCCGAGCTGGATTTTCACCCCACACACAAAAAAACAGTGTCTGTGCAAAGTTAATCTCTGCTCTGAACCGACTCGGCTAAGCCATGTTGATTTGATGAGTTTTACGATATACAGTAAGCCAATGGATTCAGATTAACTCGGTATCGAGCTGCACGGATGCAAAATTGTTTCATGAAGTAGAACCAGTGACAAAAGTAGTTAAGTATATGTACTCAAGTACTTAATTATCATTACCAAAGAAAAATCAATGTATGGAATATAAAATGCAAAAAAGAAAACAGCATTGTTTATTACAAGACAGTGCAGAGAGAGGTGAGAGTCCACAGCCAAGCTATCAGCTCTGCAATGCTCATTGTAAAGAAAGCCAACATGTTACATGAGTAAATTGGCCAGAGGATGGAGTCAGAGTTTTTCACGTTGTGTGCATGAAAGAGATAATCTATGTGTGGCAGTAATAGTTTATTGGTGTGAGGTTTGCACAAGCAGAAAGGTCAACATTTTAAGTCGCTTGTCAGATTTTATGATGTCAAAGTGTCGGCACCCCGGTAGCACAGTTTTTAGAGTTCCACAAACATGGGCTTGCGTTGAACTTGAATGCACCACAGATAAAACTGGACTCAGAGTTTTAACTTTGTGTGACGCCATATTAAAGACGCCGGCAGAATTTGCTGAAAGCTCTGACTCTCTTACAGCAAATACAAATTCATTTTTCTCCTTGCAGGATTTTCCAAGTTATGTGGCGTCAGTGATTTTGCCTCCAGTCCCCATCTGTATCAATCACTGACTGCAGTGATCTGATTGAGGGTCTAAAACAGACATTACATTTAGAGATGACTCAGATGGTGATTTTGAGAAAATTGTGGTGAGAAAGAACAGTGTTCAGAGCTGGGATATTGAAACCTGCACAGATGAGCACTTTGGTTTTCACTGTTAACCGGATCAAAACAAGCAACAACTTTACTCACAGGTCGATCATTTAATTACTCAAGCCCTGCTGTCTTGCACTGTGATGCTGTGGTCTCTAGTTTACATAGCTCCTATAATTTGCTGACACATGCAAGTCACACTGCTGTGCTTTTTGATGATGGTGCCGCCTCTTGTTTTCCCTGGCTGAGGGATTATAAATGTCATGATGGCTTATAAATGAAGCTGAACTTTGGTAACGTCACACTTTGCTCTCTTGATTTGATATATAATGCTCGTGCAAGTGGCACAGTTTCAATTTATTTCTGTTCGTGTGATAGTGTGGTATGTAGCTTACGTTACTCCTTCATAGTTTGCAGACATGGAGCAGCCTCTTGTGTCCTTAGCTGATGGATTGTGAATGTAATGAGCTTATGAATGAAGCTGAACTTTGGAAATCACATGCTTTGCTCTATTGTTGGATACTTAGTTTCTAGCAGTGCTGTGTCTGTTTGTCTGCTTTTGCAACACATGTAGCTTTAGGTTTAGATGCATGTTTGATGCTGCAGATGTTCAGTGAGTGGAGCATTGTAGTCGCCACAGCTGCAGGTTTGATATTGCTTTTATGCAACAGTTTTGCTATTACGTTATTGGGAAAATAGCTGCAGCATTAAAGAAATAATGTTACTTACTACTATACTTACTATACTTACTACTTATACTTATACACCTTAAACTTAAAGTAGGCAAATACCTCCTTCCAAATAAGTCCTTCCAATATGCAGCTGCTATATGCACTTACTTGCACTTGCATTTTCACATTGTGGTATTGCAATTTGTACTTCCAGACTAACAATAGGCTGAAGAGCAGTGCTCTGTCGTTCAAGTCAGATTTACTGACAACACTCCGTCATTGCATGTGTTTTGTTGCACCTGTAACACACACTTGTACATTACTGCAGCAGGGTGAGAAGACCACTGGAGGTCACCAAAAACAAGATGGTTTGTGCTTTTTTTTTAGTTCCTGAAGACTTATTCCACTCCAAATTATTAATGAAACATATACATATTCAAAATATATTCCTCACCTGACATGCCTTTCTTATAAAAACCGAATCCTAGTAACGACAAGGTGGTCAGTCTCTGATCTACATGATCATTCCCACATGGCAGCAGAAAGAATAATCCAGTGACCCAATTGTGGAAGACGAGACAGGCAGTTAAATTGCTTGAAATGTAAATTCACTTGTAAAAATAAGATTTATTTTGCTAACATGTGGTCAGCTGAGAACCAGCTTTGTGAGTTTTTTTGTTTTTTTTTTTGAAAGGAAAGCCGGTTCCTTCAACAGCATCTGCTCTTAATCAGTGGGAAACTGCAGCACGCTCAGATCTTCTAACAGCTTTCTTCTTGTATCACCCAAGGAGAATCCACTGTTTGACACTGAAGCAAACTTTGCACATATTTCATCACCATCCTTCTCTGCTTAGAAATAAAAGTTGCAAGGCTTTATATTCTATATTGCATTTTGCTGGTGTTTTGCATATCTATCTAAATGTCTAAACCCCATTGTCATTAGTGCATGTACTGCTACTCTGTGAGAGTAGGTGGGTGGAGGCTATGAGTGAGCTAAATCGCCCTGAAGCGGCGCTGATAAGCTAAGAATGTATGCAAGGGGATCACGCACGCACTCAAGCGTGGATGGAGACAGGTAGGCAAGTGTAACTGAAAACTTCAGAGCGGCTACGTCTTTTCAAGATTTACTGTGACACTGAGCAGGATTGTGTTCTCAGGAATCCTCACCCAGCTGCCAGAATCTGACTTCATTCTTTTCCTTGTTGCTCATCTATATGTGTGCGTGAGAGAGAGAGATCAGAGAAACCTTAGTCACACAGATGAAGACAGAAACAGCGAGACAAGTAGAGAGAGAACAAAGGTGGATGGAAGCAAAGTAAAGAGAAAGTGTGGGCAGAGGAAACAGTGATAGTGAGAGAACTCTAATCATAGGATTCATCATTTCTTTGTTTACTGCTGTGTGTTCACCCATCTTCACAGACATCTACACTGTATTTATCTCCTATTGCTAAGTCATCATTGCATTGGCTGTTCTGTGTTTGATGGAGGGCCCCGCTCGACACCCGGTTTTCTACCAGTGAGCTCCTCCGTAAATTGGAAACAATATGTTTGTGTATCAGTCGCAGACAAACAGAGATGACTCCTTGGGAAAAACAAAAAAAAGCAATGCTGACTCAAAACCCGACGGAGAAAAAAGAAAACGCAGCGAGGAAGGAATTGTAGTGGGGGAAATTGGGAAAGGATGGAGTGTGTGATTGAGTGTGTGTGTTTGATTGGGAGACAAGAAGGCCCCAAGCAAAAGGAACATTCAGTACAGGAGGAGAGAAATTAGACAGTGAGTCCTGCACAATGCACTGCAACTTCTCAAATAATTTATTTACTGCAGTTGAAGGAAGCATCGGGGCTTTCTTTGAGACAGGCTTTTATTACAGACAGAGGCGTGAAAGTGGAGGATTTCTCAGTAGGAGCAGTGATGCTTCACTTCAACGCATGATAGAGAGTTAACAGACAATGAACCAGGTTAATGGTAAATATATCTATACGACTTTTATGATGACTTGTGATTGTGAAGAGCAAATATTTGACTTTTTTACACCCACTGTTTATATCCTGCAGAGCCTTTTTTCAGTCAGTTTCTGATGTCTTTCAGCTTCCTGTTTTGGCTATCTTTCACCACTCTGTATCCAGACAGCTGTCTCAGGAGTTAGTGGAGACCAAACCAGAGCTAAAAGGAAAGTAAATATTGGACTTCCATTTGTCAGGTGACTCTAATTGAGTGCTAATGGTGGTCCATATCTGCTGAATGAGTCAATAAGCAAGTGGTCAGAAGGCCTCAGTTATAATAAGGGGGTTGTCATTAAATGAAAATATGATTAAGCTTTATTGAAAAAACCTCTGTCCACATCAGGCACTCATGTCGCAGTGTCCTGAGACACCCTGAAATGCATTTCCACTGGAGGTCAGACAAACTAGATTTTAGCTGGTGTTGCTCCGTTATGATTCACTTTAAGGGAAGTTCGTCAAAGTCAAGGTTGAAATTTAAAGGTGAAATTGTCAATGTGTATAGCGTGGACTATATTAAGGAACTAAAGGGAATAAGTGTATTCGCGATATAAAAGATGAACGAGACAGCTGGAGGACATAAAGGTAAACATTGCGCTTATCAGCAAGGCCATGAATCAAATGTTATGTTTTGTGTCTGTTCATATTTTATTGTGCATGTTGGCACTTGACAACCCAAAGTATGTTGTTTCAACGCTAAAGGGCAGCTGATTAAACCAAATGGATTTCTGCATAAACACGACAAACCTATGATTTGAAAGTGCACACACACATACACACACCAGTACCTATCTTTTATCCTCAAGGTTCTTTCTCCTCAGACCCAGAGCCAAGGACTTTAAAAGCTATTTCCAGCTGCCTTCTCAGCCAATTTCCTGTGACGGGGGTAATTTTATCTCAGAAAAAGGATGGGTGTTCCCACAATAACCTCCACGGCTCTTATCAGACACACCACCACTGCCACTGTAAAAAAAGGAAACTATTCCAATCATCTGATATTTGTTGTTTTTTTTCCTCCCCTGTGCCGAGCGGGGATATCTCCAATTCCAGCAGATCAGGGCAAAAAGTGATATGCATGAAATGGTCCGGAAAATACGACCAAAACGCTTTCAACTTGTCAGATTCCAAAATGAAAGAAAAACATCACATGTGAGTGAAAGAGGGAAACAAGGGCTGGATGGAACAACTGTTTCAACCATTGGGTTACCTGGCAAACGGAGGATTTTGTGCTTGTGTTGAGCTTCCTCTTTTAAGAAGTCCCCCCCCCAACGTCTCCATCTTCATGAATTAAAAATCAAATGTCTTGTTCAACATAAATACTGAATGGCTGTGTTTCCCGTGGTAATGAGCTCACATCCAGACCTCATTTTGTTTCCCTGTTTTTGTCATGAATTAAAACTTCAACCAACTTCAACAAAACTTTACTTCTTACAAGCTTCAACTCAATTCAGTTAGTAATTAGTAAAGTAATTAGTAGCTATTTAAAAAAAAAATGAAGTAACTTAATCTTAGATGAGGAATTATTTCAATTAGCTGCTTTTGCCTGTGTTGCATAATCATAATTGAAGATGCGATTACTGTTTCTGTCAAGATGTGTTGCACGCCATTACTGTATGTGCGCCGCAACAGATTAAGAACGAGAAGAAGAAAAAAAGCTGTTTACTGGAACGAATAAAGGTTAAGTGAAGTGACATGTACAGAACTCGCCTCTCCGCTTTGAAAACAGAATTTCGCCCCGAGGCTGAGATATTTAAAGCCTCACTGTTATTGAAGAAGCGGCGCAACAAGTCAGTCAGTGATAAGAAATGAAGTGGAGATATTCACTCTACTTTGCTTTTATGTTAAGTGCTGTTGCCATTTTTTCTCATCTTTAACATAGCCGCCACAATGAAATTGAACTCATACGTCTTTCGACTCAATAATAACTAATTATAAGTCATTTGCGACTTTGATGAAAGGTCTGTTAAAGCCGGACCGCAGGATGTAATGATAATGAAACACATTTGCAAATATAAGAAAAGAATTAGTGTCAGCTGACGACGACACCAAAGCATCATGATGCTCTAATTTCTAAGAGAGACGATTATTGGGGTTTGTTGACGATGACAAAAATCCTTCTCTTTAATGCTCTGCGTGGATTCTATGGAGGTCAGCTCGGGGCTAACGGGGTCTTAGCCTGTTGTTTCTATCGAATTCGTGTCATGTGCCAGCTGGCTGGCATGAGGGTGTTCAGGGTTTAACAGGTGGTCAAAGCCCCTCTAAGTTTCAGCAGAAAGGGCGCGTTTGTTTTCTGTGTGTGAGGAAGGAGGGGCTGCCTGTCTTCAGATTAGTGGGGAGGGGGGTCTCTAGTGTATGTGTGGGCAGACACGCACGCCCGGGTGAGCATGTGTTTGTGTGCGACAGCGAGAGCACGCTCAAAAGTCTGGAAGCAGCCATACGTGCTTTTGCTCCCATCTGCTCTCACTGTCCTCTCAAGGTATTTGTGTCAGATGGCGACACGTGATTTATTTATCTCAAGGATTAAATATAAAGCAGAGGCCTGAACCAATTTCACTTACACCACAAGTCCTTCAAACTTAAAATACATCAGTTAGTCAGTGGCATATTTATTATATTACAAAATCATTCATATCACATAGCACAGTAGGGAAAGATCAGGGTGAAGGTGAAAAAAAAGTTGACTCTCAGAAGGAAGCGTGGTGTGAACGTCGCCGCTCTGCAAAGGCAGAGAGCAGGAACTACACAGGCAGCAAAGTTCAGGAGGAATAGTTTTAGTGCTGGTCAGCAAACTGTGACACAGAAGGGCTGTAATGCATCTGAACATTACCAACGCAGAACTTACACAACACCTAAAATATGCATGATACTGCACTTTGCTTTTCATAGAAGGCCTTGTCTTGTTTTATTAAGAGAATAAACCACTAGTTGAATTTGAATAATAAATGAATCTACAATCTAATATTTAAAAATATGTGACATAAAAGTTGCTTTATGACTAAAACAGATGAATTCCACTAAAAGCTGAGACAGCAGTTACTCTGTTTAGTCGAGTTTTAATAGAGTTTCACCATTATGACTAAACTGCGACCCAATTCAATTATGTGACATGTTGCTTTATTTTGAAGACACGCTTTTATGTTAAACAGCTCAAACTGTAAAGGAATGTGTGCATGAAACCCTCAGGCAATTCATTCAAATTCAGACTCACAGAGTTAAACAAAGGGTGATTCACATGCGACTTGCACCTGTGCTTCACGCTCTCTCATGCAACCTTGAACGCGGAGATGAATTCCACCTTCATTCTTCACACACACACGTTCTGCTCATGTGCATCAGAGACTCCCAGTATGTCGTATTAGGTGGCACCATCATCTCTGCTTCCGTGTCAGAGCGAGGAGAAATCTGCCATCGCTTTGTTTCTTTGTGTTGCAGCAGATAATTAGCCTGTGTGATAACTGCTGGGTGCGCTGACCTGCGACGCGCTTGCGCTCTCTCTCCGGATGAACGGACGGAGGAAGAGGGAGAGGAAGAGAGGCGCGATAATTAGACGACGCGCTGACCTGTGACCTTCCCGCTAATTATTCTTCTCTGCTTAAATTTGCTGAAACAGGCGAGATGAGAGGGTACGGACAAACACATCAGCCGCGATGACTAAAGGCATCAAGCACGAGTGGTTTGAAAAATAACGGTTGGCAACCGGCATAGAGGTCGGTGCATTGGTGGCTTCATGCAGATATAAGATGATCTCAGGGTGTTGTTTGTTGAAGAAAGAAAAGGAGACGATAATTATAATCATTCATTTTGGTGATGCTTTTCTGTTTGTTAGAATGAGAAGGGAATTTATCACAAAGCTGCTATTTTCTTATTGAGCTCTAAGGTTTGAGAAATAAGAGACTCAGTACCGTTTCTTCTCAGTGCACCGCAACTTGGAATCAGTGCTTGGGATTCGGTTTCTTCCATTATATCACTAAAGGCGTGACTCGTCTCAGAGGATGTATTACAAACTACTTCACACTTGAACATGTGTTTCAAACTGCTGGTAAAAGGAAAAAGCTGTTTCTCACAGGAGCAACGCCAAGGCATTTCATTTAAAGACGCTTAGAAAGGCTGGATAAACACTTTCCGAGCGAGCGTGCAGGAGAGTATTGCTGAAAACGGTCCCCGGGTAGATGATGCATTTTCAGCTCATTGTTCAGCGAGAAAATCTGTGGTGTGTAACTAATGCGTGGGATAATCAGCATTTGTTGAGAAATGTTTTTGTTGGATGAGTTAATGGACGCCACGTCTGAACCTGGACAAAACTTGTGACTTTGTTTTCGCCCAAATGGTGAAGTTTGACCCTAATTAAACTGCATCTGCTGCATTTCAGGAGTTCCATAACTGGCTCTGTGCCAATTAACAACAGCTCTCTGGTAGATTTTGCATTGATTTCTTCTGAAGGCAACAACCTCCTGCAAAAATATGTCATTGATCAGCTGAACCCATGTCAACTAATAGTACATATCCACAAAGATCCGTGGAGGCTGTGCTAGTTATTCTTGGTGATTCTTATTCCTCTGTCTCAGCGCATCAAGATAATTCAATTAATACACAGATTTTATCTCAATTAATAGATTAATCGCTTGGTTGATTAAATGTTATATAAAAACAGAATTAAATCAGAGGAAATCTTCACATATGACAAGAAAGAATTAGTAAGTTTTTTGCATTTCTGCTTTAAAAAATGACTGGAACCTAGAAATTGTGCAAACTGCAAAGCACTTTGTAAAGTCCAACAATTTTATACATTAAGGTCAGTTTGCTAGTCATGTGAAGTTCTACTCAGCACAGTTCCCCAAACTTTATGGACGTGTAATTCCAAACTATGGAGTAGCTCATTAAGAAAGGTGCTATATTATCCAAGAGCACATTAGCAGATTATTAGAGGCACAGCATCCGGTGGATATTCCCATTAACTTGTCCTTCTGCATGACTTCTGGTGTAAAACACACACACACACACACACACACATATGCTGCCTCTGTGGCCATTACCAGCCCACTCTAATAGCCATGCTCAATTAAGCACACCTACACCCAGCAGGCGATCGGTGCTTGTTAACCTGCAACCTCACTGAAGACACCGTGCCCCGTCACTAATGACACTCCACATACTCGCTCCGTGTGCACGCTGCTGAAAACCCTCCTGGCACGCTGGCATGGTGTAGTGATTATGCTGATTACTTAATTATTCAGCAGAGATAATAAGTCAGCATGAGATGATACAATCTCACTTGATAATTGAGTTAGATACCTGGGTGAGGATGGTGGGAAATTTCATACAACAGAGCTGCATTAAATTCAAAATCATTATATGTGTTAGATAAATAATTGATGGAATCTATGATGTTGCCATAAATCTGACATATTCACATAGAAGCAAATGTAAAATAATAATAATGTGCTTACTCTGAGTTTTTCATAGCGGTCGCTCAGTGCTGCCACCTGGTGGTCCCTGTGCCTTCCAACCAGTTTGCACAGCGAGCAGATCAGCTGATCATCGCTGACACAGTACATGTTCACCTTCTCCTCCTCGTGGTCCAGGCACTGGAGCCCTCTGAGGTGGGAGTCCGGCATGGGCTCGATGAGCCTGTGGCCGGTGAACGGCTTCTTGTTGGGGTGTGTCGCTCGGAGGCACTCCTCGCAGTACGACACCTCGCACGTCACACAGGTTTTGACGGCGTCCTGCGGCGGGTCCTGCTCGCAGAACTGGCACTGGACCGGTTCGGGAGGCGTGCCTGGGCTGGACATGGCGGCGCTGACTGGGACCAGCGCCAATCGGTTGCTCCCTTCCTCGCCGGGAGAGTTGGGCCCGCTGTGGGGCGCGGGCAAGGGCAGCGGTAGAGGCAGCCCAGCCGAAGATGAGGCCCGCTGGACTCGATCAATAATGTTCTGCAAGGTCACGTTTCTCTTAAGTCCTTCTAGTCCACGCTCCGGACTCAGGGAAATGACATATCTACAGGTGGGGCACTGGAAGGCGTTGATGCTCTGAACGGATTCGTTGGTGGCGCAGTGGGAGATGAGGATGCGGTGGGCGCAGCCGAAGCACAGGCTGTGGGCACAGGGGAGCAGTAGTGGGTCTTCAAAGAGCTCCAGGCAGATTGGGCAGGTCAGCTCTGACTCCAGAGTGTCCATCCTGCTCAGAGGAGGCCAGGCGGGACCGGGCGCAGTGTCAGCGAAATCCAGAAGAGCCGCTCAGCTGTCTGCAGGCCAGGGACAGAGAGAAAGCACATAGAGAGAAGATAAAGGAAAAAGAAAGCACGGGGATTTGTGATTAAATGGTGTGAAACAGCTTGCTTTTCACTGCTTTTTTGGGGAGGGCTTATATCTCAATGGAGCAGACCACTGAGTGGACTTAAAGAGTGGCAGATTGTTGCTGTAAGTGCTGGATTTTCAAAGTCTGTGTGAAACTCAAAATGAGGGAAAATGGATGTCTTCAAAAACTAGACAAACAGAGTACTTTACAAAGTGTGTCTCATCATCAGGCCTTTAAATCTTTAAAACCGACAATGATGGACTACTTCTGTGTAGATTTCAAAGATGCACAATGCAGAAAACCAAACTTGATATCTTCATCTGTGTCAGCACATCTATTGACGAACCACATTTCAAGATCTTGCACGTCATAGTGTGTATGGCAGACTCATTTTCTATTGAACACACACCCAATTGCACAAATAAAATAGAAGCACCATCATCATTATCTTCGCAAGATCATCATCAAGTTTAAACACTTTTGTGCACAATAGTGCAAAAAATAGTTTTGAAGGAAAGTATAAAGTAGAAGGAAAACATCACAACAGACAAAATGGAAGAAGAGCTCTGCTGACGACCAAACATCCAGCTCCTCTGCAATTATCACGTGGCTTTTGTTTCAGCCACATGTCGCAGTTGACCCACTTTTGCCCTCTCATCTTTCTTTGCCGTTTAGTTTGGACTGAGCTTGGATTAACACGATCGCAGTTTCGCGGCGGGCTCTAAAATGTCAAACGTTGTCATTTCAATTGTAGCAGCGAGTGATGAAACATGAGGAGTGAAGTAAATGTTGACCAGTGGCTGCTGACTGCATTTAATCATAATGCAGTATTGTATTAGTGTCTGCTCTTTGCATTAGTTAGTTTGCAAGATAACTACGTAGTGTGAAAACAAAACCAGGGGCATTGGAGAACTTCCTTCAAGCTCAGTCGATAATGATATTTAAATCATTTTAATACAACTGATATGCAGTTTTTAACACAGAGCTGGCGTGGCAGTTGGGTGTGGCTTTGATATTGCAGCAGTTGCAGCTGCAGGTGTGGCTGTCGTCAATTAGTAATTAGTGCACATGTCTATTTATCCCCCTGCAGAGCTGCTGCATCTTGATATCTGTCTGACTCTCTGCAGGCAACTGGTTGAAAGTGTCAAAGTTGCGGCTGCTGGTTCAACAGTTTGCATGTGAGGCTTTAACCTAAGACGCCAAACGGCTCAATTCACCAACATGTGCTTTTCAAAAATTAAGTCAAAAGCTTGTAAGTAACAAAGCTTTTGAGAAAATCTACACCAACAAACCCAGCAAAGGAGACTTCAACCCAGTAGCCAGTATCTTAGAAGATTTCCTGATTATCACAGCCATAGTGAGGTTAGAAGTTTTTAATGGGGAGCTGTGGGCTGTTTCGTTAATTGTTTCTTTAATTAAAAACTGTCTGGAAATATATTAACATTCAGTGTGATTAAATACATCAGTAAGCAGATAAATAACTGTGGCCGGTATCTTGATTACTTCGTTTCCGTTATCAGCTCCAAAAGTTAACTTTGAGCCTCTAGTTTTCTCTGTTGTGTTTTCTTTGTTCCTGCTTCATTTATGAACAGAGCCAGAGGGCTGTTAATAAAATAAGTCAGTTAGTGGCAGCAAATGCGGGATTTCACAGCTTCTGAAAAAAAAAAAAAAAAAAAAAATTCAAGATTAGATGAAACCCAATACAAACCCTTCAGAGAATTGGGATCATGGAAAGAAGAAAATGGATCACTGCGAAGAAAACAATATAGATAAGACTTGCACAAAGGGAATTTATTTAACACATAGTTGGAATAAAATAATGTATTGTTTGTCTTAAAAGAAAACTTCAAATCATCTTGATCATAGTAGATCAGAAGATGAATGCTCTAATTAAAGCTAATTCTAGTAAAAACCTTTACAATACATAATAATAGCAATGAGAAATGATTCCTGAATCACATGTGTGCAGACAGGACGAGCATCCACTCTCAACCCCACAGTGTGGTATTTGCAGCAGATGTCACTGTTTTGCTGAGCTTAAGTTCTCGTGTGCATCTGGGCGGACGACCACACTCAGAATATCCCTCCTATTTGTTCTCTGGCCATCTTTATGCATGGCTTCCTTTCATCTGCTGCAGAGAGGGGAAAAAAGAGAAATGAGAGAGAAAACAAGCGCGGCAGAAGTCGCCTGTGATATCTGAGGCCAGATAACGCTCAGCGCAGACGAGGATCGGAAAACAGATATTGCGCACAAAGAGCTTATTCTTCAAATTTATTACAAAAAAATAAACTGAAGTGAGTCGAGCAACTTTGATCTCTCATTTCCAAAAAAGAAAAGCGGAGCCGCGTTTTGAAATGAAGCAAATACAGATGGATATAGAGGACAGAAACTGAGTGGGAAAGAGGGAAGTGATTCAGCAATGACACGCTTCAAATGAAACGGGAATGCGTTTGAAAGGGACTGTAAACACAACAAATCCTTTTAGAGATACACACATTTACTTGTGCACATCCTCTGAAGACACACACTCATATTCACACACAGTAGTTTCTCTAAAGCACCAAAGAGCCTCCCTCAGGTGTTTGTATTTCCAGAGATATTTTGTCAGTGAGGACTGACGCTTGTTGACAGTCGGGTAAAACTTGAGAGTGTGTGTTGAATGCAGGATATCCTGATGTTCTTTCCTCGCTCGAGAACTTCTCCCGACAATCTGAGTGGGACCTGTTCAAAGCCTCCATTGTAGAGGCGGCTAGTAGGAGCTGGGGTCTGTAGTGGAGACCGGTAGAGCTGACCTGTAGTGGGCTTAGTAACCGGGAGGAAAGAAGGGCCACAGCTCAACATGGAGGTCGGGGACAGTACATTTTTATAGTTTCTATTTTTTTAACTCATTCATAGAGGAAGGCAAAAGAAGAATTCCATTGTCCAGGGAAACTTGTTTTTCACTGTGCATATGACAATAAATGATTTGACCTTTGACCTATGATTGTCAGAGTATCACACTGCTCAGCCTCCTCTGGAAAGTTTATTCCTGGGTGCTGGAAAGGTTCTGACTGACCCCAGAATCAGGTGGAGCAATGCAGATTCAGTCCTGACCATGAAGCAGTGGACCAGCTCTTTAGGAAGGTTTGACCAGCTCGTGTCTCGACTCCTTGTCTCCGATCCTGTTTGTGATATTCATGGACAGAGTTTCAAGGATCAGCCGGGGTGAGGAGAGTGTGAACTTCAGAATGGGGTCTCAGCTTTTTTGTATTTGACTTGGCAAAAACTGACAGAACAGCTTCATAGCTGTACAAGAGCTCTCGCTCCATAGGGGACTTTTTATGCTGTGCATGATTAATCATCAGAAACAGCTCTTTGAGACGTTTTAGTGATTTTCATTTTCTCTCAGGTGTGCAGATGCAACACACACATGCACAAACACACACACACACTTTATATCACTATCCCCATATGGACACTCATAATTCACGTTTATCCCGTTATTCTAAGCTTAACCATCACTAAACCGAATCCCAACTAATTCTAACTCAAACCAACCTGAAACCAACTCTTAAGCCTCGAAAGCACCTGGACACACACAAACAACAGAGAGGTGAGACTGAAAAAGACGATAAATGAAATTAAATGTCCTTAAAGCCACTCTAATCGATTATCACCCAACTCTGCAGCTCCCCTCGGGTTAATCAGCTGAAGAGCTTGATAATTCATTCAGGAGATGGTTCAGACACAGCTAAGGGAGAGCCAGTATTGGACTTCCATTTGTAGGGTGGCCAGATGCACCGCTCCGAATGAATGCTAATGCTACTTTGTGTCTGCCGGATGTGTAAATAGGCAACTCACATAGTGCCAATGTTGTGTTTTTCAGCTTGTTTTATTGCACACAAGTGGCCAAAAAAAATCAATTAATGCACCTTTAAGTTTGATACTAACATGTTGAAGAGACCAGCAATAAAATGCATTGGTTCATAAAGTCGCACCAGGACTGAAGTTAATCTTGCACAATGGGCAACCTGGGTTAAATTACAACCATTTTAATATGGCTGTAATCTTACACAGCTAATTTCCCTTCTAACATGGCAACACCCTGTTTTAACTTGTAAAATCCTGCTCCACACTATCCCCATTTATATGAAGTCTGAAAAGATTCTGCAGCTCTGTCTGCAGCCTGATCATGGAAATGTATTTAAATCCAACTTAATTAAAACCAGACAAATGTCATGCAGTAATATACAGGGTGTGTACCATACATTATGCATTGTGCAGACTGAATGCATTAATGAAGCAGAAAAGTCCGAGGACATCTCATGCAGTCCATCCCTGTGCACAGTCAGCCAAGCAATATAAACAGAAAAACCCAGAAAAAGAAGTTCCTGACAACGCCAGGAAAGTTGGACACTGACTGAGCTCTGACAGGCCGCCGCTTGACAGGAGGGAAACCTGGAGGCGCCAAAGGATAAAGAGAATAAAATTGCACACACTCGAACCTAAACATGCAGCAAATGGTCACACAAACCCAATTTGGCAGGTGAGGACAGGGTGAAATGCCTCTCAGCACACCATAGGTGACACTGTTGAACCGCGCATCGCGGTGACAGAGCACGAAAGAGAGGAAATGGGAGGAAGAGTGTGATGAGGGAGAGGAGGAGAGAGAAGCAATGCAATGAGGAGAAACTGCAGAGGTTGGGGTGGAAGAGAAGCAGGAATGTGAGAAAGGGGAGGAAAATCCGAGTTGTTTATTTTTCCCACCATCACTTTGTGCTTCATGACTGTCAGAGCTGCCACTGTGTGTGAAAGGCCCGTCTTCTGTGCTGGCACCGCCGAAATGTCAGTACCAATACTCTTCAGTGGGGGGCAATACAAAGCTGAAGGAGCAGAGAGAGGCTCTCTTATTCCGCCTTCTTTTCCCCTGCAGCATGTGAGCACTTCTTACCCAACATAAAAACAGATCTCTTATACAATACATACTGTTTATTTATGTACTATCCCCATATGTTTACACATGACATGTAAGAGAAGGTTTCTCCTTCATCCCTTCTTATGATTGACGCTTTATTCTTTGCAAGTTCCCTCAGAGACCAGAATGCTTTTGCATTAAAGCCACTTAACAACAAAGTGAATATACTGCACATTGCTGGCAACCATTTTCAAAAGCATACCATAATGTTTTTAGTTGGATTTATGCAACTTGAGACTTAAGAGGCAATATTTCAACTCTCCAATCTGGTGATATCATATTTTTTTCAATGTCAGTCTCTAACATTTCAGACTCTGTCACTCTCGTTCTGTCTAACAGTCAGTCCTCAGTCAGTCTGACTAGTGACCATTATGAGTCCCATTCACAACTGAGCATCATCAAAATATTTCCCAATTAATTTTCTGTCAATCAACTTATTGCACTACTTGTATAAGCTGTTGGGCAGTTGAATTTATGTTTTTAAAAATGTCATGTTTTCTATGCTCTCCATGTTTTGTATGAAAAATAATGATAGTAAAATAATAATCTGTAATGTAACTAGTCATCAAAGCTGTCAGATAAATGTAGCTGAGTAAAAAGTACTATATTTGAGAAGTAGTTGAGTACAGAGTTGCATGAAAAAATACTCAAGTAAAGTACTTCAAATTTCCACTTCAGTGCATAAGTACTCGAGTAAATGTCATATTCTACTTCTGTAGATTATCTATGGTTTATTTCTGTCATTTTTAAGTTCAATTTCACATTGTACTTGCCTGAACTGAAACTTATATGTAAAGAAAATCATAAACCACAACAACACTGAGACCAGATTTTTAAGCCTGCTTTTCCAAATCACCTTCACACTCCCAGACTAATTGTGAATAGTAGAACAGGAAGCATTAGAGGGTCTGGTTCACATCTTCCTCTCTTTCTATTCCTGGCACTTTTCCTCTCTCCTGTTACAGGATTGTGTAACAGAAGTCCAAAATGCTACCTTTCTATTCGGGGAGGAACAAAGGTCGTTGCCCTGATGCTCCTCTCAAATGGTTGTTTTTGTCTATGTGGTCTCTGATCCATAAATGCCAGCAAATAACCTTTAGCGTTCACTCACTTTTAACATTTTGAAGGATGTCCCAACAACAAATCAGCCTGTCTGTGAGAACAACTAATGAAGCGTCTTAAAACCTCTTTCCAACTTCTGATCTTTCTTCCTGTTTATATTTGGGCATCCCCCTCCCTCCCATTAGTCTGCACTCGACGTCTAAATCTTTCATTAACTTCGGGTCCAAGGAGGTTGCGGCTTTCCCTTCCACTCATAGTTTAAGCTGTTAAAATTTTCATGGGAGCTCTTTCCATCCATTTTCTAAAAACCGATTCGACAAGAGCGCGATGCCGACAAAAACAGAGGCGAGAGAGAGAGAGAGAGAGAGTGTTTTTTGAGATGGGAAAAGAATGTGAGCGGCTCTTGCGGTTCTCCATAATACATGGAGCAGGTCATAATTCTGATGTGCTGTTAATAATGGTTAATAACTGTGGGTCCAGCCGCAGTTTCTTATTTCAATCCTTTAACAAAAAAGCTCCTGATTTTCATGATATTTTGTCCCCTTTAAGCTTCACTTCTCATTTCACTGCCGTTTTAGCTTCTCAGCATAATGAATATTTCAACCGCACCATCATGACAAATTGAGCTGAAAAAGTCAAACTCCTCCACGGCAGACGGGAGCGATTCCGCTGCCAGATCATTCCCAGCAAATGACGTGACACAAAATCGCTCACAGAAATGATGATAGTAAGCAGCCAAATGCTATCTAACCACCCCCCCACTTTAAAAAACACATTTGGGTGGGCGGAGGGGTCGATTTGCGAGATGACGCGAGCGGCTGTGGCGTTCCACGGAGGCGAACCGAGAAGTAGGTCAGCCTCGTTGACCTGACTCACACAATCAGCGTACACTGTGTGTGTGTGTGTGTGTGTGTGTCAGTCTGTGGTCGTTGAGTCAGTTTTAACATTTGCTATGATCTGTCGGCAAATGCGCAAACGTGCATGAAAAACAAATACTTTGGAAAAAATCATGGACGTGCGCCGTAATGTTAGCGGCTGTCAGAGCCACACAGGAAGCTCAGGTCATCGTAATGGACTTTATTAATAGAGTTTAATTTGCTTCCACTTTTATTTGCTTTAACCTTCCAAGAGACACAAACACATACATGAGGTATTTCATTCTTTCAACTATTGGCTTTTCAAATGTTCCTTTTCTTCTCTTGTTTATATAATTATTCATATTTTTTTCCATTGACCTCTGTCATGGTTTTGGTGACAACACGGATGTGCTTTCTTGTGTCAGTGCACATGTATGAATTGCCATTTATTTTCATTCATTTGTTGTATTTACTTTTGGCTGCTGTCTGGAAGCCAAATTGCACCTCAGGGACGCGAAAGCTTTGCTCGACTCCGCTCCGCCGTTCCAGTTCTCTCTTAACTCACAGGAGGGAGGAAAAAAAGCAGTAAAATGTTGGAACCAAGCAAAAGAAGACAAACCGTCTGAAGCTGAGTATAAACACAATATCTGTCTGTTAACCTTTCATAATGTCACAGTTTCAGTCTAAATAACCCCGTCTGGTCAACACCTGACAGTTTAGTCTGAAGTGCGTTCCCAGGGGAGCTGAAACTGAAGGTTGCCACGACTTTGAAAATAAAACTTTACAACTAAAATTTAAGCTCTTTGCAACTTCTTGATCGTTTCAAACCGCAAACATCTTACTTTCACTGTGGGGACACACAGAGAAAGACAAGGCGCTCAATTATTCACACATTTTGTGAAAAAACGAAATGAATTATTGACGCTTTTTCTGAATTATAAAACACAACCTCTACCTTTTTTCCCCCTATTTAATAACTTCCCCCACCCTCCGCGTGTTTAACGACATCGAAACCTTCTGACACCTTGTTTACCTCAATCTGTCGAAGAATTTTTAAAAAGATCCCTCAACCGCTTATGGGATTTGCAATTCAGAAGAACCGTAATCTGCTTTCATAGCCGCAGCAGGATGGGAGATTAACCCCTCGACCTCAGAGTCGTCAGGAACAAGTTGTCTTTTCAGGGTCGTCCTGTGCGTGTCAAGGTCGACGCAAATTTCCTCTGCAAATAGATTTTTAACAGAAGAAGGAGTTCATCATCTGTACAGTGTATAGATGCAGCTGTGAGGAAAGAGTGCTGATATGCTCTCTCGCCATGTGAAGCAGAGTCAAAATATTGTACAACACTGTTTCTTTGCTAAATATTTGTCTTGGCCACTGCTTCCAGGAAGTACGTGATAAATCTTGCATTGCAAGTGCTGGAGGAAATTCATTTTATGGAGTCCACAGCATGCTGGCTTGCAGGTGCAGGTGCTGAGAGTCCAATTAGGACAGAGGAAGAAAAAGTATATTTGGATGATGAACATGCCCAAAGCTAAAGAACTCCACTTTTAGACGAGTGATAAAAAAAGCTTTAGATGTCAAATTCAAAAGGAGAATTACATTTTAAAATCTCTCTCATCTCTTCTCATCTCTCCTCCTCTCCTCCCTCCTCTCCTCTGTACAGTACACGACTCCATTCTCTGGATTGTTAACAAGTTAACACTAACTGTTGCCACACACACACATGCACACACAAAGTCTTTGTCTGATTCCAGACACCCTGCCACGTTGATCCCTAATCCGCTTCCTACCACAGTAGCTGTGACCAATCACATCCTTTCATGTTCCGAAGCGGTCAGTCACACCTAACAGGATTGGCCGGTCGTAGTCCGGGATGCAGAGGCTATTAGTGATTATGTTAAAGGGTGACATTTGTGATTGTGAGGTTTTGTGCATTGTGTGTGTGTGTGTGGCAGGGTCTGTCTGCGTGTGTGACCCAGATCGGGTCTAGTGCCGCATGTGAAATTAGATGTGATGTTTTGGGGGCCAGAGATTATAAGGGACGAAAACAAGTCTGGTGCTGTCAAGGACATTTGCCCTGATGAAATATCAGGGAGAATGATCCTCACACCCGTGATACACAAATCAGCCTGCGTTCCACCGGTTTTGAGCACAAACATAATCAAGGATGTGTCATCAACAGAGGGCGCTGCACGAAGCACAACAGAAGAAAAAGTAGAAGCAAGAGAGTGGATCACATTGATTACCTGCATGCTTTTATTCTGTTGTTGCACGTATTTGTTTTTATCCATAAAACAAGCTATTTCCTATTAATGATAAGAAGATGGAAAAGACTAATGCATGCAAGATGAATGGTATGCAACATGACACTGATGTCATCACAGTTTGCACCTCAGGTCAAGGAAACACCTGTTTTATTGGTTCCAGCTGGGAACCAACTTTTCGGTTTCAGAACCAATGTATTTTATACAGAGCCCGTTCCATGTTGGTGGGAAAGAGTTACTGTGTCAGGCACTGAAAGCTGAACACGCTGTGCTTCAAGGTACCTCTATTTCACTTCTCTTCCTCTTCTGTCATAGGAAAATCCCACTCAAGTACTTGGCCTCTCACTTACTCGGATGTCTTCATTTAATCTTACATCAGCCGGGTAGGAAAGTAGCTTAGTTACCTGGGGAATGCCATTTGGGATGATGGAGTAGGAAGCGATGAGCACATGTGCTATATTTCCTTTTTAAGACACCACAAATTTAGTTAATGCCTCCTTCCGCGATCACAATTATTCTATAATGCAATAATGTTGCATGAACATTGTGCTTAGGATCCCCTAGCGGACATGACAGTGATTAAATAGTGCTTATTCCCCAAAGTACTAAATTATCATTGCAACTCTGATTGGATAATGAAATGTTTTCGACATGAACGCGGCCCCAGAGAGCTGGCAAGGATGAGGTATGCTAGTTTATGCATGTATGAACAGGGCGCTGGTGGGATATATCTAAAGCATGGAGCATCTGTGTGGTTCATGCAGTGCAGCTGCAAAGGGGGATGAAGCGGCTGAGGCAGGTTTTCACATTTGAAGAGAACTCTTCAGGTGGTATTCGAATCCTTCAAGTCTTACTATGTTACGTTAATGTTATGTTTATGTTAAGTCCGCTAGTGCAACACAAATATTTCAACATCTTCAAATTCATGTTTTCTTGATTCCAGTGCAGCTGCTTTTTTTGTATTTGTTTGAATATTTTTACCGCTCGGTCAGATTTTTTTCTGGCAGAAGAAAATAAAGATTGTGCATCTTAATTATATGCCGACATAACTTGGTGAGATAGAGATGTTTTTAAGGAGCAAGCTTGGAGTTCTGCTTCTTTTGCACATGTGACCTGAGTTTAACCTGAGCATGCGATGACCTTGGTTCATAGAGCACCTTGTTTGTCATAACACCTAACATATGGGCAGCTTTGGAATATGCTTACAATTATACATGTTTTTGAGCCAGCACATTTTTCGAGTATGAAAGCAAAGTGAGACTCGACTTGATCCAACGGGAAGGAATGTCAAAAAACATGACATTGAACTCAGGAGGCCTCTTGAATAGTGGTGGATGTTCCACAATGATGCAATGTGACTTTTTAACATCTGCCGGTCTGCAGCTGATTAACCAAATAAGATGTGTATCAAACGCTGTGACATATCTTTATACACACAGGCTGAAGAGAAAGCCAAAGCAAGCCATGTCTGATAGATGTGAAACGTTTGTCAGGCAGCAGTTGCAAAGATTAAATAATTATGCTTCTGATGCAGAAAGTGTGAAAGGTCATGTCTTAGTAAAGATTTGAAAGGAAGCTTTGCTTTTCACCCTCTTGTGCACAGTTTTATTTCCAGGGGCCTTGCAGAACAACAAGTGCAAGAAAGTTTTGTGATTGCAGGATTACTGCAGTATAATTTGAAATCTGGTGCAACTTGTTTAGCACTCAAAAAAGAAACCTCAATTACCTGCCACACAGTAAACGAGTGGTTGAGCCTTCCAGCTTCCATTTAAGAACTAAATCTGGCGTTTGACTTCCTTTGTCTCGAAAATTGGTTGGTAAGAAAAGAGGAGCGAGCATGCAGCGCGAAATGCACAATGTGAATTTATTTCGTTTAAGTCCTGGGTATTAGCGCACTTGAAATTTGTAAAGCAGTCTACTGTAAAGGCCCTCTCCACAGGACTGAACAAGCTGCCAAGTCTCCCTGAACCGATTGTGCTCTTTGTCACAAGTTCCCATGGCAATGTTGCACTCATCTTAGTCGGTTGGTGATTAAAGAACGCACTGGGGTGAATAAAATGAACTGAACTGGAGTGGAAATAGGGGGAGGATGAGAGGAGGGGGAAAAAAAGTATTCCAGTCTGTCTTTGTCCTTTTTGAAGGATGTTTAGATAGCAATTAGCAGTTTGGCCCTCAAGCGTCTGAAATGAGAGACTGCTGACGCTTTGAAGATCAAATTAACCAATTAGGGAGAGATAAGAGTCTCATGAGTTATACCTCCTCATTTTATCATGTAAGCTGCACGCCGGCGAGATAACAGGATATTTTGAGGGTGGGGGGGGCAACGTAGGTGGCTAAAGTTCTCCTGAAAACATTTTTTTTTTTCAAAAGCAAAGAGTGCACCTTTCCCTCCTACCGGCTTTAAACAAACTGACAGATGTGCCCCACGCAGGAAAGGAAACGACAACACTGCCTTCGCTATATTTGTCTACATGGTTCCCACAGTCAATCTTCCAAGTTGGAGGGAAGAAAAAAAAAGAGATCTGAGATGCTTTTTCTCAAGCCCGCCCAGGCTGACAATGCCACTGAAATGTGTCAAGGGAAACAGGAAAAGAAAGAGCAACAATGCTATTGTTGCTATATTGGTCGGCAACGTGACAACAACAAACCGAACTTCAGAAAAAGCCTTTTCGCTCTTCCTCGTTCACTCTTTGTCATGTAGGATGTGGCGAGCAAACGTATATGCATTTAAAGTATTTAAATTCAGCTTTCATTAGAGCAAAGCATTTTCTGCAAAAGCCTTTTCAAAAGCTTTTAATACAAACATTTTGTGGACTAAAGCCGCCACTAAACTTGTTGATTTGCTCAAACATTCATAATGATCAGCATCCCTTCAACTCAAGCTACAAACACCAGCCACAGTACAGCAGCCTCCCTTCCTTGACTTTCCCATTGTCTCGCAGATCAAACCCCGAACCTGGATTTCCTTGATCCCCGTGACCCGTAGCAGGTGAGAAGGATCAGTAGCAGCACTGAGCCCGTGGCAGCCAGCTGTCGCACACACGCTTCGGCGCAGACTCGCGCACGCGTGCACAGATACGAGCTGAACACGCCTCAGCACACAGGAGAGGCTGTGAAATTGAATAACCTGACCTCTGGGAGGCTCATGAAAACACAGAGTTGTGCAAATGTGAAGTAATGAAGTGTAGCAGCGTGCGTGTAGCATGAGCTCGATCATAAAGGTGCGTTCACATGCGCAAACAAAATTTCCATCCAGTTAAATGTCTCTTCTCGCCTCTAGCTGTAAAATGAACACTGTCAAACTTCCTTCCTCTTAAGTGCAAAGAAAGACCAAATGTTACGGACCTTTTTAAAGCTACTCACACACTCACAGCGCTGAAGCGCACACACACACATTTCAGCATCCCTCAAGGCACTGTCCCCTGTCTTTATGCGTCTTGGGCTTCAAGCACCAAAACACACAGTGGCTCTTTGAAATTGGGTCACACAAAACAGACTCTCACATGCGACGCAAAAACCCCACCCACCCACCACACACACACACACATGCACACAATTTAACATGCTTTCTGGGTCAAAATTGTGTCACAGCCTCTTGTGCATCAGATCCAAATTCTGCCAAATTCACCACATTAAGCTCTACTCTTTATGCAAAATTTTAGGGACCAAACATGGAGAATAAATCACAAAATTAAAGTTATTGCAAAGCCAAAGTTGGCACATTTCAAGCAATCAGGAGCAAACTCATTCATCATCATACAGACTACATTGTAAAAATAAAAACTCCTCGTTCGCAAATGTAAATTCAGCAAACTGTTTCTGCAAGTTTCCCCCTCGACCACGATACAGATGGCTCCACAGCACTCATTGGCTGAGTCCTGAAGCCACTGCTCTATCATTATCATTCCAGTAATGCTGGCACTCAACGCTTCCACTCCTCATTTCCACTGAGAATCCGGCCTGAGCCGAGATGGAGGGAGAAAGCATGCGGGAATCCCCCGGGGGACTCAAGGACTTAAGTAAACTAAGAGGAACACAAAACTCCCACTGACACAGGCCCCTTATAGAGTAAGCATCACAAAGCAAAACACCCCTCCTCCTCCTCCTCCTCCTCCCCCCTCTTACCTTCCACATGATTAAAATCCCATCATCCACAAACAAAGTGAAAAAGAAGAGAGAGAGAGAGGTGGGGGAGAGGGAATGGAGCCTATCTTTGGCTCTCTCTCTCCTCTGTGGGACACGGCGGCGGCGGCGGCAGGAGCAGAGGCGAGCGGCGAACTTGGGAGCCAGTGAGGATGTGGATATGTCTCCGTGGCTGTGTCATCACCTCTCATGACATGTTTCCTCCCCTGCCTGTGTAAGCCTTTCCATCCTGACCCAGCAGAGAGAGAGAGAGAGAGAGAGAGAGCAGGGGCAAACGAGTGCACCGCCCCCCTCTCTATGTCCCCTCCTCCTCCTCCTCTCCGTCCATCCCTCCCTCTTCTGTTTCCCTGTATTCAAATCTGCCAGTGGGCTGCCCTGCCTCTAAGTAGGCCAATCACTGAACCCATGGGGGTGGAGTCTGGGCCGGCTGTGTGCAAGTATGCAGTCAGATGTGTCATACACAAATTCTGTGAGTGTGTGGACGCCTACTTGCTCAAGCATATATGCTCGCTTGCATGCAAACCCATATGTGGACGTGTACATGTGCACATGCAGACAGTCCGAAGCCAAGTTATGCTTTGCTTTGTGGATGATCCCTCTAAAATCTAAAATCTGCAAGTGATGAGTAAATAAAGTCCCAAAAAGTAGAGCCACAATCCACTTCAATTCGACAGGACAGACAGGCATATAGAAATACTTTTTCACTGCATTTAGAAATCAAGAAGTCTATTCTATCTGTGTGCCATCACCTTATTTTCTACAATATCACATGACCTCACAGTCAATTGAGGCCAGGTCTCAAATAATAATAGCCATGACCAGCATGAACAGTACAGTACAGTGATATTGCACTTATTACTTGTGAATATTCTCTATTACCAATGCTGTCTCGACTTCACTTCAGCTGACAATCTATACTGTAACGACTTACATGTTCAATTTAGCTTAGAGCAATAACTTGATCGATACAAAAACAGAATCATGTCATGAGTTTGTCTTTTAAGAGATATATTGTCATTTGCTAATAGTTTCCAATCATTTCTACTTTGTTGTTTTTGGTTCGTATAGCAGATGTTTCACATTAAAAGCCTACAAAGAAAGGGAGGGATTGCGCCTTTATAGCTGCTGGAGGGCTTTTAATTTGAAACATCTGTGCTGGAAGTGTTAATCACTGACAGTAGTTTATGTCGCATTCATGTCATGTCAGAGTAATTATGAGATCCTGACTTCTGAAAACACCCAAGTTGTAAGTTAAGTTGGGAAACTCAAATAAATATATTTATTCACACTTAATAGTATGTAGTGTGAGTCAATACCAAACAAAGAGTGAGTGAAAACAGTGTTTCTGTTACAAACTCAAAAAAAAAAGTGTGGTGAGCATCACTTGATCACAAATTTGTACAGAAAGTCAATTAAAAAGCGAAACAAATCAGGAAAAGTGATAAAATGTCTCTATTATAAGCCTCTTTCAAATTAAGGCCTCTATGCAGATAAAAAATAAAGGCCACTGTTTGTGAATTATAATTTTTCATCTCTCTCTTCTTTTGCATCCATGACACGTCCCCAGCAGCAATTTACCCTCTGTAATTTTTTAACGTCTCCCTGCTGTCTCTTCCTCTACCTTGAAACCTCAGCTGTTTTGGCTGCTGCACCCGTAAAAACAACCCCCCTTTTTTTTTTTTATGCGGCCCACAAGGAAAGCAGCTTAATTTAATCTCCAAGATGCAAGTCAGTGATTTACCCTCCCACGCGAGGCACGCTGCCCTGCCATGAGTGCAATCTTTGATCAGAAATCTCCAGCATTCGTCAGCTGTCTCATTGTAAACTGTACCTCTCTATCATGTCCGATTCACTGTGGACGGTGCTCTTAGTCCTGGAAATTGTGCATAACGAAAAGCAGCGTAAAGCCCCAAAAAAGGGAATATCCTCATCCTTAACCATTATTCACAACTTTACAGTCCATGTGATGTGAAAGCTTTCAGTGCTGGCTGCTCATTGGTAGCTTAATCCCAAATAATCCTTAACATTTTTGCCCTCGGGGAGTGAGTCTTGGAAGTGCAGAACATGGTTCTGACTTCAGAAAGGGTTTCCCGTATATTGGACTGCAGAATCATAGAGCCAGAGATGGCATTTCAGCCAAAATCTAAGTCTTATGCATCAAGTGAAACTGTTTGTTTGGGTCTGATAAGTTCCAGAAAGCATGTCCAAAACCAAATGCGCCGCTGAAATGTCAAGCGCTGACCGAGATTTCAAGACAGATAAAGTGTTTTAGAATTCCTGTAAGGTCGATTAAAATGCACTTTTACCACACAGATCTCAAATGGGCGGCTGTTTAGTGAATTCAGTAAAGAGTTTTGGCACAAAAAGTTTAAAAAATAATCACAAATTCCAATGATCATGGAGATAAGTTATGTTGTACTGAAACAAACAGATGTAGTATGCTACATAGCCGTGGTCAGGGGTGTCGATGACATGTTTCATTAGATCATAGTGGTGGATAGTTAGCGCCCTCGTGTTTGTGTAGTATTGTCTGTGCAATATGCTCATGTGTGTGATTTAGATGTGTGTGCAGTGGTGGAGATTGCGGCTTTGTGTTTCTGGTGGTTGGATCAGTCGAGGTGAGGCTGCTGTTAAAGAATGCTCTCCTGGAAAAGGACAAGGATAGAGTTTCCATCTCTGGTCAGTTCTCGGCAAGAGCGAGACCACTAACTTCTCTAAAACTCTTACCAGTCCACCAAGACATGAAATGTTCCCTCACCACAGCAAGAAGACAAATACAGGCACACATAAAGGAATAGTGTGATTTCAAAAAGATGTGTGACTGTATTTTTCCAATAAGAACAGATGAGTTGTGAAATTGGAAAGTCAGACTTTCAAGCAAAGTGACATTCGCCATTTTCAAGGCTCAAAGATTAGTCACCTGAGTTTATAACACAAGGGCTCATATGGGAGCTTGATTTTTAAATAAAAAAAAATACAGAAAATCCACACACAACTGGCCAATCGCTGCATAAGGTGGGGTAAATGTTGGATTCTTGATTGTGGAAAGTTACTGAAATTGTTGGGTGCAGACGTCCCTCCAATTGCGATGCTGGAATGATGCAGGTGAAGGGGGTAAGAGGAACTGTATGAGCATCCAACAAGCCTTGCTGTTGGCACCTTTAGCCAGCGTTTTCATGCAGATGCAAATCAAGGCATAGAAAGCACAGGCAAATAGACAAAACACATCTTATGAAGAAAACCTCTTTGTTAATTGACACATATGCAGCATAACAAAATGTGCTGTAAAATACAGACATTACAACCAGAAATGCCACAGAGTTGCAACAAATAAGCAGAACAAAGTCAGAAAATGATGCTTCCCACTGAACACTAAAAACAAGGCATATAGCAGATGAGTCAAAATCATCAAATCGTTTTCCAACACCAATTGTCATCTCGCGTTGCCAGATTCTCAATTTGCCCACGTTATGTTTCTTTACAGTCATTTCTCTGAAAATGCTGCACATTTGCTGACGAACTGGTGATGATTTCTCTTTATTTCCTTGTGTTTTGTCTATTTGCATGTGTTTTATGAAATTGCAGTGGGTTGAGCTTTAGACTCCACCTGAAAAACGTCATTTTAGTTTCCTTTCAGTCGAAGTTTTACCAGCGCGAAGTCAATTGTGGAGCACAACGACTCAGATTCTTTCATGTCACTGATGCCACAATGTAGATAGAATCATTGCATTAGCGCTCCTTCAGTTATTTTTCACCTTGGAAGTTATCCAACAGCACTCTTCAGAATGAAAGCACACAGGCACAAGGCCTCTTCATTCATTCAACTTTCTCAGCAGATACAGCAGCCGAAGCTTTGTCGCGCGTCCTCTACCTCAATACCGCAAAGTCGAGTGGCTGTTTTTCACCTTGAACTATATGTTCCCGTCTTGCCCCTGGTGATATTTCGATTGTGCTTCTAATGACATTGTGCAAATAGAGATAGAGGGTACTGAGTTCAGAATCATAATGACTTAATTCGCCCGGCACAACGGACAAGTAAGAGCTGTTTCACATTATATTTTCGCACAGGAATCTTAAAAGATGATTGCGAGACAGGATGACTCACAGTCAGTGCAAAGTGGCTGCGCAGTGGGTGAATAAAATGAAATAATTATACCAAAGTACAAAACTGTTGGAGCACTTGAAACTTTTAAATAATGTAGATTCTTGAGGTGGAGTGAAGCCAAAAGACATCTCAATACCAGAAAGATGTTTTCTTCTTTTCATTCAGAAAAGTTTCTCCTTCTACCGCTGTTATGTGAACAAAGACAAAAATGTTCAATGAGGTCTTGGTCAATTTGTTTGTCTTCTTCAAGGCTGCGGGTTTTGTGCTCTCGAGAAGCAGTCGTGAGGTTTCTGATGCAGATATTTGTCATAGTTTTTCATCATTTCACTGGTTTGTGTTGTCACTTCTAATGGCACAGAGGATTAAAAAAATAGCATCTTCAACATCTTTAAACTTTTTATTCTTTGCTTTACATTTGCTGCTACATTTTCTGTGAAATGTGGGAAAACAAAAAATCTTTTTACTCCACTCCTGCCTTTTATTTCCACCCTTCTCATGACAACTCTCTGGATTTAGGAAAGTTGGCCTCTGCTGAGTTTAGTGGGGTCTTATTTTTAACGACCAGGAATGAGCGGAATGTGGCGGAGTCCGTCTCCTCTCTCGGGGTGAGACCATTACAGGGATAAAGCACGACAGGGTTATGACCAAAGGCCTTTCAGAGTGCACCGACGCCATGGGTAGCCAGGAATTGTGGGATTTATGCCACACATATGTGCAGATGGACACGTGACCACAACACTCTTTTATCCACCTCTCAGGTTAAATAAATGCAAATAGACACATGCTGTCAGCTTTCCAACAATGCATGTCAGCATCCTTTGATCTGAACAGATGCATTAAAACACTCAAACGCACAAGTTCCATTCCATCTTCCAGAGGCATCTTTATGACATAGATATACAGCATCTTAAAACCCTCCCAGTCACTGATCGCTATCTTGGACATGAGATATACATTTATACTGCATGACTCATGGGAGGCTGGGAGTTATTTTGCAGAGTTCTTACATACATTCTTGTCTGAGCGCGACCCGCCAAAAAATTGTGTTTCTGACCTTTTCAAAGCATCTCTCGGCAGTCACAGCTAAAGGCCTTTTGGAAAATGCCAAACACATTTCTCCTCAAGCTGACCTCTCGGCCCTCTAAGTGAGTTCGCATGCGGGCAGTAAGGCGCTGGTTTCAGTCGGGGAGGGGAAGACGTACGGCCGGTACCAGCCGAGCCGAGACGCAGCAGCTGCTTTGAAGCAGGGTTTGGGATTAGGAGGGGAGGAAAGAATTTTTTTGTTCAGTATTTCATAGCATTTTGTGCTTTGTTGAGATTTAGTTGTGAAGTCTGTGAGTCTGTCTCACAAGTGACCTCAGTGAATAATCGAATCTGAGAGACTAATATATAGAAAAGCCCTGAAAACAGATTGTAAGAGAGGAGGAGAGGCAGGGAGGGAGCAAGACAGATTAAGAGATATGGAGGGGCTCAAGAAGCCTGGGTGATAAACATGAAATGTAGCAGCACTATTTCCTCTAAAATAGATATTTTTGGTATGCAGTGTAGGAGAAAATCAAGATGGAAAAGAGAGCTGAAACAATCTGGATGGCTATAGATGCCACAAGGGATGAGTTTTCTTTCTTGTAGTTCGAGTGAGCTGACCCTTTAAACATGCCACTAAGAATAGTTGCATCCACAAAAGAGACTCGTTGTCACTGGAAATCACACATTTGCTAGGTGAACGAACAGACTTGTAAGGATGCCTGAGGTGTGTGTGTGTGTGTGTGTGTGTGTGCATGGTCATGTCCATCTGTGAATACGAGCTGACAGTAAAAACCCGACAAACATTCCCTCAGGTGCTTCAAAAGTACAGACCGTGAAATTCTCCAATAAAGGAGACGAAACGTTGCGCGCGTCGCTTCAAACGTCATCGCGAGTCAGGGGATCAAGCAGAGGTCACCCGATCAACGCAAATATTTGGATTCGCCGCTATTTGTGAATATGTAACGAGGGACACGAGGCAACCGGGGTCAGAGTGAGTAATAACATCTGAATCAACAGCAGTTGGCTCCTGTCAAGCATGATGTCAAAGTGGATGCGAATAAAAGCATCATCCAGGACGATTCAGATTCCAGATGAAGTTAAGAGCATCCACTGTATCCCCTCGCCCAAGAGAAAGGAAGGACAGCAGAAGGGCTGGAAGTGTCACTTGTTGCCCACATGCATGGGCCCTGATTAGGAGTCCACTGTGATGATCTAGTTTATTAGTAGCATTGGTGCACAGATGGAAAACTTGAGGGCCCTCGAAGGTCTGTTTCCTGCTGGGTCCTTTGCAGTTGAGATGGGTGATGGAAGTGAAGAGAGAGGCTAACAAGCTAACAGAACGGAGTCCACTGTCTAGGAGATGCTGCACAGCCATATGTGTTATGTACATTACGTATGCACACACACATACACGCATCTAGATCTGTTGCCCAGATCTGACACATTAACCGGAATCTCAGCAGCTCAAGGTCATTTTCTGTCACGGCAAAGACATTCACTGCAACATCATCCAGGCCAATGCAAATCTGCCCTCACAGACACATGGAATGCCTAAAAGCACACCGACAAATCCATGCATGCAAGGACACACACACAGACACTAATAACAAACACATGCACACGCATAAACACACACATGTATACGGGTGTCAGGCAGCATCATCATTAGCTGTCAGCGGACCCAGCGTGTCCTCAAACTGTCACAAAAACAAGTCATGTCCTCGCCGCTCGCCCTCAACCCGAACCAACACCAGCTGGCACACGATGACAACACACACATAATCAGAAAGAAAACACACTCGAGATCTTAAAAATCTATCAGAAAACGCATGAATGCATTAGCATAAACGCCATGAAGAAACAAGTGCAAGTGTCAAGAGAGCTGGAGGTTAAAGTGTGTTTTTATCTTAAATTGAGGGAGGGAAAAATGGCAGGGTGATTTGACTTCAGGTCAGTTCACTTGTTCAAAGATACATATAATTTTTTACAGATGAAAAAGGCCTTTATATCTGTTTTAAAGGGCAGCCTTTAAGCATCTTTACAAATCAGCCACCTCTGAGGCTGAACTTGAACTAGACATCCATAGAAACAGAAAATGTAATGTCACTAAATATCTGAGAATTGAATCTCAGTCTTTGAAGTTCTTTTGCTCCTAGTTCTTGCCTGGCTGCTTGTGAATAGGCAACATTTGTGAGAACTGTGCAGTTTGCATGTTTTAGTGATTGAGCTTCTTTCAGCTCATTGCTTTGGTTTGACAGTTTTCATAGCAGTATGTGCCCTGATGCGTTCACTGACCGTTGTGGTGAACCTCTCTCCATCCTCGCTTGTGAGTCTTTCCAGGATGAACCTTTCATAGAAAGTTAGTTGATTAGAAATTAGGATAAGCAAATGTCCCAACTTTTTAGAATCGGAGTTGTACATTCAGTGTAAAGTGACTTTGTGATGTGGCTGTTTTTTATAATTTATTTCTGACACATTTCAACACTTTTATGAATTATTATGGTTTATTGACTTACATAACCGTTTAGCTTCGGTTGTACATATTTTAGATATATGAAGCATTTGAATATTGATACTAGGATACTAGGTACTGGTGGACCATTTCTGCTACTGAGAGTTTACAGTTTTTAGAGGCTCCAACCAATGTAAAGCTCAACAAAGCTGGAAAATGAGTGACCAGATTGTGATATGCACTGAAGCATAAAAAGGGGACCATCTTAATGAATCATTCAGGATGTTACTGACTCACACAGTAAAATTACATTTTCTCATTTAAGCAATTTTTTAACAATTGCAAAAGGGCTGAGATTATTTAACCTGTATTGACCTGTTTTCCCTTTACCAGCCCGCAATCAATCAAAATCACGACTGAGGTCTTAAAGGTTTAACAAGAGACAAATGCCCATCGAGTGCATATAATGCATCACTGAATATCATGCACCACTTCATCAGAGCATCAAGCGGCTCTCGGGCGGTCGCTGTCACACACAGCTGAGTTTGTCGTCAAGCTAATGTGCTATTTCAGGCGTCACTACATTATCTATTAAAATTCTCACACAGGGTAAAGTGCAGTACAGCTGCCATCTTGTATTGAGTGAAATCAGGGTGTGACGAGGCATAGAAAATTCTCTTCACTTCCTGTGAGCCCAGGGTGGAAGCCAATCGAATTTGAATTATATTCGAAGTTCAAGTCAGAAACAAAGATCGTTATGTTGTCATACTCCGGTGAAGTATATTCATAAAATGCAGGCTTTTCAAACTAAAATCCTGATTTTGTCCTTTGTGCATCCATAAGTGCATTTGCATACCTCTCCACAATGCTCTGCTTGTACTTTGCACCCAATCAGTTCAGCGTTTGTCCCTGGGATTTATATAACTCAATAGCTCCTCGTTCTACAGTTAACGGAGGTCGGCACAAATTGAATTCATGAAGGACAGCAAAACATCACTGGCTGATGAAGAAGCATTTTCACAGTGTAAAAAAAAAAAACTGAACTGCTTTACCCTTAACTGGTATAAAAGCCAGCTCAAGTAGAATTAACGTCATAATTTAAAAGGCAATGAAATAACAGGGAGATGGGAAGTTGCATCATGCACTTGTGACCTTTCAGGATGAATCTCTCCAATCCGGCGCCAATGATTCAATCAGCTGAGCCTGAAACCGCTCCAGCTGGGACGCGGATTCCTACTGTGTGCGCAGAAATGCACTGATAACACGGAATTGCATAAAAGTGCAACTATGTCATTTTGGAGACCTGAAGGAGGTAATAAGAAATGCTATGTCGAGATGTTTGAGGAGCGACTTGTTATTTTAAAGTCACATACCGCTGCTTTAGATGAGCCTCCCCACAGTGATAAAAATTGACTTTTTCCCAGGTGTGCCGAATGACAGCATGAAGCATGAATAAGTTATAAGTGAAAGTCAGGTTCTCCGACCTCCCCCGCTCTCGCCCCTGCAGTGTGGCGCAGCCCTGTGTGTATATGTGTGTGTGGTTAATGTAATGCAATGGTTAATGTACTATAGTCCACCTGGCAGTGAGAAAATATTCTGATTTATGGGCCTGCCACCACCTGTGACAAGGAGAGCGCACACACACACACACAAAAGCAGGAAGTGGCAACATCTCACTTTGCTCACAGTGAATATTAAAGAATATATGTATCATCTATGGCCATAAAAAGAACCAGAGATGCAAGCTGGAGATGCAGATGACTATGTAAAGCAGTACAAAGTCAGTGAGAGGGATCGAAAGCTGGAACATTAATCAAAGGACATGCATTTTGTATGAAGGTGGGGAGGGGGAGCTTGGTGAAGTGCGATGGCAGTGTGACTACAGTATAAGACAGCAATGAATTATAAATGGAATAAATGATGGTCTCAGTTGGATCATTAATGGTGTGAATTATTAATCAAATCTTTTGGACTCAGGTGTGATTTGAATAACCTTAAATCATCCGTTTTAGTAGGTTCAGGCCTTGTGAAAGTCGCAATCTGTGATCCAGTTTCACACACTAAGGAAATGAGAAGCACTCAAAATAACAGTTTACCTTCTTTGACTTAAACTCTTAATTATAGTATGTTTGTGATTGCGCTTCAAAACTGGTTATTAAGGAGTTCATGATAGTCATAAGCATTTTAAAGAGGAGCTGGACTTTGCTTTCATCTTCGCTTTTGATTGACAGAAGAAGGGCATCTGTTGCACCTTTTGATGAATAATGATTGATGCAACAGCGATGCAATGAAAAAGAATCCTCACGACCATATGAAGAGTTAGGTTTAATAAGTAAATCCTGTCTCATGCTTCAAGTTGATGGTTGAGCATGATGTTCCACTAATCTGATCCAACTGCTTGCAAGTGCCAGAACATAATCATACAAATTATTTGATCATTCTTTGGTTGCAAGAGCAGATATTGCAGGAAAGTTTTACCAATATGTTGAGTATCATACTTTGTGACTTGTTGGACGCATTCATTGTTTCTTCATCACGTTAATGGGAAATTTAATCCGGACAGTGTTGCATTTCTTACGAAGCGCATTTGCTGATGAAAATTATTAGTGCACGAATGTCATTTGTAGGACAAAAGATTGGCATGTGTCCAGACAACAATCGCTGATGTTCTAATTTGCAAAAAGGCAAGATTTTCAATCTGAATATTTGATTTAAAGGAGCCATCACCCACCAGTTATCTATACCCACTGGGTCATCAGAGCCTGGAGCCTAGGGTCGCCAGTTGAGCATGAAGAGACAGGCAACCATTCACACTCACACATCCTGTGAACACATTTTAATCTTTGCATGATGGGAGGAAACCAGAGCTCCCAGATATAACATGCAGATGTGAGCAGAGCATGGATTCTAACCCTTCTTCCTGAGAGTTACTCATCGATGAGGCACGTTGGATTTGAAGTTGTTAAAAATTCACTTTCATCTGCGTAATAATCAAACTTGGCTCGTAGTTCACAGCAAATCAGGGCTCTCAGATGCTTGCAGATAGATATCTGTATCTGCCTCTTGAACCTCCTCCATTCTTTCATTCTAACGCAGTGTTCAAAAGCACAGACGCAGACAGGTAGTTGTGTAGAGTTGCACGCCAGGGGACAAAGCTTCTTAAACCAAATGGCATTTGCTTCCAACGCGGTTGCTCACCCTCTTCCACAAGTCTCGTCTCTCTATCGAGCTCGAGCTGTCCCTTCAGGCGGAGCCAGCACCTCGTCTCTATTCTTCTAACACCGGCACAGATAAATACTGCCAGCCGCAGACACACAGGGCCAGCCTTAGTCACACACACACACACACACACAAACATTGACCTCAAGAGGTTCAATCAATAAACCACCTACAGCACTTTTGCAAAGCTCAGAGAGAGACATTGCGGGACTGTCTAAGTGTGTGTGTCGGTGTGTGTGTGTGTTTTGTTGCTGCTCTCCAAAACAAACAAGGCGATCCATAAGACCATTAGTGATATTGCATTACCCTCCTTGGAATGCACGGCTTTATTCATCCCAGCATGTGTTATCTGTTTGCACAAAGGAATCCATTCTTCACAATGCGGCTACGAAGAGAATCTCAGTAGTTGACCCTTCTGTTTAACACAAATCAAGTTGTAGATGCAGTGGCTCAGGAAAGAGGCCAAGACGAGTTGACCGGCTTGTGGCACATTGATAGATCTCGTGGAAAAGACCATTGTTTTTAGATGCACGGATGCAAAATGCTTCACTGGATTTTCTAGATGAGAAGATTATGCTTTCTCTGCTTCTTCAGTTCTGGTCTTAACAGAGTTGCCTGTTTGTGCTGGTCTCATGTTTTGATCTAAATGCAATTAATACAATACTAAAACAGAATTATGTTGTGAACTATTATAGTAAGATTTGACTAAAGAATAGGATGGTTCCCAAAGTGGATGTCGCTGCACCCGAGGTTGCTGCAAGATTTGTTCTTTTCCATTATTTTTTATCGCACATTTCCCCACATTAAAAAAAAAGGGTGACATTTACATTAACTGCATTTTGATAGTGTGTTTTTAAACCTGTCAAAATGGAAGAAATAGCAAAAAGCAATTAACATTTAAAGTAGCAGAGAAAACTGTTGCAACATATGCAGTTATTCCATATTTAACCTGCTATTGTCAAAGTAACTCAACACGCTTCCTGGCACAAGTTTGCCAGACGCACGGCAGTCAAAAATAGCGACTGACAAACCAATCCACGGAAAAATAAATTGGCCACTATAAATACAGTACAGCTCGGAGAAACGCTGATACATCTGGCGACCGAGCCTGAGCTGGCCAAAATAACTAAAAAATCAGGCTGCACAGTGAAAGCTACTTGGCTTCCAACTTTTCATGGCGAGGAGCTAGCTGTCCCACGTGGCTCCAAAAACAGAATCTGCAGGGAAAAGCTATCAGATGCCGCAATGCTGCCAAGTAGCCTCATAAGGCATCTTGAGACGAAATTAAACCTCAGACTTCGGCCAGGAAAGATGTCCCATTAAAATGACCTGTGTGATGACATGCATGCAGTCAGATCTGGGTCAAATGCATCAGTGTAAACTGTTGATTCTGCTAAAATAAAAGCTATGAATAGTATCATTCTTAGTTGAAAAGCATGCACATACAGTGTGTGTGCATGTCATGTGGGTGAAGGCACGAGGAGGTTCCTTAAAAAAAGTTTGGGAACGACAGCGTTAGATTTGTTTGAACATATTCAAGTCCCTGAACCACCTCAGAGGCGTAATATGATTTTAATTTGATGATGGACCAAGTGTTTGTTTCTCCGCTCTGATGATCTCAGTGAATTTTTGCAAATACACTGATGAGATTTCTAGCTGATATGGACAAAAGAGAGACATTATTTTAGCCCGATATTTCACTCTCTTCCCAACAGCTTTGAAAATACCGACGCTGCGCTTTCTACCAGCTGAGACCATGTGAAACAAGAGTCTATTTCATGTGAACTCGCCAAGTAATTTCGAAAAAAGATTCAGCTTTTTTATGATGACCAATCTTAATAGTGCTGCCTGAGGTCGTGGAAAAATGCCATGGAAGATTTACAGATAATAAACCCATGCCTCAATCTACTCAGTAACCTTTTTACTTAATTATTCAACTCAAAATAAATTCCAACATCCTTAAGGAAATGCATTTTGATCGATCACAGCGAGCGGCACCGATTTGGCCGACGCGACGTAATTAGCGGCGCCTTTACGGTTCTGAAGGAGCAATTGAACAGTTGAGTTATCCTCTCAGATACAAAGCTGGACTCGCACTTTAGCTCTGCTTTGGGTACGGTTTTTCCAAGACAAGTGCGGTTTCTAAGTGACTGCGATCACGTTGACTAAACACATTCTTCTGCTCCCTCGAGGCAAATGTGGACCCAAAGTGATCTCCAGTAAACATCAGACCACTTTGCTTTGTTCAGGCGGCACGCAAATGCAATTGTTTTTTTATAACCAGTCATAAAGGCTGACTTGGTATTTTACAAGCCTCCACGTTGGATTCGTGTTTGGACAGTGTAATCTTTTGTTGTCGTTACTGCATTGGTTGTACAATGCATTTGTATATGTGGGATAAGATTGTGTTTTACTGAAATGCTGGGTGCACCGCTGTGTTTAGATTTTGGAGAATTTATTGGTGGCACCGCTGCCAGACGTGGCATGAATCATCTCCATTCCTTTGCTGACTGTGTCCTCTTTTTTTTTTTTTTTTTTGTCCTGCTGTTGAGTTAGTTGAGAAAGTTTAAGCGTTGCTTGACTTTTTGTCGCCACCGCAAATCATATAGTTGTAATGAATGAGATTGCACTGGTATGCTTTTGAGGCTTTGCTTACAAATCACATCGCTGCACCTGGAGAACTATAATTAGGCAGCATCTTTTCCTGGAATCGCACGAGGGAGCGTGATGCAACCTCAGAGATAAAAGCGCTCGTTTTCAGCAACATTTGTAATATTGAGCCGGACTCTTCCAGCTCTGGGAACATCTCTCCCAACGCCGCTCTCCCGGTTTATGAATTCTCAACGAGGACCCGTCCATCGACTCGTAGGCCACGCATCGATTCTGAGCCTCAGCTAATCACAGAGCCAATTAATGCAGACAGCGGTATGCGGCGTTAATCAATGACACACGAGCTGCACGGGCACAAAGACTTTGAACTAGATGAGACAAACATATTCAGCTGTTATGTTGTTGAGAATGATCTGAATTTAGATTCTACTCTCTTGACGTTCACAGAAAATATTATGTCGACTGCTGTGAATTAATCGATCAAATTATGGTCTGGCAATCCTCCAGACAACTCATTCATTCAGCCATTGTCTTTATCTTATTCATGGTCACATGGGGCAGCTTCCTATTGCATGACTATGAAATGGGCAAAGGAATGGAGACACATGCAAAGGTTGTCATTTAACCACATTTTGGCAGAGCACTCTCTCGTGCACTTAGTGAAGCCTCACATTTAAACACACAAATCTCCTGCTGTCCATGTTGTTGTGTGATAACTGACGATATCTATAATGATTGATCAAGGCCCCGTTTCACTATGAGCTTTCTGGTTTCTGGCTGTAGAGGAATAAATATAATCAAATGCTTCCTCTACACTCCTCATGTTTACTAGTCCAGAACTATTCTTCCAGTAATTTCAGTGATTTATCACCAGACTAATTTTAGAAATGTATCGCCAAGTAAGGATATTTTGTCCGGCCACCGTCCTCTCGGCTCCGCGGCAGCTGTGCTCCTGACAGCTGGTTCTGAGGACAGCGACGGCGTAAAGGTCAGAGAACAGGCTGGATTTAATGGGCGGAGGCTTCAGGAGCACCTTCATGCTGGTGACACTTTGCTTCTGGTGGGAATTCACTGTTAGGCTGTTTTCAGACAAGGCAACAAACCACTCATTCTTTTGGATGGGAGGAGTTGGCTCAGCAGAGGGTTGAAAAAAATGCAGGATTATAAAATGATTAGTCATCACCGACCACTCAAATCGACCTTCCTGGATTGTATTAACTGTCTCACCAGTACCTGACAACACGCCACAGCCCCTTGTATCTTATGAAGCTACCACACTTTTACATCACACAACTTTTTAGCAAACATGTCTAGTTTGGCATCATGTAATTAAATTAACACGATCACTGAGTTAACTTTATATTCAGGAATTAACTTAATTGCCCAGAATATTTCCCTTCTATTTATAGTCTTTTCAAGATGTCACCCTGAATGTGAGTTCTCTTAGCGGCACTATATTATCTGCACAAGGTTCCCAGCACATTTAACAATAGTAAGACTCCATTATTGTCCTGTAGTGGCTGGCACAAGCGCGCGATGTATTGAGAGAAGTTGGATCGCTGGCGCAGCCAGAGCCGCAGCCGAGCCAGAGCTCTGTGTTTAGCGGAGATGGAACAGAACAGAGCACTTGACTAGTTCACGGTCCATCTCATCACCAAGTGTCTTTGGCTCTCTCAAGCTTTGTCATTGTACAGATAAACATTCAAGTGCCATGTTTGGTCACCCGGAGAACAAACCGAGCCATTCATGCGGTCCAGTAGCCCCAGGGTGAATGAAAGGGGGTCATTGCAAATAAAATGCCCCAACTCGCATTTAAACTCCCCTCCTTCTTCACGCCAAACTCTCTGTCTTTCCTCTCTATTCAAACAAATTTTTCTTGAGCTTTGGTAGAAGACAAGGAGGTGGCCAGGAGCCAAAGAGAGGCTGCCGAGGAGCCGAGACTTGAATGCCAAGCCCTCGAGTCCTCGGCGGAGAGATGGGATTTTATAGCTGGAATGCGGGGGGTTTGGCTGGGCATGAAAAAGATTGGACACATTGGCAGTCGCTGATGCCAGGGCCTCCAAGCTCGATATCCTGCTGGGCTCCAAATATGGCAAAGAGGGTGAAAATGATTCGAGCATACTGGAGATTTTTTTATGTGTTATAAAGTAATATTCTAAAACCAACAATGTGTAGGATTTTTTTCTGGAGAGAACAGCAGTGTTAGGAATAAGGAGGAAAAGATCGGGGTTGATTGCAAAGTCTCTGGAAACCACAACACCAGACCTTACGTTATGAAATACCCATGCTTTTAATTCACTATCAAGCCATCTTTGGCTTTCTCCAACACCTCAAACTCCCGACCGTGACTCGCCAAGAACTCGCATCTACGCTCCAGGTCAGTGTCATGCATTCAAACCTTCCTCCACACGCCGTTTCACTTCATTTCAGCTCCGTGCCAGTAGCTCCAGGTCGGCAACTGTCACATCCTGCTGCATTCACCCACACCTCCCTCTCCACACGTCAGCACCGATAACAGAGCCTAGTGAGTCCGTAATGGGGAGTGGAGGGACTGCAAATGTTATGGACTGCAAATACCTCCATGACCGCCGCAGTAATGGCCACGTCAAGCGGCTTCTGTTGGGTCGGCTCGAGGTTAATAATGAAACACGTTGTCTATCTCCAAGTAAAAGGTCAGCGCACTACCAGGACCCCATGAAAACCTAATCTAAAAAAGATAAGCATCATTTAAAATAGCTCAGGCCTTATGAATAAAAAAAAAACTCAGTATTGCTACTTTTGTGTGACTTCCAAGTAAATCAAATTGAGGCGATTCTTTAAAAACGTCCTCGCATTTGTTGACCTTTCTGGCTCGCAAATCCATTTTAAAGCCCAGATGCATGAAGCGAAATACGAATCGCCATCAATCTGAAAGACAAGGGGGGGGAAAAAAAATATGACACATAGTTTTTAGTCTACTGCAAAGATGTGTCTCATTTATCTTGCACTTAAGTTGTACATTCACGCTGCTCAATCAGCCATGGAGAAATCCCACTGGCTGCACCGGCCGCTAAATGCATTTTACATCATTATGCAATATTTAGAGCTGTGTGGTTCGTTAAAGGCCAGCACACAAACACTTTCCAGAACATTGTGTCAAGTCCAGAGCGACTTTTAAAACAGACGATCATCAATATAACCTCCTAAAGAGTAATAGGTGAGCACAGGTTCACCACAGACGTCTATGTTCAGCACCCAGCTTAGCTTAAGCTGTCCATAATTGATAACAGCATGTATACACTATTTGTATTATTCATTGGCCGCGTCAGTTGCAATTCACTTCAAACACATTGCGCCGCAGTGAAGCATGGGGAGGATGTTTAATGCCGAAACCTCAGAGAAATTCACGCAGACCTGAAGGAAAATTAAACTGCTTATCATATGAAGTGGAAGTCGAACTGTACTTTTTAATCTTGGCACAGAGCGGGCGCACATTTGCATGCATTAAGACGCAGCAGTACAAAGCAAAGGGGTGAGAACGTCAGTGAGAGATCTTCAGTTTCGGGGGCACAAAGGGAAGTTAAAACTGAATAATTCCACAAAAATTCTCATTATGGTGCAAAATAATGAGAAACATACCCGTCAGTAAATCAGAGTTGTTGCTTTTATAGAAGTTGTGCTTTCAAATTATTGCTTACATTATTCAACATTAGAAACTTTTGACAGCTCATGGAATGAGCCCTCTTTGCTTTATGTAAGTTTCTGTCATACTTGAACTTGTCTTCATGTCTGGAAAAATGTACTACCTTGCTTGAGCTTTGACTGAAATGTAAGATGCATCCTCATATTTCAAATGCTCTGAGGTCACCGCAGAGACTAACAAAGCCGACAAACAAGGCCCATTATAGTGGCTCGCAGGAGATTTAGCCTCATGATATATCCAGTTCAAATGTGGAACATTGGCTTCCATAATATGGACATGAGTCCAAACAAGCAATTTCTCCTCTGGCTCATGCACACGGAGAACAAAGAATAAATTGGATGATATTTTAGTATAAATAAACAAAGGCCTTCTGGGTACTTGCAGGGTACAGCTAACAAGCTAGTGGTAAAACATAAACATGGCGTTGTGTAAATTTAACATGCGAGACAGAACAGATCGTCCTCGATTTCAGTTAAAGCTGTTGTGACGAAAAAATGCAAATATATTGCAACCAGATTGTTTTTGTGTGTGTGGACAAACAGTGTTTTGTGTAATGAAGAAATTGATGGATAGAAATGAAAAGATTTGTTAAACATTCCCTAATTCACTTGTATTTTATTATTTAAATATCAAACTATTAAATTATATTGTTCACATATGAAAATATTTGTTTTTGTGTTGTGCTTCTACTTCTTCATTACAGAAATAATAGTCTAGTTACAGGTTGATTAAGGATCCTGTCGACCTATAATGAAGGAATGTGGGCTCTTGTTTACCAAATGCAAACAATGCAAAGCCGACCAAAAGTCAATGAACAACACATGCGGCGAATCAAGTTCAGAACTACGGACAAAGCTGTGCGAAAGCGACGCCGAGACAATGACAGCAGCGAACACGTGCATGCAACTCCCACGCTTCCACCACATGGAGCAATCAAGCCCCCTAAACACCCCCCACCCCACCTCACCCCATCCCATCCCGACCCACTCCACCCCTCCGATGTATGACATCCCATTGTGAATGTGCTACGAGGAGAAAAAAGAAAAAGACCCTAAACCTATTGCCTCTAAAGGAATGCGCCCAATGAAAGTGAATTAAGCAACAAAGGAGGCACTTACATTCAAGAGCCTCACATGGTCCTCCGACAGAAAAGAAGAGAAGCGTGCAATGATTCCAGTCTGGGAAAACAATAGTAACCTTGAAGAGAGAGAGAGAGAGAGAGAGAGAGAGAGTGAGGGGGAAAAGAGAGTTGGACAAGAAAGGTGAGAGAGGGAGAGGACGCGGGATTCATGCATCCACACACCCAGCGCACACGCAAATCAAAACACTTAGGATCTTTTCTTGCATCTCCCCTCCTCCTCCTCCTCCTCCTCCTCCTCCTCCTGTTCAGCTTCACCCCCCCTCCAACCCGTGCCTTCGGGTTTTACTTGTCATGTGTTCAGGCTCAGGCAAGCGTGAAGCGGGCTGAAGAAACCGGCGCTGCAAGTGCTTTGTCCAGCGGTTTGGGGGAACTCATGCCTCCATTACGTGGAACATTGAGCTTCTCAGCCCCTTTCCGAGCGTTTGATCCACGGCAGATGGACGACGAGGCGGGAGACGACATCCAGCGCCTTGGCTCGTCTATCGCACCTTCCTGGGATCTCATCCTGAAGATTAAAAAAATCATGTCTCCTGTGGAAAATGTGGATAAATCTCTGTGAGGAGCACATGTCCACTTTCCAAAAACAGTTGGCTATGACTGTACAGCTCAGTTAATCCGGTCCCAACAAGGATAAAGAAAGTCCCAAAATGCATTTTGAGAGCGGACACTCACTCACATTACCTCAGTTCAATTAAATGGATCTTGCTGTGCAACCATTTGCTGATTACACAAGATATTACACTCTTTCTTTTTTTCTCTCACTTAGAGAGCTGATGCAAAAATGCCTCAATTTTTAGTAATGTTTGCAGATTTTTTTTTTTTTCCCCAGCGTTGAGTTGCTTTTAACTTTTTAGTGGTGGTCACCCCTGGGAACAGAAGCGCGGAGCAGCAGGATCATCAAATGGTTTCATATTTAAACTCCGCAGTTTAACTTTGAGCGCTTTGGGCTGAAACCGAGGTCTTTGAAGACTAAGACAAAGTATTTGATTTACCAATTGCTGGTATTTAAATTTAACCCATTTAAATCCAAGCAAATAGCTTAATGTTGGTGGGAAGGGAAAGTCATATAGACCATCATAGGATTGAAGCTCAGTGTTTCAAGGCAGGCAAATGAAAATACTTCAGGCAGGTTTTGTCCAGAATCTTATCAGAGGGCTTGTAATAAAAAAGGATTTCTTCTGGGTTTAGTCTTTCTGCTCTTGATTGGATGAGAGACTCTTGATCAAAGAAAAGATTCAGTTTCTTGGGATCATTACTCTTATCATATTTTAATGATATGATACTTGTTCTCTATGTTTCCTGACAATATAACAGTTTCATTCTGAATATCTCAAAGTTATATATGAAACAGTACGAATGATTTGTGTCTCTCAATCAAGGGCACCTATCGAGAGCAGGTCCCTAATGTTAAAATTTAGGGATCAGCACACAGTAGCAGTCAGCCTACCAGCTTTTTCTAAACTTCCAATCACATTTCACAGGGAGCTGCTTTAGGTTTCATTAAGTGCAGAACTTCCATCACATGGTAACAAGGTTGAATATAGATGGAAATTGTCAGTCTCGTCTTTGTTGTATTTGGCATCTGATTTAAATGATTTTTTTAAAGTGTGTCTGACACGAGAAACAGACATTTACATTGCCAAAACTAGTGTGAACTAAAACAGCAACTACAAAAAAAACGGACTTGAATAGAAGAATTGTGCTTTTGCTGTACATGCAAACAGATAAAGAGCCGATCATATGTAGCAAGGACGCCAAGAAACTAGATTAAAAAAAGGTTTTTAGCCAGTGTTGCCATAATGAGGTGAATGGACATGAGGTGAAATATCTAGAAGTATAAATAGATTTCAAACAGATGTGACTTTGTAAGAATTAAAATGCTTTTTTCTTTAATAGAACAGTAAGGGTTAAAAAGCAGTGTGTGGGCATGTTTGCTTGATTGACAGGTGTCTCACACTGTCACACTCAGTCGTGGTGTTTATCCCAACGGAGCATCACTCTGTATATGGAATATTTTGGTAGCTCCGGCAAAGACGGTGAGAACAGACAAACCCTCAAAACACTTAAACCTCAAAAATGTCAAAACATTTCTCTCCGGTCTGGAAGAAACCTCTGACGACAAGGCTGAAAATCAGCCTGCAGGTCAGCATACAGATATATCCACACAAACCAGGTCACTTAAATCAAGTCAACACAAATGCATGAATGAGTCCCTTTCTTCTATTTGGCGTCATTTTACCGCCGTTATGCAGCCGGCAATGAAATGAAATGTGTCTGCTCAAATGGGTTAATCTGTGTGACTTAGCCATATGAATTCCTCTCCATAGTCTGCTTAAGGAAAGCAATTTGGAAGCCCCCGCCGACAGTGGCTGGGATTTGAACGACCTAAGCTGTTCCAACAGCCCCTAACAACATGATCAGCAGCTAAGTCAACTCCACCAGGGGAGCGTAAGACCTGCTGATGAGGGCAGGCATGCCTAATCATCCGCTTCAGTGCTGGTGGAAGAAAAACACTAGTGAATACTGAATGTGCCACACTCTTGACTGACGACTGTTTCATACCAAGTCAAGATTACAGAGGAGCTGGTTTTCCTGCCTGTATCTCCCTCCTCTCCCTCATGCCCGTGGACGTGCAGGGAGATAATCTTGAAAAGTGCTGGCTCACCAGAGAAGTGGTGGGATAATCTTACAAGCCACCCAGGAGAGGACCTTTGGTCTGTGTATTATCTCAGCCAGATTATGAATGTGCATCCGTTTCTGTGTTTTTGCTGAAAGGAGAACTAACAGAAATGGCCCCCTTGTTGCGCATTGCTTCGATAAGGGCTCTCCTGGTGTAGCATTAACGCTGCGAGGTCGTGGGTGATAATTGAAAGAAGAATAGATGATGTCCAGTGCAGGTCCTGTGAGACGTTTCAAAGCTATATTGCTTTTGTGCAGGGTTGCAGCTGTCTCCCCAAGACCGGCCTGTATGTTCAAAGCCAATATGCTTTCTTTTTTCTGCAATGGAACGTATCATGAAAGGCCTGTTGTGTCTTACATTACTTGAACCTTGAGGTGAGCAGGGCATTTGATTTCATTTTATTACCACTGTGTACCAGCTGTGACAGGCTGCTGGAGTATCAACTTTTTTTAAACCTTGTGTCACATTCACAGTGTTGGGTAAAGCTGGGAAAATACATATGTTTATATATATAAAAAATATGTCTGGGTGCATTCAGGTGACTCCATATAATTGTAATTTCCTGGTTTGATTACATGTCCACATACATTTCTACACCCGAATACCAAGCGTACAATACAAAAAAGTGCAAAAAGACTTAGGGAATAAATCATGATGCACATGAAGGATGTAGCTTTGCTGTCACTCGAGCTTCCACTGAAGCGACAAAACCATCAGATCTGCGTGGATGAAAATGCGCATTAATTTGCATTTTCCTTTCAAATTTTTGGGATAATTTGGTTAAAATAAATTGACGAAAATGGAAACACATCTGATAAAACAATAACTGCTGAAATGCTGAGCTTCAAACTCAAAGTCAGATTATTGTCGACTGACTAAATCTGAAAACATTTTTCTTCACCTGCGTGTAAACATTTTCTCAGGTATAAGAGCACAAACTTTTTCAAAGAACATGAACAGAAGCTCTGCCACCAGCCGCTCAGGACAAACTTAAAAGGAGAATGTGAGGAAAAGCGCAGCTTTAATTACATCTTGCTAAGTGACTTGTGGGTCCTCGAGTGTCGCAGTTCAATACCTCGCTGCCTCCAGGCGCGAACCTCGCCCTCACGCAGCAGAAGTTTGTAACCTCCGAAGCCGCTGCACATGAAAGAGATTAATTAATGCTGTCAATATGCTCCAAAGTGAGACGTTAGTTTAGTTCAGGGGCCCAGATTCCAGCTGTGTACCGTTTGAAAGCGAAACAAACAGGTCAAGGCTGCTTTTAAGTGAGCATCAGCAGGTTTTTCTCTCTCTCCGCTGAATCTCCACAGGCAGGAGGTCAGCTCCGTACCAGAAGGGAATCACTGACACACATGCACCGTCTGTTGACCCATTTAGCCCATCTGCACAGCAGGAAAAGGCAAAATAAGTACTGGTATTTGGAGGCGACGTGGACGAGTCTCGCAGGTCGCCGTTATCAACATTATGTCCTCGTTGCTTCTTGTGACGAAGATGGCGTCACTGGTTGAGGACAGCACATGGTAAACTAATGACACTCAGCAATGCCATCACAAATAGTTATCCACACACACGCACACACAAGTGGTCTAATTATGTAAAATGAAATAATTGACGTAATTAGCTGTTGGTTGGTCCAGAGGGAGGGGCCCAACACTTATAAGCCTCTGGCCACCGAGGATCGCGAGTGAGTCAGTAGGAGGGCAGCTGTAGACCACACAGGTAACACAAGAGACAATTGAGTGGTATTAATATCTTTTTGTTTTTTCCTTTTTTCGCTGTTTTTTTGTAAATAAAAGCACCTCAGTTTCTTTGCAACTCAAACCATCGTGTGATGATTTTTCTTTAAACAAGTTAACCCAGCCTTTTTTGTAACACTTCTGCTGCTTCCCCCTGATGAAGCCGCTTCGTTCAACAGCATCAAGAAATGTTCAGAGAGCGGTAGAGCTCAATTTTGGGTTAGAGGTGAAGGAGATTTTAAAAGTTTCATGACGGTGCTCACCGCAACAAAGGAAGTCAGAGGGGAAATTAAATGTTTGTTAATGCGTCTTTCTGAAGAATCGTGGGAACAAAGGAGATGTTTTGCATAATGCGTTCTAACAAGGTAGATGGACTGTAATGAACAAGCAAATCCCCCCTCACATTTCCTGGCTCTTTCCCACAAGGGGTCTCTTTATATAACTCAGCAGGAGTCAGAGGGTTTGATCGTTGTGGGATGACGCAAAGCGCAGAAGTCGCAATGTCCTGGGGGACTAATCATAGTAAGTACATTATCATAGCAAAAGGACAAATGACACAAATTCCCAGACATTGAAATGACTGTGTTGCCTGTAGCCCATGCAACAGCACAGGGGTGACCTATTTGCTCTTCGTGGTGCAATATGTCGACTGTATTAACATTGAAAATCCCATTAATCCAATGACACAATGTTTTTTAATAAGAAAGCCCGGAGGTTTTCACAGAAGATTCTTCAATTCAAAACCGCGTTTGACCTACTATAAATACCATTGCACTGCGCTACCAAAACAAAAGGGTGACATTATTGAAAAGAAGCCAAATGGGATGTGAGCAGTTCATGTGAAAACAGACTAACTTCCCATATCAACTCTGTCCTCCTATACCCAACATCGGTCTGCACATGCTCAGTCCTTTTGTGCAATAAGGACTTATTACCAACATTTTGGGTGCAGCCACTTTTGGTGTTACCTCCACTTAATTGTATCATAATTGAAATCTCCAAATAAAGTGGTTCAGATATTTTGCATGTTCCCAGATCACAGCATGTACTTTGGAGAGTCTTGAATCGACTGCAAAAGGCAAACAGAGCTGTCATGAACCAAAGTTCCTCCCTATTTTTTTCTCCCAAGTCGCCTGCACTGTCACAGTATCATCTTATCAATCAGCTTATTCCAACTGTCCATTGGACAGTACATGGAGTTTACACAGATTGAAACGATTCCAACTGATGGAATAGTGAACATTCAACCATGCATCATTTTGCTTCAATCTACATACAAATAACATGGCTTTACACTTTCAAATTGCGTGCAGTGCAAAAACCTGTTCTGTCTATTAACCTCTGTGGATTGCAGATCCATAGTCAGGTGACCTTTGGCATCCTGTGTTTGTTTGTCCCATTCATCAACCCCAGCCTCTGCCCAGTGTAGACCTTCTCGCTCCTCACGCTACATCACCTGACATTTTTTGTGCATGGCATTTGGGCGTATCTGCTCCCCACAGAAGTTAATGGGAAGGATTGGTGTATGACCTGCATGCAAAATTGAACTTTTACAATTTAAAAGTTATGTTATTTGTTCGCAGATTGGCTTGACTTGGCTGCATTTTATACACATTTCCCCCAAAAGTCAGGCTTGAGGATTTCCAGCTCGAGCAAGTCGACCACACTTGATCCTTTTCACCACATTTGTAAACAGCGGCGGTTGAACTGGATGTGTAATTTCCTTGTTTCCTTTTGTTAATGGAGGATTAAATTGAACCTTGAACCTTTTTAATCTTGAAATTCAACCTGACGTATTTGGTACCTATGAAAACGCCGTTGGAATTCAAAATACATTTCTGTGGGTTTGAACAATGTGTGGCTGCACAGCAGGAGTTTTCTAATGACTGGCCCACTGGCAGATCAGTGAGGTTTACTTTAATACAGATTTGAATTTTTGAGGCTTTACGACTCATAGAGCAGGTTGCTTTGCTTATTCAGAGAGAGGTCGTGCTAAGTCCTGACCTCTGCGTGTCCTGGATTTTTTGGCGCCGTCGCTCTCTCCTCGTATTCCACTGCATTTTTCTTCCCTTCCACTGTAATGCAACACCAGAACAGAAACTGGCATTTACACTCTCCATGCCCACTCTGCTGCGGCTTTTTCTCATGCTGTTTTATTCTGTATGCATCTGCCTCTTCCCAAGGCCTTCACAACCACGGGCGACGCCTCAGGGCTTTGGAGCATGTGTTGGGGGAAGGGCAACATGTCACGACCGCTTACTCCTCTGTGCCAGCTTCTCCTGCCCAACTCCCCTGACCCACGGCCCGCCTTTATTTATCCTATATGTGCTGTGCTAACAGTAGGCAGCGAGACTCAGCTGTGAGAGGCGAACAAGCGAGCTGACCTGGAAAAAGAATGCCTTCACTCCGAAGGGCCCGGAGGGTTTAAAGGGCGCTATATAGGAGAGCGGCTGGCAGGGCTGAAAGCATCGGCAATATCGCTCCCATCAGCCCCGGCTGTGTTTGCTCGTCATGAACCGCTGTTTTGAAAGCCATGTGCAGAATGCTCGCCTTCACAAATAAGGTGCTGAAGTTTTGCTGTTTGCCCAAGACTTTGCTTTTCTCCACACTAAATCCAGATATTATAGTCGTAAGTGAAGGACTCAGAGGACACTTAAAGACCTTTGAGCATCCCTGTGGCTCTCATTCTCATTAGATAAGGGATTGAATGCTTGCAAGGCTCTGTTTTACAGGGCTATTTCCTACCGCTTCCTCCTCCGAGCGTGTGTGGTAATTTAATTAAGTCCACTGACTTTTCTAAAGGGCAACTGCTAGAACCAACACAATTAATAAAATGGGTGACTCCTCTGCTCTTTGTTGCTCTTTGTTCCCCATCCCTCATTCGAGTGGCTCAGCGCAATCCCCCGGCGGGCCCTGTCTCGATTTGCATTTAGAAAAGTCAAATCTGGCCTCTCTCCTGTAATTATTCATAAACTTTAAGTACAAAGTAAATAGCACATGAAGAATTCAGCGAGTTCTGACAAAACTTCCCAGGAATTTATACCAGTGTGAGAATCATTTATATGCATGGAAGCTATAAAACTGCTTCATTGTTAGATTTTTGAAAATATGTGTAATAAAAATTATTAATTATCATATGCATGCCTCTATAGCACGATTTAAAGGGCTCAGTGACAAGCGATGGTATAAATGCTGGCGTTTCAGACCGCGGCTCCGACACATCCACAGCCCTCCGGGAGTCTACTTATCCTCCTCAAATGTCAGCGTTTAACTGATGATGTCGCTCCCAAAATGGTCGCTTCTCTTTGGGATTTCTCTCGAAAACTGAGGGTTATTAGCAGGCAGGCGGTGGCTCATAGATGGCTCAGGGGTCCCATAGGACAGTTCAAAGTGTAACGAGGTTAATTAGCAAGAATTCACGACCTAGACTAAAGAAAACTGCTCAGAACATACAGGATAAGATGTGTGGGTAATTTATAACTTGTTAATTTAAGACTCCAGACAAAGAACTACATCAGTCAGACAATATAGTTTTTTTAATCTAAAGTGTTACAAGGCCAATTCCATTATATATTTTGCAACTTACTTTGTTGAAAGTCATATTTTTTGCGCTGCATCTTCAAATCAAACCCAGATCTGATCAAAATGAGAAATTGCAAGCACTGACAAATGTAGTTTTTGGCTTTTACTCAGCATGTTATCCATCATATCAGATGTGATTTATTGAGCATGAATTTTTACAACGTGAAGGCACATTTGGGATTAATCCATTTCAAACCAGGAGAAAATCAAACTGTGATGCACAAGGCCACACCTCATCCTGGGCACACATGTATGACATTAATAGTAAAAATCTGATATGATTCTCTTCCAAGGCTGAACAACTAGCTTTAACACCAAAAGACATTATTCATATGTAGTTCAATTTAAAGTCAAATTTAGAGCCTGACCTGCACAGAGGACAAAAATGTGTCCAGATCTCGATCTTCATGAAACTGGATGACCCACAACACCGACCTAACCACCACACTGCACGGAAACATGTGGCAACAAGCATAAAAAAAAAGCCATGAGGAAATCACGCAGACAGTCAGACAGATAAATCAACAGTGGTGAACAATCTGGACTGCTCATTTATTCAACATAATCCAGCCAGAAATCCCTGCCCACATGCCACACACACACACACACACACACACACACACACACACTAGTCTGTAAGGGTGGTTCGAGGATACGTTGGTCATGCAGTCACCAGTAAAAGGTCAGCGTCTGGAAGAGAAAAGGTTCAAAGACAGAAAAAAAAAAAGCACCCACGTGAGGACAAAGATCACATGTGGGTCGTTCGTGTATATGTGTCATTAACACAAATTTCATTTTGTCGTTTCAGCTCTAGTTGCCGTACATTTCGTCATCTCGCTCCTTCCGCCCGCGTGAGTTTATGTGTTGCACATGTGTGGTACCGTTGACACATGCGAGACATGTTGTGGGGATTATTGGTCTCCCAACCTCGCAGTATACCAACATCTGTTTTCCATTGCGTGTCCTGAATTATGTATCTCCTCACCTGCTTTTAGCATACAGTTGCTCCGTGTTGCAAACATGTAACAGTATGGCACATGCATGTACTTCTTTATGTCTGTGAATTTTTTAATGTGGAAATGCACGGAGACTTCATTTGGATTCTCCTGGAGCTCGTCAACCAGCCTTTGGGAGGTTTATTTGAAATGTGGGCGGCATGATTAGGTGTTATTTACAGAATTAATCTTTTTTTTTTGTATTAGTATGTTGATTTTGATATATGATATAACAGCACAGAATAGTCAAACCTTTCTGTTGTCCCGTAGCATAAAACAGTATTTATATATTTGCTTTATCATCTGCCTCAAAATTCCCAATTGAGATCATGTTGAGAGCTTTTCAAATAGAAAAGCAAACCAGAGCATCCACTTCCCTTCATGTATTTTTCATGCTCTCTGATTCTCCTACTGTATTTCTACATCTGTATAAGTCTATATTTTTACTTCTACCAAGCAGGTCCTCTGAACAATGCAGCCTTTGGCTCTTAGGAAGCATTAAGGTCTGTCAGATGAATCGGAAAAATCACGCTTGGAGAGGGAATGAAAAGCTCTCAAAAGCCGCATGAAATCTTAAACACCTTTTCAGCGCTTTTTTTTTTTCCCCCCTTTTCATTTGGCGACGCCGGCGCCGAACAAACTTAAAGGTTTTCACTGAGTGCGTGAACAACGTTTGTGTTCTGTTTTGTAGCTTGTTTTCTGATCGGGTGAAAAATGGTTACTGTCAACAGGGCAAAACTCAAGAGTCACAACACAGTTTATAGTGTTGAATGAAAGGAGTTTGGTTTAGATTTTGACACTTAGAAAGTGTGAAACCAGCAAATGTGCACGGCTTTGTGAATAAATTAGACATCGCAGTGCACTCAGTCACACCGATGCCTCGGAGAAATGTAATCTGAAGTATTTTATTACCTTTAAAAGGCACTTGAAGCATAGTGAAGGCCGAGTCTGCTCATGTGCAAACGTTGCACTTGCACACAGATAAAAATCCCTCTTCACTGTAACATTATTCTCTACCTGAATCTCCCACCTCTCTTCACTCCTGTGGCTTGAATGGTGTCTTACTGACTTTAGTTTGACTTTCATGAGGTGCTCAATTCCCTTTTGTCCTCACCCTGCTCTTTTACGCTTTGTGCATTTGCAATTAAGTATTTGGCCTTTTAAAGTTTGTGCTGCTTCATTTAAAATGAACCAAAACTTGTTCAAAGTAACGTGAGCTAAATGAGCTCAGTTGGTTGACAAAGCAAACCTGATTCTCATATCTGTAACTTACAATTTACAATTTATGATGCTCATAATAGTAGAAAAAGCCCACTGTCAGTATCATGGTTCATTTTGATGCAGCAATTTCAGTCTTTTCATGACCCTTTGTATTTTTCTTTCAAGCTTCATTAATTGACCTTTTAGCTGCTTGTGAGCAGAGGCCAAGATGATAATACAATATTTGACACACTATTATCTTAGAAGTGTAATGCCAAACAATTATTTTTCAACATCCTGCAGACATTTGAAGTCGTCCAATATTCACTTTCCCTTTAGCTCTGTTTTGGTCTCCACCAGCTCCTGTGTTTGCCATCTAGTCCTAACTTTGTCTGTCGGCTGTTTGGTGCTGGGCAGGTGGCACTCAGTGTTTCAGTTGGGAACAAGGTTGGTTAGAGTTTTGTGGCCCTGATGACAAGGGCTGGAAAAAGAGAGCCATAATTGTATGTAGGTTTTTTTTACTATGAGCAATGCATGTAACGTCACACAGAGTCATGTGATCCGCTGTTAATAAAAACTCTAGATTGCTGCAGCTTTAAAGCGGCTCCGTGTGGCTGATTACTTCCACCAAACTGACCTGAAGAGGTAAAACTGCTCCAAACGTACTTCACTTAAACTAAAGATTCACACCATCATCTTTAAGCAGTTGAATTCTAAACTCTCTGAAATACCTAAAAATATCTTTAGAACATACCCAGTGGGTCGTTCAAAGGGCAATTTATGCAAACCTGTCCTAAAATTAGTTCCACCACAAAGTTTGCTGAAAATCCTCTTGCGAGCATTGATTTAATGAGCTTATATTTTTTGCACTGTTACCCCCGATATGGAAATGTCTTTGGCAGATGGTGCACCCAAACATGCTGCACTTTTTCCCCGGGCATGCAGGTCCTGCACAATATGCTGTTTCCGCCGCTTGATGAAGATGACACACACACACACGAGGGCACATTTGCATTATGTCTACATGCCACAGGACAGAGGCGGGCATGTGCGGTCTGTTTGAAGTCAGCTCGCAACTGAAGCGAATGTGGAATTGATGTTCAGATATGTTTGCAAAGAGGCAAAACATCTGCTTGTTACACTAACCAGCAAAACACCGATGCCCTCTGCTGCTCTGAGACGTATGGACCCCGCAGCGCAGAGCACGCAAAGCCTTTTCCTCATGTGAAAGATGAAGAAAAAAAACAAACAAATTAAAGAACAATGAGAGGTAAAGCGATCAGACCAGGCTTTTGTTCTCATGAGGGGCATAATCCTTTTGTTGGGACTCATCCTAATATGGGATTGAGATATTTGGTTCTTTGGGGCAAGGCTCAGACACACACCAAGTTAGTCACTTTTTCCACTGTACTTCCTGGAGCCTGTGGCTATCTCGAGCAGTTTTCTGGCAAGTCTGAAGCCAAACAATCTCCATGTGCTCCAACTTTCCAGTAGTCGTCTTCTGTCTGCACGTCAAACACGAGGGGGAATATCGCTGCGTTTCAGATGTCGGGCTTTTGGCAACGCTATATCTCTTACTCATGCACCTCAAGAATCCAGATATTTGCCAGTTTATTTGGCAGAGGTGCCACGAAAGTTAACAGTGTGGCGTGACCGGCATGATTTTAATGATGATGATTTACATGACTGGAGCGGAGTTTTCCTGTCTCATGCAGTGATTCGCATAATAAGGAGGTGGATGAATGTTTTTTTTAGGGCAACCATGGTGGATGGACGAATGGTTGACCCTGAAATTTTGTGCTCCTTCCGCTTTCCACCTAGCATTATTATGGGGTCAACATTTTAATTTGTCCTTTACTTTGGTTTATGGCCAAAAAATTAATGACATTAGCACCTTGTCTTTAGTGGTAATTGGGAAATATTAGCACCCTAAACTAAGATGGTGAACATGGTATATCTGCTAACAAAAGCATGTAGATTCTTGTTCTTGTTTCCTGAAGGTTTATTCCAATGCGTTCAGCACTGCCACCTAATTATGGTCTGATGTATTGGTAAGCAGCACAAATATGTCGTCCACATCTGTAATGTTACCACAACAGGAAAACTTTCACTGTAACTCAATCCGAGACTGTTTTTCTGAGCGGGCCGTATAATTTAGATAAGTAAAAGCTTGAGCTATCACAGAAGCACACAAATTTACATGAAATTGCACACTCTGTGGGAGTCCGCAAAGACAGCTTCTCAGTCATTGTTAGGAGTTTAAGCATATACAGAATGACACACAGCAAAGTGAGGTCCTGGGAAAAGGCACGTCGGACGCAAATTGATGACAGATGTGATTTAAAATCAGCAGGTTTTACCCCCTGGAACGCCGACCATATCATCACTTTGCATTTCCATCAGCGCTTGACAGACGGTGTTTGACATGTTCAAGAGCTACAGCATCATGTGACCGCAGTCGGGGTGAAAACAATAAGACGGTTGCGTTCTCGTCAGGAAAAGGGCCGGACAGCTGATGCAGTCATTTCTGAGTCGGGGAAAGAGCACAGATGTGGGTCGACACACCCTGCTCAAACCACACGCTGGATCTTTCCACTCACTGAGGACATGAGGAATTTTAACTGGGCTACTTCAAAAAAAGTCAGAGAGTATGATTTTAACATTGATCACACACTTTTTGCTTTGATGCATAAGGGAGGATAAATAATGCAGCAGTGTTCTTGTAATGCTCTTAAGGTATTACAAGCTGGGTTTTTCTAAAAGCAATTTGGTGCAAAGAGATAAGTGAACGTGTCTTTAACAAACTGGGTCTTGATAGAGTGGGACAACATATTTAAATCAGCTCTGCTTTCCTGTCACTCATCATCCAAGAATGAAATGCTGTCATCAGGAATATGGCAAGAAGTACTAGACTATAAACACTATGCCATCCTCCATTAGCCTTGAACGCACCTTTGACGCCTTATGAGCTAATTCATGTAGGATTGCAGTCTTTTAAGACCTGCGATCCAATGCCAGGCCGACCTTTTTTTTTTTTATATAAAGCCGTGAAAGAGAATACAAGAAGAGGTGTGAGGTTAGATGCCTCTTGAAAATAGTAAAAAGTTAGATCAAGCCACGGGCTGTGTTTGATGAGGACTTTAAAGTGCTTGTACCTGAATTTACAGTAGATTTATTCTGCTTCTGCGCTGCTGAAATCCTCGGCTCCTCCAGCTCACTCCTGCTAGAAGAGGAGACCGAGAGAGCCGTCCACCCAAATTGCAATTGTTATGGTGCCGTGCATAGAATTTTAACATCATGACATTAATTCTGAGACATCTGTAAAACTGCCGTAAACAAATAACGCCCTGGCCATTAGTCATCCGGCTGAAATCTTCTGGGTCCATTTATTGCTTAAAAGAAGATTGCTATTTTACTATGCAAGTAATAAACAACTTTATTTCAGCCGCACTTCTCTGGTTGCTGAGTTTCAGTTTCACATTAACTGACCTTGTCCTTGCAAATCTGCTGCCAAATGCTCTTCTCATCTATAATTCTTGTTCTTGCTCTTTAAACCAAAAGCGTGATCCAGGACATGCATTTCACTCTTTGTGCGCAATAAGAGCGTTAATGGGAAATGCGGTCGTATTTTTATGAGGAACATAAACCCAGATCTTTTTGTCTTGCATCATTTGATTTAAATCAAATGGGTTTGTTCTTCACAGTCGTCCTTTGAGGGCATCTCTGACTCTTCAGGTTCAACTTTGCGTTATCAGACTTTGCTCACCTTTGTAAACCTCAGGTGTTCTAAAGTTCAGATGAGGCTGACAGAAATTCGGTCATTTGTTTCAGAGATATCCAGTCGTACACTGAAGTGTTAGACAACAGGAAATTTTAACTCCATGGCCAGAAAAAACATTGATACTGGACAAACTTTTCAAAACCCCAGATTGCATTTAATGACAGAGTTTCTTTCCCAAAAAGTTAGGATGCTGTGTAAATCAGAATGTGATCATTTGTACTTGAAATGTGTTTTTGTGTGTTTTTGGATCAGTCCACAACTTTCACAGTCTTTTGTTGCTCCTGTCCCAACGTGTTTGAAACATGTTGCTGCCATCAAATTCAGAAGAAGCAGATATTTACTAAAATCAATGAAGCTGATGAGGTCAAACATTCAATATATTGTCTTTGTGCTGTTTTCAATTGAATATTTGCCCAAAAGAATTAGCAATTATGCAGAATCAGATGAACACCAAAGTCTATAGTGTTCATCCTCAGCAAATTCCAAGGCAATGCATCCAATAGCTGTTGAAATATTTCACCATGGACCAAAGTGCTCGACCTCTGTAGCTGTAGCTATCGAGGCTAAAAATAACATAGCAAAGGATCATATAAGAGATCATATCCCAGAGGGGAAAACCCCATGTAAAGTTAGACGTGCCATAACCAAAAAGCTCTATTGTAGATTACAGGCTTCTATGCCTTACAGTTAAGTAATTCATGAGGAATCCTTTCCTTCTCTTCAGCGAGAAAGTGGAGGACGAGACATAGAAAACGGGAAAATTAAAGTGGAGGTTGGAAAAGATGGTGAAAAGAAGATGGAAAAAGTGGAGAACAAACGACACGCAGCCCGGCAATGAAACATTAATATGCCCACTGTGTATGGCGTGGGCATCTCTGCGCTTTTCTGTCGGACTCATTTCCTGTTGTAAAAACAAATGGAACCATGCTTGTATGAATCAGTTAAATACCTTCTCACAAACCCAAATTTTTACTGCAGGCATGTGCATTTTTTTTTTGCGCAAGTTCCTCAGGCTTCATAAACACAAGGCCCGGCTGGCTGCGGGACAATGAAAATGTCAGTGAGTTTCCCTCCGTAGAAAAGCGAAAGCAGACGCTTCCCCTGGAAACCGGCTGTGAGTTCGGCAGCATGTGATGGAATGTTAATTGTGAATGTTGTGTGGAGATTTTTTTTTCTGATAAGGCCGGCACAGAGAGTGGGAAGACTTGTGGGAGGATGACACGGAGGAGGGAGGCATTGAGTTGCAGAAATGGAGGCGTGTGGCGACGATGAGCACGAGTCATGTGCTTTTTTTTGGACTGGTGCAGCGAACTCGGCTTCGTTATCAGCCTTTTCGTGCTTGTTAATATTGTGAAATGAGCAATTTTACAGTGTGATAACGGCAGAATGTGCGAAAGTTTCCATCACTGAAGAAGCAATAGGAAGTATGTATTATCCTCAAAAGTACTGTAAGGATACTGAAAAGCATCCTAAAAGATGGGAGCAGCTCCAGAGGAGGAGGTGGAGGAGGTGCAGCAGAGCGAGGAGCAGAAGTGACAGCCAGGTTCTCATATCCCATAATTATAGTGCTGCCATCACTTCTCCTCTCTTCACCTCCCGTCCTGTCACTCCTCCTTTTTAACCCACCACTTCTCACTTCCTCTCCATACAATCACCCCCCTCCCCACCCCCACACATTCTCTCTCCCCTCTTCCCTCCACTACTCTTGCCCTGTCATCTGTCATTTCCATAACACTCTTCCTCTCCCCTTCCTCTGCTCCTCCTGGAGAGATCTGGGCCACTTGACGTCCGGGCTCTCACCCATGAGAAAGGCTGGGATGTTAGCTCGCCCAGCAGGCCGAGTCCATCTCCAGACTGCGAGAGGACCAATGTTTTGTCACACACAACTGCTCGAGCAGGAAGAAAATCGAAACTGGATTCAGGCTGAGAGGTGCTGCACTCATGGGACATTTTCTTTTGTAGTTTTCACGGTGCTATTTGATGCACATTAATAATATTACATTGCCAACTTATGATCAATAATAAATCATTAAGCAATGCACAAAAAGAAACACACACATGAAAATAAAAATAACATGCAGTATCTAACATAGTGCTTTCATATCTAGTTAGAGGACTTTGAGTTGGAATTCATTTTCAAGCTTCAAACTTTATGGCCACTTTGAAGTTTGTCACGCCGTTAAATCGTGTTGCATGACACAGAGGTGTTTCTAATATTTTGTCCACCTAATTTATACACCACATTCCAAGTACATATTTACATATATATTATGCACAATCATCCAGTTTCCGCTCAAATACTTGGCCCGTTTCCTGCAGAAGTATTTTCTCGTACATTCCCTGTTAAAATCCAGCTTTTCTGCCAAGTTCAAGTTTTCAGTGCGAGTTCTGAAAACCAGTCCTGAAATAAGTAATATTGCAGTGAATCAAATCTGATGCGCCAGTCTGGGTCACCTCCTCGGAGTCTTCCCGTATGTGCAAAAGAGACAAAAACCAAACTGATGAAACTTAGATAAACTCATGAATCCGGTGCCTGTAATTCTAGTAGTATCATCTACTTTCACAGTAAACGTACGAGAGGAACTGAAGAATGTTCCAACAGAATCACCACAGGTTTCATTTTCATTTCCCTTTAGTACTTTCTTCATCATTTATACTGTTCCATTTCTTATTATGGAAGATACCTTTGTCAGAAAAAAACAGATTGAGAAACCAGTCGCACAACTAGATCAGCTTGGTATCAGTCATATGACATGATCATCAGCTAATCCCAGTTATTAGATGACTACATTTATATTTTGTGTGAGCACTTTATGGACTGGTCATGTGAGCTTCAAGGGTCATTCTTGACTTTGGAAACTGCAGTTGAGAAACACAAGGTCCATTAAGTAGTTGTTCTGGAGCTTCAATCACATGAGCTTCAAAAACAGAAGCAGTTCTCCCAGGCTTTTGTTCCATAAAGCAGTTCCACTAAATCTGATCCAGTCGAAATGCAGCACAGAGACTGATAGAGGCTGAACATCAAGTATCCATATTACATTTCCAATGTTTATATCCAGACTAATGAGATTTATGTTTTCTTTTGTGTTGAGGAACCTTTTGTCAAAATCAAACCTGATGTGCGCTCACCTAACCTGAAGTGTGTATTTTACATCCTGCAGATCCTCAGTCTATCAAGTAAAGAAAAGTAAAATATCCATTCACATCGTACAAGCCAGGCAACATCCACACAACAACTTTTAAGTGGTGAATCAATATTTCACAAAGTCTCCTGTGCTGCGCCCTGGGCTGCAGTGGGCCTTCACCAAACAATAGGATCCTGACCTGCATTATTCATTCCCTCACTCATTCACTCCTCTCTGACTCAGACACAGAGCACACAGGGGAATTCAACTTTCCCCGAACTAAACTTCAGATAAGAAAACCTTTCAAAACAACTGAACCCTCCATCTCCGAATCTCGGCGGTGCTTTGAGTCGCCTCGCACCACCTTTAATAATGTTAACCATGTTGAATAATGCATCGCTGACTCATATCTCACAGTGGGGTTGTGCCAAGAACCCCTCGCTTTGACCAAATCTCAATGAGTGAAGCAAACAAAATTTTGGTTTCTCTGAAATCGCTATAAAAAAATCCCATGAACCGAGCTCCATCACAAATTGTCCAATTGTATCAGAAGCATATAAAAACCATCCATCCTGCTTCAATAATACAGATCTAAATTTAGAAGTATTCCAATTATCATTAAATCTAACTTTGGGGATCCAAGAAGCGTAACTCAGTTATTACAAAATGGCACAAATACTGGCAGCAGATTTTTTTAATGAACTTGACATTTAATGCTTCACGGCTTTTAGAAGGTTTCCCCTAATGTCTTTTCATAACGTGTAATTAGGCACGGACTTTAAATAATGTGCGCGTGCAAAAGGTTCCTAACAGAGGAGATGAGGATAACTCGGGCTCAATCAGTGTATTATCTCCGCTCCAGACCATTACCGAAGCCGGCTACTTAATAGCCTCTGAATTAGATGTGGAGCTGATTGCACATTGATTGTAAGTGAACGAGGGGCAGGGGACATCAGTCGCAACATCCAGAGTGACTGAGCAAAAAGTGATGCCAGGGCAGGATTCTGCAAATGCAAACTCGAGCCAGGATGTATTTTACTCCTCAAATCTATCATGAAATTGAACCTTATCTTATAATGTGTCTTGTCTTAAAGCTCACTTCTCTCTGAAGGTCACACAGTCATGAGTGCTGAAATCTTTCCACTGATCACTTTTTTTTGCAAAATAGCACCCTAAATATGTCAATTATATTTTAATGGCATGAAGGTGAAAGAACCTCCCATGGGCACTGATTTCTTTGTACAATTATATAATATGACTGTTTGCATTTTGACAATGAGTTCTGGTGACATCCATATCTAGTGTGAGTCTGTCCTCGTTCAAGAAAGGACAGCAATAGTCACACACCAAAAGGCAACTGGGGTCTTGTGGTCATGTGACTAATAACTGAAACTAATGAGACTTGGGGACTACATGGAGTCTTTGGTCCAGGTTGAAATCAGTTGTGGGCTTTGTGTATTTACTATCTTACTTTTAAAGATAAAAAACATAATGGGTCACTACTATCGTTTGGGCATAGAAAGTGGTTATATTGGAACTAATGCTTGTTCACACACTCTGTTACAACAGCTCACCTGTTCCTTCCATACTAACAGGAGCAACTCCCTCATCACTACTGGCTCCTGGCTCTGCTTCTGACACTAAATCACATTTTAAAAATGGTCATAATTCTCAGCACAAATCCCCCTTTTTACAAAGCCTTCTGATCAATTCAGGTCAGTTTCATTAATGTAGTGCTGAATCATCTAGCATCTCAGGGCACTTTTCATACAGAGCAGGTCTACACCATATTCTTCATTTTATTCATTCTAATAGAATTCAGTCAATGAGCAATGACAGTACACACAATATTTCAATGCAAAAACAATAATGAAAAACATTCTTCCTGCTGCACTTATATCAACACATATTCACCATATCTGCTGTTTGTGCTTCTGTCCATTGCAGCTGTCTCACCCCCACTTGGTACAGTCTGGCTTCCTCCTTCTATAACCCTAATTGGACTCTTCCACTTCCTGTTTGGCCCTTTTACCTGGAGGACCAAGGATGGAGCACATGCTACAAACATTTGGGTGAGTGGGACTCAAGTGAATTTAAATGTAGAAATAAGTAAGACTGAAAATGTACGTGTCGTGATGTTATTAACACCAACAGAACAAATAAAGTGTTCAGTGTTTACCTGCTGATTATAGTCAAATTTAACCAGTGTAAGATTCACCTGCAGACAGTCACCTGGATGATAATCAGCCAATGAACATGCTGTGCAGCTCACTTCACGTTTCATATATCATTTTATGAGTTTCCTTGTTGCACATGAAAGTGAATCACATATGCATGAGTGAAAATTACTAGCTAAAGATTTTTATGAGACATAATAGAGTTTTATTGTCTGATTTCGACAGGTTCAAACTTTTGTTTTCACACTCATTTGTGTTGATCTCGGTTCAATTGTTGTCATTGTATTGTTTTTTCATGTAAAACTGAGAATTTATTGAAGTTTGTTCTGTTGCCCACAGTTATTCTTTATTTCGTGTGATGCATAGACTGTACAATATATATTATATACTGGTTTGGTGTGAGCAGCGGTGCTTTTATTTTGAAGTCACATTTCAAGTCTCGGCTGTTCTCGCGTGAGTACATCTCACATCACCTGCAGCCGCTCAGTAATCACGGATCCATCCTGCAGGAAAAGTTTGTGTCGGACACCTCGAAGACTTTTCTCTTTGTATCCTACAGACAACGAGGTCAGTTACTTATTTGTCTGAATTTAACTTTGGTGAAATGTTTGTGTTGACATCGTGTTTGTGTTGTTTCTCCTGTGTGTAGTTTTCACTGTTAGGTTTGAAGGAGAAGCTTCAATAAACCAGCAACAACAAAGTCACGTGTGTGTCTGTGTGTTTGCAGGGAATCACCGTGAAAAGTCGCCTGTTAATTGACGTCACGTGACCACCACAATGGACCACGTGTCGGAGCGCGTGGGAGCGAAAACACAGAAACAGGTGAGACGGTTTTAAAGATGAACTTTTCAAGACAAAGCCTCAAATAACTTGGACATCATGAAGTCAAGTGATGTTTTTATTTCCTCAAGTAATTTAACATTTCATCTGTTTCAGGTTTGAAATATTTTCGCACGTATTTGTAAGTGTTTGAGGTTAATTGAGAGATTTCATTTCAGTTTTTATTCACAGCAGTGGGTTGACAGTTCTTCATAGACCAATGTAAACTCAGAACATTGTCAACATCTGTGACAATACATATTTCTTCTTCTGTCTCTCCACACCGTCTCCAGGTCGTAGTGCAGGTAAGGGTGTGGCCCCCTGGCGGCGGGTAAAGTAATAGCCTGTTCTTCTCCTTCCTGTCCTTCTCTCTCACAGCTGTGAAAGGAGTGAACCTGTAGCTCATCAGAGTCGTTACAGGATCTTCATGCTTGAGGATTTCTTCTTTTTCTGACAGCTCTGACTTCACCTGGACGTTTGCTCTCACATCTTATATGTTCAGACCGTCCTCTCTTTCAGTGTCATGACAGACTGCAGTTCTGTGTCAGCTGCTGTCTCTGTCCTCATGTCCTCCATCTTGCTCGGAGACGCTTGAATCCCTTCCTCCACACAGCGTGCCTCGTTTAGCCTCTGCACTTCTACAGGTTCATTGAACAGATGCTTTCATCCAAAGCGACGGACATCTGAGAGTAGATACGACACAAGCCAGGATCCAGTCAGGAGAAAACAACCTGGGTAAGTCTCATGAAACAAAAGTTCAAGTGTGATAGGACCTTGGTGCCTACAGGCAGTGAGGAGGGAATAGGATGCATCTCTTTTCCTCTGTGTGGCCAACGTGGTAAGTTACAGAATTTGTTTTTCAGCAGCCAATGAGGTTCAGTCTCTAAGTTATTTGTTTTTGCAGCCAATGAGGTCGCGGTCTCATCCGCTCTCCTCACCAGCTGCATTTCCACAGACAGCCGCCTGCTGAGTAGATATTTGTTTTTGCAGCCAATTGTGGTAAGTGCTCTGGATTTGTTTTTGCAGCCAACGTGTGAATGGTAAGTAAGTTATTTGTTTTTGCAGCCAATGGATTTTCTAAGGTATTTGTTTTTGCAGCCAATGAGGTAAGTTATTTGTTTTTGCAGCAACAAAAGTGTTTGCTTTCATTCCTGACAGAGGTTTTTTATTTTATTTGTATTGTGTAAGTTTTTGTCTCCCTCTTGTAGATCTGCAGCCTGAATGGAGGAGATGTTGGAAGAAGAGGAACATTTTCCAGAGCAGCTGAAGGAACATCTTCTCTGGTAAGATGTTTATTTCAATGTCCACCATTGAAATGAATGAAGCTCAAAAATCTGATAACTGTTTCTTTTGTGTTTGAAGGTACAGACGGTCGCAGTCGGACCAGTTGTTATACGTGTGGTAGGAGGGAAAAGGATGCATCTCTCCATCCTCTGTAGCTCCTCCTTTACCTTCTGCAGCATGAGGAGAGGTAAGCATCATGCTGTGTGTACAGAATATGGCCGAGCGTTATCTTTCAGCTGTGTTCTTCCAGGTTCAGTCTTTAATGTCTCACGCTCATGTGTCTGTACATGTCCTCTGCTGCTCACGGTCTCATCCGCTCTCCTCACCAGCTTCATTTCCACAGACAGCCGCCTGCTGAGTAGATACAGTCTGAGTGGGTAAGTGTTTCCTTTGTGTGTCACAGTGCTCTGGATCTGTCCAGTTCTCCACCCGGGCTCCACGGTGGAACATCTGCCGGCTCCAGAGGACTTTTGGGAACGTGTGAATGGTAAGTCTGCCATAGTGGAATGGTAAGTCAATGTCCAACAGGCAACATGGACTTACATCCATGTTGCATGTGCTGCATATGGATTTTCTAGCAGGGCAATTTATTTAAGTCACATTTCAAGTCTCGTCGGGGACGAGTAAATCTCACATCACCTGCATTCAACAATCCTGACTTCTATGAAGGTTTATGCTGGACACCTTGGAAGACTATTCCCTTTTGTGGCATGTGGCCAACGAGGTAAGTTCTTTGTTTTTGCAGCCAATGAGGTAAGTTCTTTGTTTTTGCAGCCAATGAGGTAAGTTATTTGTTTTTGCAGCCAATGAGGTAAGTTCTTTGTTTTTGCAGCCAATTTCTTTGTTTTTGCAGCCAATGCAGCCAATTTGAGGTAAGTTCTTTGTTTTTGCAGCCAATGAGGTAAGTTATTTGTTTTTGCAGCCAATGAGTTTTTGCAGCCAATGAGGTAAGTTATTCACTCAAGTCCCTGTTGAGCTGGACTCCACCCCTCTGCAGTTTGCTGTCATCTACCTGCTGCAGAGCTCACTCACACCTGGATGGAAGCAGATGCTCTGTAAGAATCACACTCACTGTTCATTTTAAAGCTGCCATTGTTTTGCTTTTGCTTTTGTTTGCTTCACTTCTCTGTGTGTCTTAAATTGCTCCTCAGGGATAAATAGTTTTTGAATTGAATTCTTTGATTTTTCTAGTGCATTCAACACCATCCAGCCACAACTCCTCAGTGAGGTGAGTGTGGACGAGCCGACCGTCTCCTGGATCACCGCCGACCTGACACAGACCACAGTTTGTCTGATTGGGCAGCTCTGTCTGATACACTGGTGAGTATTGTGAACTGTTCTGTCTCCGTTTCTGTTCACCTCTGACTTCCAGTACAACCAGTCATCTGCAAGAAATCGCCTGAACGTGGCCGAGACCGAGATGATTGATTTCAGGAGGAAGAGGACACCGACACAGCCCCTGTGTATCTTGGGAGAGGAGGTGAACAATGTTGTACTTTGTTAGTTTCTGATCTGTTTGCACTCACTCTTTTTTGTCTTGTCCTGTTTCTTTTGTGCCACTGTTTTGTTTGTTTTACTGCTCTGTATGGTGTTATGATGTTGTCCTGTTATTTAATGTGACTGAAATGTTGTTCACATGATTCACATGTTTGTGTTGACATTGTGTTTGTATTGTCTCATTTATATTGTGTAGTTTTACAGTGGATTTGGAGAAGCTCCAATAAACCAGGAGCAAGAAAGACACTTGTGTCTCTGTGCTGGGAGGGAGTCGTATAGAAGAGGAGCAGAAAACTGAAGGAACATCTTCTCTGGTAGGATTTTTATTCTCACTCTTACCAGCTCAAAAAGACTCCTTGACTCTCATGGTTGTTAGTTCAGTGGTGAAGTGTTTGCTTTCATTCCTGACAGAGGTCATTTTTATTTTATTTGTATTGTGTAAGTTTTTGTCTCCCTCTTGTAGATCTGCAGCCTGAATGGAGGAGATGTTGGAAGAAGAGGAACATTTTCCAGAGCAGCTGAAGGAACATCTTCTCTGGTAAGATGTTTATTTCAATGTCCACCATTGAAATGAATGAAGCTCAAAAATCTAACTGTTTATTTTGTGTTTGAAGGTACAGACGCTCGCAGTCGGACCAGTTCTTCCACGTGTGGTCTGTGGGAGCTGTGGAAGAGTCTCAGGTCAGTCCACTTTCCAGAGTTCATGCTGAATGTAAATAGAACTATAAATTCTATCTAAGTGTATTGTTGTTGTCTGAGTTTGACTCTACTTTTCTTTGTCTCCCACTTGTAGATGTGCAGCCTCAGTGGAGGAGATGTGAGAGGAAGAGGAGCAGAAAACTGAAGGAACATCTTCTCTGGTAGGATTTTTATTCTCACTCTTACCAGCTCAAAAAGACTCCTTGACTCTCATGGTTGTTAGTTCAGTGGTGAAGTGTTTGCTTTCATTCCTGACAGAGATTTTTATTTTATTTGTATTGTGTAAGTTTTTGTCTCCCTCTTGTAGATGTGCAGCCTGAATGGAGGAGATGTTGGAAGAAGAGGAACATTTTCCAGAGCAGCTGAAGGAACATCTTCTCTGGTAAGATGTTTATTTCAATGTCCACCATTGAAATGAATGAAGCTCAAAAATCTAACTGTTTATTTTGTGTTTGAAGGTACAGACGCTCGCAGTCGGACCAGTTCTTCCACGTGTGGTCTGTGGGAGCTGTGGAAGAGTCTCAGGTCAGTCCACTTTCCAGAGTTCATGCTGAATGTAAATAGAACTATAAATTCTATCTAAGTGTATTGTTGTTGTCTGAGTTTGACTCTACTTTTCTTTGTCTCCCACTTGTAGATGTGCAGCCTCAGTGGAGGAGATGTGAGAGGAAGAGGAGCAGAAAACTGAAGGAACATCTTCTCTGGTAGGATTTTTATTCTCACTCTTACCAGCTCAAAAAGACTCCTTGACTCTCATGGTTGTTAGTTCAGTGGTGAAGTGTTTGCTTTCATTCCTGACAGAGATTTTTTATTTTATTTTTATTGTGTAAGTTTTTGTCTCCCTCTTGTAGATGTGCAGCCTGAATGGAGGAGATGTTGGAAGAAGAGGAACATTTTCCAGAGCAGCTGAAGGAACATCTTCTCTGGTAAGATGTTTATTTCAATGTCCACCATAGAAATGAATGAAGCTCAAAAATCTAACTGTTTATTTTGTGTTTGAAGGTACAGACGGTCGCAGTCGGACCAGTTCTTCCACGTGTGGTCTGTGGGAGCTGTGGAAGAGTCTCAGGTCAGTCCACTTTCCAGAGTTCATGCTGAATGTAAATAGAACTATAAATTCTATCTAAGTGTATTGTTGTTGTCTGAGTTTGACTCTACTTTTCTTTGTCTCCCACTTGTAGATGTGCAGCCTCAGTGGAGGAGATGTGAGAGGAAGAGGAGCAGAAAACTGAAGGAATCTTCTCAGGTAAGATGTTTTTTCTCAGTATCAGCAGCTTCTGTGTTTAATGTTAAAAGCAGACAAATATCTTAGATTGAGCTTCTTGATTTAGAAAAACTTATTCTGTTATTCTTGTAGATTGTTTAAGATACTTAATAATGCTATGTTGCTATTAGCTTTAATATTGTACCTGATACTTAATTGTTTTAGTCCTATTTGTTTGTTTAATGACTTTGTAAAACTAGTATTTAGTGTTTGCCTTTAATTGTCTTAGAGTTGTATTTTTTTGACTTTTTTTGACTTTATTTTTTTAAACTAATTGTTTTTTTCTTCTCTTCAACAGATTCCTGACTTGAAGTCTGGGGACTCGGGGACTTGAACTCGAGTCTTCAGGACTGTGGTCGCGTCTCCGACTCCGGAGACGCGACCACAGTCCGCTGAGCTATTTTTAAAAAAAAGCTTTTTGTCTCGTTTTGTCATATTTGTCATCTATAAAATAAAAAGAGTTTGAAAAAAAGATGCCTCCTTGGTCTGGTTTCGAACCCTGGCCCTCAGACTCACTTTGTTGAGAGCCACTTGTGCCGCTCACTTATTCACTGAGCTATTCACTCTCACATTAGTCGATGGTTGGATGTTGTATTTCTTGGCATTTATGAGGAGCAAAGCCAGAAAAGTAAGTCAGTCACTGAGCAATAAGCTGGATTTGATCCTTCCACCTCGGACCTTCAGGTGTCCTTCAGGTGTCAGGACCTTATCTGACTGAGCTATACCTCAAGCTCAACACATACTGCTCGCTTCTTGTATTTATCATTCACAAAACTGAAAGAACAATGACAGAACTGAGGCAAAAAGTTTGAAAAGCTCAGGCTGGGATTGAACCCACAACCTTCGGTGTTCAGGTCAGACACTTATCTGACTGAGCCACCAGTTCTCACAGTATCAACATGTTCTCTTCTCTCATTAGACATTGATGAGTGAAGACTAACTGAAGAAGATAAAATCGAGCTGAGGCTTGAGGCCTCGGCCTATTTCAAGATGGCGGCGCCCAGTTGCGGCAGCTCTCGCTCACCGCTGAGCTTTTTTCTCTTTATTATGTGTTTTTTAAACTATTTTTAACTATTTTCACGTGCTTGAGTTACTGGATGCTCAGATCAACATGTCCACCATTGTGACAGTGTTTGAGCTGGCATTTTTCATGCAGTTTTTACAATGTTGACGTCCGTGTCTGGGCTCCACGTGCAGCCGAGGCCCTATTGTTTACAGGCGGGATCGGCTGTTGGTGCCGCCGGACGAGAGGCCCGAGGTTCCCCGGGAGATGAAGAGGAGAAGACGGGGGAGCCGTGCCGGAGCCCAGCGCCGCGACAGGAGGAGAAGATACCGACCGGTCCTCCCGTCCATCGCCACGGGGAATGTAAGATCTCTCCCCAACAAGATGGACGAGTCGGCGGCGCTGAGCCGACACCAGAGGGAGAACCGGGAGCGGAGCGTCATGGTGTTGACGGAAACATGGCTGACCCCGGAGACGGTCATCACACTGGACGGATTTAACCTGCTGCGGGCGACAGGAAGAAGGAGAGCGGTGAGAGGAAAGGAGGAGGGCTGGCAGTGTTTGTGAATGATGGATGGTGTAACTCTGGGCTCATCACTATTAAGGAGCAACTCTGCTGTGAGGACATTGAACTGTTAGCCGTTAGCATGTTATTGCGATAGCTGCGTATATTTCCCCCCCTCTGCTAACGCCGACCTGTGACGTCATCCACTCTGTCACGGACCGGCTGCAGACCCGACATCCCCAGGCCCTCCTTCTCCTCTCCGGGGACTTCAACCATGCCTCTCCACCCTCCACTCTGCCCACCTTCAGCCAACACATCACCTGCTGCACCAGAGACAATGAAATACTGGACTTGAGTTACGCCAACACCGAGGAGGCAAACACCTCATCAGCCCTTCCTCCCCCGGGAAGATCAGACCACAACCTGCTTCATCTCCAGCCTGTGTACAAACCTCTGGTACACAGGCAGCCAGCTGTGTCCAACAGTGAAGAGATGGTCCGACGAGGCTGACGAGGCCCTGAAGGACTGTTTCAACAGGACGGTGTGGGAGGAAGGATTCTCACGGGGACGACATCAACAGTCTCACTGACTGCATCACAGACTGTATGAACTTTTGTGTGGATAACACTGTACCCACCAGGACTGGACGGTGTTTTTTTCCACAACAAACCATGGATTACTCTGGACATTAAGGCTCTCCTAAAGGAGAAGAAGGGGGCCTTTAAGTCAGGAGACAAGGAGGAGCTGAAGGCTGTGCAGAGGGAGCTGAGAAGGAAGATCAGGGAGGGGAAGAACAGCTACAGGAGGAAGATGGAGGAACAGCTGCAGCAGAACAACGTCAGCAGAGTCTGGAGAGGCCTGAAAACCATCTCTGGCCACAAGGGGCAGACTCCCAGGCTGCAGGGGACCAGAAGTGGGTGAATGAGCTGAACCTATTCTTCAATAGATTTGATCAGTCATCTGCCCTTCCTTCAAAAGCTGCCCAGCCCTCCCTGCTTAAGCCCTCAGACACATCCAAGAATCATTGTTCAAAAACAGTTTCTGACAGCAGCATCCCTTACTGCCTGTCCACATGCCTTGCATGTCTTCAACTGTCCTTTTAAGTTTGAATTTGAAGCACATGGAATGTATGTTTGCTTTGTTATTTTTTGTGGGGCAGATATGGTCTGGCTGGTCAAAAGATATTGAAAATGGGCTGTTTGTATTTTCTGTGCTTTCTTCAAATAATGACACTTTGAGTGACCCCATGCTGGCTATTCTGCCAGTGTTTCTTACACACCCAGTAGCCTTCAGTGTGATATGCAGTCTAATTGAGAGCACTCATTATCTGGATTTGGTAATCATGAAAACTTTGCTTTGAACAACTGGGATAAAAGTAAGACGGATTACATGATCCTTCATAGCAAAAAAAGGGATTTCAAAATCCAGATAATTTTGATCCAGATTACACCTTTTGAACAACTGGGCCCAGTTGTTCAAAGCAAAGTTGGACTGGATCAGTCTGATCCAGATCCAAACTTTTCATGATTACCAAATCCAGATAATGAGTGCTCTCAATTAGACTGCATATCACACTGAAGGCCACTGGGTGTGTAAGAAACACTGGCAGAATAGCCAGCATGGGGTCACTCAAAGTGTCATTATTTGAAGAAACAAAAAGAAAGCACAGAAAATACAAACAGCCCATTTTCAATATCTTTTGACCAGCCAGACCATATCTGCCCCACAAAAAATAACAAAGCAAACATACATTCCATGTGCTTCAAATTCAAACTTAAAAGGACAGTTGAAGACATGCAAGGCATGTGGACAGGCAGTAAGGGATGCCGCTGTCAGAAACTGTTTTTGAACAATGATTCTTGGATGTGTCTGTAAATATTAAGTTTCCAATTAGAGTCAGAATTGAAGACTTTTTTGTTTGATTTTGACAGTTTTTGAGAGGATTATTTTATTTCTACCTTACTGGTCTGTAGTGTGAAGTAGTCTGTAATTTCAACTGTATGGTTTTTATCAGATTTATTTTATTAGAATTTAATAGAAATCACATTTTGTTCCTGAAATCCACCCTGAATCCACCAAACTGCTGGGATCAGAATAATCCTGATTTTTTTGGATCAAAGTTATCCCAATCCTACTAAAAAGTTTTGAACAACACAAACTGAGGGTTTGATCCAGATTACACCTTTTGAACAACTGGGCCCTGAAGACCTGCGCAGACCAGCTGTGCGGGGTTGTGGAGTACATCTTCAACCTGAGCCTGAAGCTGGGGAAGGTGCAACATCCCCAGGCCCTCCTTCTCCTCTCCGGGGACTTCAACCATGCCTCTCCATCCTCCACTCTGCCCACCTTCAGCCAACACATCACCTGCTGCACCAGGGGGACTTCAACCATGCCAGCCAACACATCACCTCTGCACCAGAGACAATAAAACCTTCAGCTGGACCTGTGTGTTACGCCAACACCAAGGAGGCAAACACCTCATCAGCCCTTCCTCCCCTGAAGATCAGACCACAACCTGCTTCATCTCCAGCCTGTGTACAAACCCCTTACTGCCTGTCCACATGCCTTGCATGTCTTCAACTGTTCTTTTAAGTTTGAATTTGAAGCACATGGAATGTATGTTTGCTTTGTTATTTTTTGTGGGGCAGATATGGTCTGGCTGGTCAAAAGATCTTGAAAATGGGCTGTTTGTATTTTCTGTGCTTTCTTCAAATAATGACACTTTGAGTGACCCCATGCTGGCTATTCTGCCAGTGTTTCTTACACACCCAGTAGCCTTCAGTGTGATATGCAGTCTAATTTAGAGCACTCATTATCCGGATTTGGTAATCATGAAAAGTTTGCTTTGAACAACTGGGATAAAAGTAAGACGGATTACATGATCCTTTATAGCAAAAAAAGGGATTTCAAAATCCAGATAATTTTGATCCAGATTACACCTTTTGAACAACTGGGCCCAGTTGTTCAAAGCAAAGTTGGATCTGGATCAGTCTGATCCAGATCCAAACTTTTCATGATTACCAAATCCAGATAATGAGTGCT